>JAHLKF010000010.1:0-572120 GCA_025558075.1 Gaertneriomyces semiglobifer | reverse complement strand
AAGAGATTGGCGCTACTTCTCATCGTCACACTTCTTGCGCTGATGCTCGTGGTTCTGTCCTCGCAATATGCGGGCCTTAGGGATAATCTTGTATCAGTGCCTGCGCGCGTTACTGATGAACGTGTCGAGCCTGTAGGCGAAGAGTCCACCAAATTGGAACCTGTGAGGTCCGAAGGGAAGCACGACCATCCGCCAATTGAAGGGAAGGAAGCAGGAGAAATTGCCAAAACCCCACACTCCGAGACCAATACAGAAAAGAAAAAGGATGAACATCTTGCCTCTCAGGATAACGGGAAGATTAGAGAGAAAACTGAAGAGATGGAGAAAGGAGCTGCTGTTGGGTCTCCCGTTGAAAAAGAGAAACCAGCAACCGGATTGGAACCAGCGGCTGATAACGGAAAGGGCGACTCTGTGAGGAAACCCCTGGTGGAAGAGCTATCCCCACCGAGTATAAACAAAACCCTTTTTGCAGCAATGGATATGTGGGCACACCGTAATGTCACCGATGAAAAGGCGGAAGTTGAGTATATCCGGTACCTCGCGAGGACAGTTGCCATAAACGATACCCTAGTATTGGTAAGTTTTTCAAATAAGCGCTCTCATATCAAGTCTGGAACAGGGTGTTGTTCACAGCCCGTTGTTTTCTGTTTTCCTCGTTCTGGCCGTGCTGACACCCCATTCTATTTCTACGTTTGTTTGATTTTTAGATTCCGACCAACGATAAGTTTGTCGATCAAGCACTTAATCTTGAATGCTCACTTATACGCCACAACCGCCCCAACATTCTTTTTTGGGCTCTTGACTTTGACGCACATATTCAACTGCGAGCACTTGGTCGCAGGACATATTACAATCCTGCGCTGTACGGTACTAACCAGGCGGTACGGTATCATGCCCCGGACTACAATCGTATGATGAGAGAACGACCCAAAGTCTGGCAGTGGTTCTTGGAAGCCGGGGTCTCGTTTCTGTGGATGGACGCCGATGAGAGTGCTCTAGGGGACCCTTTCGCGCCATTAAAGTGGGATGCTGATATTGAGGTTCAAGTGGATGGTTTTGAAAACGTCCTGCTTCAGTGAGTATTTCTATTCTTGGCGCGCCTATGCGTCATTGCGGCTAAGTCGGCTGTTCGATTTTCTAGCGTCAATGCCGACTCAAACTCCACATTTCCTGTTCCTGGCTGGGGTCCTTGCGCCGGACTCTTTTTCCTTCGCCCCACTGCCGCCTCAATTACCCTCATGCAATCTTTGCGGGAACTAATGCTGACCAATCAAAATTTGGAAGATCAACAAGCGCTAGCGCATGTTCTTCTTAACCGTAATCGAACCTTCGTTCTACAAGCCCCACCTGCGCACAACACTTCGCCGTCGCCTGAGCAGGCTAGAGAAAAGGGTCTTTTCATTGCACGATATGTTGATCCCGGAAAATGGGTCAATGGGCACCCCATGCGCGAGAAGATCATTTATCTAGATAAGGAAGGCAAGTGGTATTACCATCCTCGAGACGGTCAACGCACCTTCATCGACAAGCCGATAGTTGTCCATGTGAATGGATTGGGACAGAAGAAGCAATTTTTGCAGGGGTTGCGAGCATGGTTTTTGGATGAGACCAATAGGTGTCGGGTGGTTTGATGAGATAATTATTGATTTATTTTTTTAAGTGGTTTGAGTAATGTAACGATATGATATTCATAGTGCAAACTTTTAAAACATCTCCAGGTTTTGACTGCCAACTCGGCCGATCAGTGCGGTACGAATCTCTATTGAACACCCATCTTCATTCTGCCACTTCCAGTTAGCTTCCTCATTTACGTTCGCAGCCCACTCATTTACGTTCGCAGCCCAATTTCCTCGGTAGCAGAGGTGCGCTCGCGGACAGAGTAGCAAGTTCGGTGGTTTTGTCCCCTCCTCATGCCTCTCGGGTCATTTTCGACCGTATGGTGAAAACTCATTTTCCCCATATCTCGTTAATATTGGATACAACTGACCGTTGGTAACAAAAAATAGCACAAAGAAGTGCTAAACACATGCTAGAATCCAACCTGGGCAAGCCCTCTCATGAATACCTAAATAAGAACCACCGCCATAGTTATTAGTGCCGACAAGACGCTCATTCGTTCACCATCTGCTTGTATTTTGTAAACGGCCGTGCACACTCTTCATGAAAATCAGCCGCTCTGGTTACCAACCTTCTAAGAATAGCTTCCAGAAACCTGAATGGCGGCTCAACTGAGGGAACACCCATGAACGGGTGCGCGCGTTCAGGGGAGCGCCTGAATTGCTGCGCTGACCTCGGCGGCCGGATGCCATCATAATAATAACGATGCCCATTTACAGCAGTGAACCCAACCAACCACCTCCTGCTCATCGCCCACGTTGATGAATGGCCGCACGTTCCAACGAACAAGCCAACCTGGACCGTCTAAATAGCAAACGTGCATCAGAATGTTGACATTAGCATCCATACCGGCGTTGCCAACTGAACAGCGCTCAAGAACTGTTTCCGAGGAAAGCACGCAAACGTGCAACGATCCTCTCGTGTCCTCGTGCAATTCCACTGAGGGTCTTCCTGTCGACTATCTCTTCGATGCCACCAAGCATTTCACGGACGGCGTCCAACAAGTGCCCGAGGACCCTGGAAGATACCTCGTCCAGCAGTACCAGGACTTTGTCCACAGCAAGAACCAAGAATTGAAGAACATAATTTATAATACCAAGGAAATATCCAAGGTAGGTGTGTGTCGGACTGTAAGATGACAATGAGGATATTCATTCTTCCCGCGCGCCCAGAGTTTGAACGATCCCTTGGAAGCGTTCTGTTTGAAGAAAAACCTGGAAAATCTGAAGTCTGAATTTGAGATCTTGCTTGCTGCGCACGAAAAGCACTCTCGGAGCGTTCGGGCATTGATATCTTCTGCAGACGCCAAAACCCTTCTAAGCGAGTTCTCTGAAGTTATCCGTCATTCCATCGCAGACTTGTCAGAACAAGTAACTACTGACCTGCGACGGCTCAATGATATCACGCATCTCAAGCGTCACGAGAAAGTCTACACCATAGGGTGTTTCGATCTCTTCCATCGCGGTCATGCGTCTCTACTGCAGTCACTTCGATCATTCGGCGAGTGTTTGATTGTCGGAATTCACGACGATTATTCATACTTTCAACTGAAAGGCAAATATCCCATCGACCCGCTAGAAGTGAGGATCAAGACATTGAAGCCACACTGTGACATGATCTTTATCATTCCCAGCACCGATCCGACGCTGTACATTGAGAGCATGATTTCTGACCAAGACGTTGAAAGGAGATCTGCGTGTTACGTGCGTGGTGATGGTACGCAGAATCAAGTCCACATCTTGTCACTGTCCTGTGACCACGAGCTTAACGGATATTTCCGATTTAGACATGCCCGAGTTCCCTTCACGTGAGCTCGTAGAATCGAAGATGCCGGTATATCTGATTCCACGATATCATTCCATGTCATCTTCGCTTGCTCGCAGTATACTATTGAGCACTGGGGCGGTTAAACCTTGCCAGCCAAGCACCAAGTCTCGAAAGTCATCATTAGAACAGCAAGATGGCGCTGAGACGCCTCCTCAAAACGTTAAGCGCTACAACCCGTATTAGCAGCTGTATCAGCGTGCGCCTTTCGAAAGATATCAGCTTTAGTAATTTGCGTGGCCTTTCGTGTGGTTTGAAAGTGAATGGATCAACACAGTCAACACCGGCGACAGCGAGAGTTACCAGACATACATAGAAGTTGCGCGAGGGTTGTAAATACTGGTCCATTCGTATTCTTCAACAGAGGCCGTTATCGTGATTATTGCACATTACTCTCCGGCGGTGCCGAAAGATTTCTGGCATCTACCCATGATGTTGATTTTCTCAGACTATCCCGCTTTTTCACGTCCTGAGCAGTTGGGACTAATGGCGCAGGTATCGTAATTCACGTTTTAGTACGCCTAATGCTTGCATTGTTTGCTTCAGGCGAAACCCAGCATTTCATGGTTATACGTGCGAACCCCATAGCACATTCATAAGTGCAGGGCGCAGCAACGGCGGGAGCCAAAATCGTCAGTGCGGGCAACAGTACATTTGACAGTATTCTTGACGGTGCTGACGCCCTCATACGATTTATGAGCCCTCGCGTGATGCAGTGCGTTCGACTGGGATGCGTCGACGGCCCAACTCCCAGTCCATTCCACAATGCGTTCCGGCGCCTATCCGGCGGGTGTGCATTGTAGACAATCGGATGGCCATTCTCAAGCAATACAACACATTGCGCATTTACCGATGCAGGTTCATGCAAATTGTGATTTCAGTCCAAAACAATACACAAAATATAAAAGAAATGACTCTCCCTGCTCACACAATCACACAGTAACGTAGACCATCTAAGTCGCTCTCCCCGCTCACACAATAACACAACAGTGTCTAACGCTCTATGCTCACGGACCCTTCTAAAATACCAAAGTCACTGATAGCAAGGTTGCTCCCAAAAGAGTCAACAAGTGAGGCGCGAATGCTGCAAACGCTGCAGACGCCTTGGTGGAGATTGTCCAGTCGGAAAAGTGTTCGGTCCGGCAGGTGAGAATGCGAGTATCGGTGTCCCATTCCGTATCCTCGGCAGCACAGGCTACCCATTCCTTCGTTTCCTCGTCGAAAGTATACCAGGTCAACTCGTCCCCAGCGACACCGGTTTCCGCTTGAAGGGCTGCGAGGTATTCAAAGTCGAGGCGGGCGTCGCTTAACCCTCCCTCTGGGGCATCAATGCTCAGGAAGAGTGCTACCCCCTTGCCTGGCGGTTGGGGAATTCCTGTCGGAGGTGTACCAGCGGCCGTTACCTCAACGTTTCCACCCGCTAGCGACGTGAGCGTCAGATCGACTCCTCCTGGAAGGCCTACGGTTGCAGCTTGATTCGCAACAACAGGGACGGGCGGCACCGTAATTGGCTCCGCAAGTAAGACTCTGCTTGAAGTCAATGCGCACACACTATTTTCACAACTGCCAGTTGCACACTGGTCGGCATTGGCGCACTCGACTCCGAGAGACCTGACGTCCACACATCTTCCCGGAGCTCCAGCCGTGGCATTAGCCCTCTCACAGTACCCAGCAGCGTCAACACAGTCCGCAGTAATGGCGCAGGCACCGTAGATCTTCACGGTTTTGGGTGTTTCGCGAACGCACACTGAGGGGCTCCCAGTACAGGTCAATCCGCTCGCACAGTTGATGTTCTCAGCAACTTTGCAAGACTGACCAATGGTTCTCAACACAGCAGGAGCGGTACATTGTCCAGTGAGAGCGCTTCCCGTCTTAACACATGTTCCCTCCACGCAGTCACCATCGATGGCACATGTTTGACCAGTAGAGGCAGGTGTTTTGAGTACGCACAGATTGTTGGTGCATTGGAGAGTGTTGGGTGTGCACGTCTGCCCATTAGCACCCCCGCATGCCTGACCATGACCTCCAGTTGCGACGCACACGCCAGTCTTGGCACTCCCGACAATATTGCACGCTCCGTAGTTGATGCAATCAGCCTGGATAACACAGTTCTGACCAGCGGCCACGGGTTCTCTATGTACACAAACTTTATCCGCCCCAGCTTTCGTCGCGCATTTCAAGGTGGCAAGACAGTCGGTGTCATCATCACATGTATCACCGAGAGCGGTCAGACCATCGCCTCCGGCTGCAAGGGTGCATGCGCCGGGAGAGTCGATGTCCGCATTCACACAGGTTGCAGAGCCGTCGCAGTCGGTGTCGATGGCACAAGCGCCACCCTCGGCAATGTCGCTCGTGGTGCTGACACACCATTTCTCAACACCACCATCCTTGACCTCACAGGTGAGACCGGTATCGCAAGTGTCGGTACAAGTCTGGGCAATGGTTGGGAGAGGGTCCGCTGCAGTGCAGGTGCCGGGAACGTCAATGTCCGCATTCACACAGGTTGCAGAGCCGTCGCAGTCGGTGTCGATGGCACAAGCGCCACCCTCGGCAATGTCGCTCGTGGTGCTGACACACCATTTCTCAACACCACCATCCTTGACCTCACAGGTGAGACCGGTATCGCAAGTGTCGGTACAAGTCTGGGCAATGGTTGGGAGAGGGTCCGCTGCAGTGCAGGTGCCGGGAACGTCAATGTCCGCATTCACACAGGTTGCAGAGCCGTCGCAGTCGGTGTCGATGGCACAAGCGCCACCCTCGGCAACGTCGTTCGTGCTGCTGACACACCACTTCTCAACACCACCATCCTTGACCTCACAGGTGAGACCGGTATCGCAAGTGTCGGTACAAGTCTGGGCAATGGTTGGGAGAGGGTCCGCTGCAGTGCAGGTGCCGGGAACGTCAATGTCCGCATTCACACAGGTTGCAGAGCCGTCGCAGTCGGTGTCGATGGCACAAGCGCCACCCTCGGCAATGTCGCTCGTGGTGCTGACACACCATTTCTCAACACCACCATCCTTGACCTCACAGGTGAGACCGGTATCGCAAGTGTCGGTACAAGTCTGGGCAATGGTAGGGAGGGGAGTGCAGGTGCCGGGAGCTTCAAGGACTGCATTAACACATGTTGCAGAGCCGCTGCAATCCTCGTCGATCGCACAATCTGCACCCTCGGGAACGTTGTTCACGCTGCTGATACACCACTTGGCAGGACCGCCGTCCTTGAGCTCACAAATGAGGTCGGTATCACAAGTAACCGTACACGTCTGGGCAATGGTAGGGGGTGGAATACATGTACCTGGAGCGTCAAGAGCTGCGCCCTCGCATATCGTCCCAGTCTCACAGTCATTGTTGATGGCACAGTCTTCACCAGACTGGATGTCGTGGTTGCCGCTGACACACCACATCTCAACACCCCCATCCTTGACCTCACAGGTGAGGCCGGTATCACAAGTGTCGGTACAAGTCTCAGCAATGGTAGGGAGGGGAGTGCAGGTGCCGGGAGCTTCAAGGACTGCATTAACACATGTTGCAGAGCCGCTGCAATCCTCGTCGATCGCACAATCTGCACCCTCGGGAACGTTGTTCACGCTGCTGATACACCACTTGGCAGGACCGCCGTCCTTGAGCTCACAAATGAGGTCGGTATCACAAGTAACCGTACACATCTGGGCAATGGTAGGGGGTGGAATACATGTACCTGGAGCGTCAAGAGCTGCGCCCTCGCATATCGTCCCAGTCTCACAGTCGTCGTCGATGGCACAAGGTTCTTCCACTAGAATGCTACCCGGGGTATCGCTCACACACCAATCGTTGACGCCGTCTGAGACACAGTCAAGGCCGGAATCGCAAACGGCCAAGGGACACTCCTCAGCAATGCCTTGAGCAGCAGCCCTGCCAACAAGAGTGAACAGGAGTGCGGATGCGGCTGTTCCGCGGATCCGCATTGTTGGGTATGGGTATAGGTTGCAAAATGGATGCGACGAGGGGTTCTTTCAAAGAGAGTGGGGTACTACGGGTATGTTTGAGTTTGACGTCGTAGAGATGAGAGTGGCAATGTCGCCCAGCTACCCAACCCGGCTTATGGTATCAGAGCAGTGGGTAACCCAGCAGCTCAAGTATAAAGGGGAGGGGTGGAAACTGAAGGCTGGATGAATGAGCGACGGCGGGGGGAACAGACGGTAGGCTGTGTCATTTTATAGGCAACAAGGTTTGGGGGGAGGGCAATGGGGAGCAAAGGAAGGTCATGGCGCTCAGCGGACACAGTCTTGAAGTCGGTTATCGATCCATTGTTCAAGCATTGTTTGTTTTGACAGGGACCCCGGGCCTTCCATCCAAAGTCAGACAACCAGCGAATGTTCTCCGGAGAGGAGTTTGAGTTGGGTGGAATAATCATGCACAGGAATAGGCAACTGATCAATAGGTGTGAGATCTGGGTTAACGGTTTTCTTGGTGGAACTCTTTCTTGTTGGACGCCTTGGGACTTGTCCCAAGGTAGGCCCGAGTTGTCGATGATCCATTGAGGCGCTTGGGCGGAAAGAAAAAAAAAAGAGTTTATTTGGGAGGTCGGTTGGGGGGAGGGCCATGGCTCCGCTCAGGGAACTCGTTAAGAGCATCACATGTGGTTTTCTCTGCGAGAGAGCCTTCTGCAAACTTTGTCTGTGTATCGCGAGATAACCTTTTTTGGCGCTCAGTAAACCCTTGCGCCTATTGTCCGTAGTCTGTTGAAGAGACAGCGTTCCATGCACAGCGAGGTTCCTGTAGATTGTCCGGACATGAACATTCTTGACTACTCTGACTTGCGCGGTGCGCGACCAATCATCGAAGGTATTCTCGGGAAAGCCAGTGGGCCATCCTACCGCCGGGGTGGTGCATATTCACTCGACAGTGCCCGATAAAGTTGCCAAGACACGGGATTGACCGGCTCCGCCAGGAACGTATCCTCCAGTTCTGAAAGCGCGGACGAGTTTGTGTGTGCGATGCAAAGTTCTTCAATATGGGCGCAGCACAGTCCATGAACCTAAATGACGGCTCAGCTGCTTGCATGCAGTAGCAACAGTGGTTTTTTTTCCCTGTATATGAGTATTGAGTGAGCATACAACACAAACAGCAGCTCAGCAGCAGCAGCACGTTACCGAAAGGACAACAGTGTGTGTGTGTGTGTGTGTGCTGGGATGCTTGGGAGCGACAACAATACGAGAGGGGGGGTATGCATATGGGTGGTAAGTAACCCGGAACCGAGTTACCAGCAAGCTCCAGTAGTACCGTCCCTGGTGTTCCGCCTAGATCCACTCACTGCTCAGCCGTTTTCGTCCCCCATTGTTTCTGCACTGTATATGCGCATGCGCACTGGCTGTATTTAGAACCAACCCCTCTGTGCAGGACCGAGAATCTAGATCCAGTTTTCTACTATGATACTCTCGAGCCTGAATCCTATTCATCAGCGGAACGAACGAACCCCAACAAACGGAAGGAAGTAAAGCAACTAATAACTATAACTGCGACGAGTGCTGCGAGCGCGTGTGGCAAATGCCATGGGAAACTGCGCAGCTTGGCTCCGCATGATTGGGTAATCCATTGTTGACCTGGCAACGCGATGGGGGTCCCGTCCCGTCAATGGGAGGGGGGGCATGCAATGGCGATCTTGAATGCATGGATGGCATCATGGCCCCTGACGTGACCCTGATATTGATGAATATGGAAAACATGAATGTGAATAGGCTTAGCTAATTAGGCGAGAGAGATATGCTTCTCCGCGTTTCTGCATGCCCACCCAAGGTTATTTATTCCGCATTTAGTAAGCTAATGCATGACATATCTGGTCACGTGAATTATGTCATGTGACAGTACTTTTGCCCCCCACAAACAACTGGGAAGCCTGTGCTGTGTGTGTTTGCGGCAGTTGTTAACTAACTAACTTGGGCATAATTTTAACTTGACTGAATGTACCATGTGACACAAGCGAATGTGGGGGGATCACCCTTGCACACTGTGGACAGCGTTGTTGGAATTACTGGATCTGGACACTCCCGAAATCCGCCATCATTCTAACTGTATATATATGCAGTAGTAGGAGCAACATTACTATCATTGCCTGTCAAAGCAGGAAGCTTGTATAGCAATCTCTGATCTTTGTGTGTCCTGTTGCCAGAAACGCGACGGAAACTGCATCGCCGAGCTGTTATGTAAGCCGCCCGATCACGTGGACGCACGGACGGACAACCAAGTTCCAAAAAATCCTGTCTATATGTACGCTGACCATTATACACGGCCTTTTCGCTCACGATCACAACAACAGTGAGGGCAGTTCACAGCGATCGGGCAAGTTCGCGGCCGCGACAAAAAACCCGGCCGCAATGCGGATCCGCTCCGTCTCTTCGGTAATGCGCAATCGCGCCGCCTTCTCTCTTTCCCTGTCGCGCTTCCAAGCGCACTTTCTCCAGCTGCAGCTCCAGCTCGAGCTGGACCGCCCGGTCGGATCGCAACTTTCTCCAGTTCTAGCTGGAGGACGGGCTTGCTGTGCGCGCGGCTCCTCAAAACGCGCGCGGCGGGTCGCAGGGCGGCTGCAATCGAACTAGCGGTGTTGACCACCACCACCGCCCCGGCCAGGCCTATCCCCGGGGAGAATAGGTCCTTCGTACTTAACAAAGGCAGAACGCCCGGTTCCGTGAGCGGCGACATCTGTTGCCCGACCTTACGGGCCCATAGTCTCTGCAATCCGGTCGGGTGCACCTCGGACCCATACCCATGTCTCCTCCAACTTCCTTTGGCACTGAGCTGTGCACGCGTTCCTCTCTCGCCATTGTGGTTTTCAAAATTCGCATCAATACGCAAGACGATGATAGCAGACCTGCACCAGTGTAAGTGGGACGGAAATTGGAACGCTGGACTCCATGCTTGTGAACACTGCCGTGAACAGTTACATGGTTAAAACGCCAGCGTTATAATCCAACGTTATGTACTATAAATTGCTTGGACTGTGTGGCACAGTCAACCAAGTTTACAATGTTCCTGTTGTCGTGGCTGTGCCATTCTTGTTACGTAATCAGACCCACAACACGCTTCAACATCACATACTTGCACTTGCACTTTTGAATATTCGCTTGATATTTTTTGTTTGTCGATCGCCCCAAAGACGGGAACTCTGCCATCTGACGTTGAAATTGACCGAGAAATCCATCCATCCCATCCATTCCACCCCGCACATAGATCAATTCCCTTCCAGCCATGCGCTCTCGCGCGTCCTCCATCTCCTTGGCTCCCGTCCCGGAAAACTCGACTGATGATGGCCCCGAAGTCATCGCAACCAACACCCTCATCCTCACAAACGTCCCACCGCGAGTCTTTCTCACCGACGACGGCATCGCAAATGTCAAGGCCACCTTGGAAAAGTTTGGCGATCTAAAGGCCGTGGTGCCATTAAAGACCTTTGGGAGGATACTAGGTACGCCGGTGCAGTGCATACTTGTGTGTGTCATGTGTACAAACAGCTCACGCGCTTCTTCTTCTTCTTGCTGTCAGTGGTATATGCTGCGACTGCATCTGCTCAGGCTGCCCGAGCACAGCTGCAAAACAGCGACTCCATTGGTATCGATGTCGGTGTGTATTTTGGAGAGGTAAGGCCTTATCCCTACATGACAAAACTGAATATCCCCACATGACAAAACAGAATATCCCTACATGACAAAACAGAATGCACCGCCATTTTGACACTTTTTTTTTCCCGCAGCACACGGATACAACATATCTCGCTGATCCCAACGCCGGCACCAACCTCTCCCATCTCCGGGTTCCAGACCTGGAAAAAAACTTTCTTCTCTCCCCGCCAGGATCTCCCCCTATCGACTGGACGCAGATCCGAGAGTCCGGACCTGTACCAGGCGGTCATGCCGACGCTCTATTGGATGCCTTGCGCGAGTTAGAGCATGCCGACGCATTCTCCCTCGGTGACTCTGCCCACATGGACATGGATCCGCCGGCATTTGACCAAGCAGAGTTTTCACTCCCTATACCAGACTCATCCCATGGAACACTGCACAACACCCACCTCAACAATCCCCATGATCTTCGAATATTTACCACAGATGAGGACGATGGCGGTGGTGACTCTGCTGACTCTGATGCGCATCGACAAACTCTCAACTTTCGCCCAACCCGAGAGGCTCAGGAAAAGGGTCTATCCGTTCTACCGTTAATTGTCGTAGAGAACACTGAAGCACCATCCACGCCGACAAAGCTGATGCCTAGAACCGCATTACCACCGCGTACCTTGTTGTCGTCGTAAGGGGCGACCGGATTTGTGTATGAACCACAAGAAACAATAGGATTTTTGGAAACAACAAGGACGTCACGGGGATTGGGGGCTGCTTGTTTTTTGGGGAAATTTTGGAGCCAGAGTATATTTTGATTAGTTCAATTCATATAACCGATGGGGATTTGTCAGCCGGTACTCTGTGTGATGGCTTTTGTATTCTCGACACTTTAGTGAACAGATCTCTGGCGCTTGGCGTTCGACGTTCCCACAAAATTGTAACGATCCATGATTTCCACAGCGTGGGGATCCATGTTTGGACCATTGCCCTGCCCTGTCACGAACTTTACCGTACTTCTGCATTATCGGGACAATGGTGGTGCCTTCGTAGTAAATTAGTGGTGGGCCTCTCATCAACTGCGAGTAACAGAATATTGGCTTAAATATGGCCGCTATTGTTGACCTAGCAACCACCAGTGGATTTGGTAGTGACTCGAGCTTAAAGTGATCTAATGCCAAAAGCGTTCCAAACCCATCAAGAAGAGGGGGATATACATCAGCTAGAGACCTTGTGGATAGCAAGCAGAGAAGCCATGTCTCATCATCCAGCATACACATTCGCAGGCCTTAGTGAGTAACTTGGGTGGTATCGCGCGCACACCACGAGGTCACATCTTAACATGGGTGTGGAAACAGCTGCTCTGGGCGGCGCTATAGGTTATGCAAAGACCAAGTCTAGGCCATCTCTCATTGCTGGGCTTGCTTTCGGTGCTCTCTTTGGTACCGCAGGGTAAACAACGTCAAACCGTGTCCTTTCAAGGTGGTCGCATCACATGAAATAATAGATCGGCGTTTTTGCTTTTAGATATTTAATTCAGAACAATCAAGATTATGGCGTCGAGCTGGCCACCGGTAAGCTTTCATGTGTTTGAAGGAATCTGTGTCGGGGATCGTCCCAACTGATGGGCTTTTTAAAGGCACGTCGGTGCTCTTGCTTTCGGCCATGGCACCGCGCGCCCTCAAGACTCGAAAGCCCGTCCCCATCGGACTCTCGACGGTCGCACTGCTGGGCACCTACTACTATGGCAAGAAGATATATGAACAGGTGTATGGTGTGTAGAAATGGTTTTTTTGGCAATATCATTTTGCCTACACTTGAAGCCAATTGCAACGACATCCTCCCCACCCTCAGTCTCTCTAGAATACATTTCCCTCATCCGAGCTTATATCAACGGCAACCGATGACACTTGTTATCATCCCGCAGTGATCTGCGTTTGAGTATGTGCCCAGAGAAGACTTTGATGTAGTCCCCCCACCGCCGATAGAAGCCTACGTATGTAAAGAGATAATCGAACACTCGCAACTGGGGAGGTACCCGCACGCGTTGTCCGACATGTCCGAAGTGTTCTCTTTGAACAATTAACTCAACGAACGAACGCTGGTTAGGCAGGCAGTTCATCCGTTCAAATTCCGATTCACCTTCACCACTCCCCCCTCCCGTGTGCGCAGGGGATGTACATGTAATTTATCGTAGACGACGTCGAAGCATGTAAATAAGCGTGCCAATTAATTTTAACGCAAAAGCCCGCGCAATCAAAAGTGAATGCCTGTCCCTCCTTCCACAAAAAGGGATGCCTGCTATTCAATGCGTGGCCCATTCAATTTCAACGCAGCTGCGGGGGGAATGACAGCATAACGGAAATCACCCTCCTCAGAAAGGGCCCACTTCGGGCTCAATAGCAGTTTAACAGAGAGAAACGGGCTATTCCCCACTCTGTCCACTTATAATAACCATACACACAAGTCCAAGCACGTCTGACTTGAACAAGCCCGTTGCGCACCCACTTTTCCACCCATTCCCCCCCGCCGATCTTAACATAGTTCGCTAGCCGTCCCTTTTTGCTGGGCTTTTAGCGTAGAGAAAGAGAGAGAGACAGAGAGAGAGAGAGACAAACACTCGGAGAGCGAGAAAAGTGACGAGGCTGCCCGCCGTGCCGTGGACACGTCTCATCAAACAAACATAAGACCCCACCTGCTTTTTGACAGAACAGTTCTGAGCCAGCTAGACACAACCTAGATAGACCGCATATAGCATCCCCCCACACGCAACCCACCACACGCTCTCATCCATCTGCTCTCCACTTTCACTAGATCCCCCCCTGTATTTGGCGATTACCAGGATAATAATCCCACCTCGGCCGACACGCTCCCCCATTTCACGCGTCTCCGACCCACCAACTAGAAACCATTTTTTACTAAACGCTTTGGCCGGAAAAACGATCATAGAGATTGGAAGCCCCTAGAAGAGAAAGGCGACAGTGAGTATTCTGCCGCTAGCACACGCGAGATGCTAGTTGGTTTGTAGATAGTTCAGTAGATGGGGAGACTAGTTTATGCATCGTCGCAGTTTGAATGTTCACACTGTCGATTTGTTTATATTTTCCGTTTGAAAAAGCACATAGAGCCCTTGCCATCGAGCGCCAACAGGAAAAGTCACGCACGGCGACGGCTCTCAACAATGAGCTACTACGGCCCGTACGATTATTTCCCAGTCCACTCTCGGTATGGCCCGCCGGACTTGCGTCCTCCAGAGCTGCGCGACTTGCGCATGCTTCCTCAAGATCTGCACCCCGTTGACATTCCCCACCACGAAGACGCTTGGGGTTATGGCCCGCCTCCGCCAGCGCCGCCACCCATGTATCCACCACATCACCCAACCCCTCCACCGCCGCACTATACCGCTTTTGACCCTATACCCTATGAAGCACCTATTGTTGTTCCTGATCGCCCGTCCAGCAATATCGGCAACAGCTTTGCTATACCCAAGGGCAGTCGCAATGCCATGAACAGAGCTGCACCTGCTGCTGAAACGCCAAGTATCGTTGGAGCCAATGGCTCCCGGACGCATTCCGCCAAATTGAACGCTCAGTCGGTCGGCGCAACCATTGCTGCGCCGCGCAAGCCCGCCAAAGGAGCAACGACGCGTCCGCCACCTCTCAAGATTAAATGCGAGCGCAAAGATTCTCCCTCTGGGAGCACGTCCCCTACCGCTCGCTCTGGAAGTTCCTCTGCGACAGCACCAGACTCTTGCGCGTCCCCTGTGCCGAATGTCATTCCGGCGCAGTATCTTGTCGCTCCACCGACGTGGAAGCGCATGTTTGAAACCGCCCGGGCGCGTGATCCTGAGGAAGTGGGTGTTGCTGCGCCAGTCGTTGAACTGGCTTCGCAAATGTTGAACAAGCGGTGCATGCAACTCGTTGCCGGTGATCCACCGCGTCGTCGCTTTCACATGGTGGTGGACTCTAGTATCTTGAAAAAGGGTGTTCTCAGCGCTCGCAGTAACGAGGCGATGACTGTGGCTCTGTACCTCTTCCAACTTTCCAAAGGAGTTACCAACAACGGTGAGCTCGTGTCTACAGAGACGATGCTCTGCAAAATGAGAATCTTTGTGGGTGATACTAGGTTATTGGTATGTCCTTACCTTGTTCTGCTAGTCGCTGTGATCCAAAGCTTATACTCAGCCACCATCACAGCCGGCCGCGGGCATGTCCAATGGCGTTCAAATCAACCTTTTACCAGCATTAACGCGCGAGATTTTCGAACAAAAGAATGTAGCCATTGTGATTGAATCACGCCCGGAAGATTTCGCGTCGGGCTTGGCCATGATATGTTTGCGTCGTCTCGAGTCACCTGTGGTAAGTGATCCGACAAGAATGTGTACTGCACTCTGGTTCACGCTAACGCTAATGCTTGGCAGATGGGTCATCCGCGTCCCGGAGTTGCTGTTCCATCCCTTCTACGTAGACACTCGGCGCCTGTTCGCCCTGCCTTTCCTCTGGTCACCCCACCGGCTGCATCGACCGGGCGGGCCAACTCTGCTCTTTCGACCTCTTCTCCGGCACCAGCAAGTAGTAGTGAGTCTCTGAAACGTCGCAGTTCGGAGGTGGAGATGCCATCAGATGAAGAGGAAATACAAGTAGGAGATCAGATTGTCAGCCTTGTGTGCCCAATCTCTTTGAAGCGCATTATCGTGCCCGGCAAAGGAAGATCGTGCAGGCATGTTCAATGCTTCGATTTAGAGGTATCATTCCGTTCATATTTCATATTGGGTTCCGTGTCGATGCTGACCAGGATGTGCCAGACGTTCGTCAAGCTGTCCAGATTAAATTGCAAGTGGAAGTGCGGCATCTGCAGCGATACTATTGAGAAGAATGTGAGTATGGTCATAGTTGTGTTCAATGCGCAGGAGCAGCGACTCAACGTCGTCTCAGGACCTTATCGTGTCGGAGCCATTCCTCCACTTGTTGGCGGCTTACCCAGAATCGGAAAAGTGCATAATGCGCGCGGATGGCACGCATGCACGGTACGCCAAGTCGAGCATGCCACGCAAGAAGGCGAGGTTATCAGGGGACCAACCGAGCCGCACGACAGAAGTCGTCGATCTCTGCGACGACGACGAAGAGCCCGTCGCAAATGAAACCACTGCTAAACCTGACGACCAAAGCTCTGTGCACTCTCAACAATCACAGATTACCGAAGTGGCGCGTGGGCAATCTCCACGAGAAGCCACGCCTCCACAAGCAGCCCAACACTTTCCGGTGGTGACTAAGCGATTTACGGAAGAGCAAGCTCGATACCGGTTCCCTCCGCGATCTGCCTCTGTCGAATCACCTCGGGAGGAATCTCCTTTGTTCTGGGAAGACCGGCAAGGGATTAAGAAGCGCACGACGAGTCCTTCGCCCATCTCGCAGACCGAACGCGAAGAACGGATTCAAAGGATATTCCAAGCGGCTGCGGCATCTGCAGCAACGTGTGAACCTAAAGACGATACGCTGTCTCTGCCCCGCAGCGTTGGTGGTACGCTAGCTGGTGCAGGGTCACATCATCAACTGCGGTGATACTGATGTGTATTGCCCCTATGCGGGTTTGTACAGGTGAGCGGGCGTGCAGAGTGGCCGCCAGAAACTGCACCCACAACCAGCAAGACGCGGATGCATCGATTGATAGTCACGTAGCAGCACCTCTATGTTAGTCAGGATGCAGGTTTACTTGGCAAATTTCTGTGTACACAGTTTTTCCTATTTTGTGCTTTAATGTTGGGGAACTATAGGCGAGGAAGGGACATGTACGTATTTTGAGACACGGATAGAGAAGAGTTGAGAACGCGGCAAGGAAGACAGTAGTGCATCAAAGTAGCTGGACTATTCTTAAAACTTTAATACAGAGTCGTAAACAAAAGTGTCCGACCGTAAAAATTACCGGACTATAGAAAGAATCAGAAAATCAAAGCTGCCCGGTGTGATATTCTCGTAGGATTTCCTCGCGTATATCTAGAATGCTGGCGGTGTTAGAATTGTTTCGCAGAGCAGTCACACTCCCACGACGTCAGTCACCTTCGGGCAGTTCATTTAATACGGTCCAATCAAGCTGTTGCCCATGAGATGCACCACTACTACTGGGGCCCGGATCTGGCAGTTCGCTGTCAGCTCCTGTTGGCGTTGTCCCTTTTCTTTGCCAGGTTTGTTTGAGGGTACGTTGCACAGACGATGGATTGTACAAAGGTGATCCACCGCTACCGCCAGTAGCATGATTAGGTTCCACGTTTTTCCAAGCTTGTCTTAATGTAGGCTGTGTCTTGAACTCCGTGCGAGCCTTTTTACTCCGAGAGTGACTTGCGTGCAAGGTTTGCGGATATTGATCGCCATACAGGGAACTTTGGGCGCTTGAGCCTGCGCCAGTCTGCTGATGTTTACGCCAAGCATATACTTTTAGGATTCGCAGGCGCTGGTCTTCTGGTAAACCCAGGAGCCACGACGGATCAAGCTCGGCCCATGGCGGTAGAGACGGGTCATCTTCGCTCGGTTCAGCAACAGCTTCTTCAAGCGGACGCTTTCGAAACTCCTCTGTTGGCAGAAGGTTCGCATTAGGTTCTGGGGCGGTAATAAGAGCAGAATTTTGAGGTAGTGCCGACGCGTTGGTAGTGGATGGGGTTTTGCCAAGCTGGATCGGTTGTGGGGAAAGAAGGGATCGGAATGACGCAGGTGCAGCTTTCGTTGACCTATCACCTGGCGGCAGGGCACCAGGCCAAAGGGCGTCCATAGAACTCTGACGGATATGATCTTCAGCTTTGTTGTCCTCTTCCTTCACCTCGACAGTTCCTTGCGAACGTCCACGTTGCGGACTATTGGAAGCATTTCCCGCAGCCAGTTTTCGCGGGAAAGAGAGAGTCGTTTGTCCGTCTAGAAGCGCAATGAGCATTACGGATTCGCTCAGTGAACACCTTTCACTCACCCTGTCCGGCAGCTGCCTCTTCCAATTTGCCGAGGTGTATACCGACTCCTCGTAAGTCCGGCGGCGGTACAGCAAGGGCACGATACAGTAACAAGCATTCCTTGTATATAGCTGACGAAGAATCAACCGCCCGTCCGAGAACAACAGACTTAGAATAGTTGTCGCAGTCACCGCAGCCTAGGAATTTATATGGCTCCCCTGCGTCTGCCTTCCGCTGCTTGAGCTGCGCGCTTTTGGTGTTACTCGCGAAACAATAGGAGCAGTGTCAGCA
The DNA here is from genome assembly GCA_025558075.1 of Gaertneriomyces semiglobifer. Lineage (NCBI taxonomy): Eukaryota > Fungi > Chytridiomycota > Chytridiomycetes > Spizellomycetales > Spizellomycetaceae > Gaertneriomyces > Gaertneriomyces semiglobifer. Next base: position 553,868 of record JAHLKF010000010.1, on the reverse strand, counting down.
AGCCTCGCTACCTTGAGCGTAATCGACCGGCCTTTGACGCCGGCAGTGGCCAGTCTTTCCGATACTTCATCACAAAAGGAACGAAGAAAACGCTGTTCGTCCGACCAATGAAAAAGCTGGCGATTGCTATAAATCAGTCAACCCTGCACACCTCAACTTGGGCCATCTCTTGCAAGCGAATTCCCCAATTGATCTCGGCGCCCACTGTTTTGCGCATCTTACTCTCGCTCTCCAGCGGGCGGTTGTCAATGCCTCTGGCAGGAAACGTGAGCGCGTTGCAGTCATGAGACATGGTTCGGCACCTTTCGCACCTGGCAAAGTTATACAGCATCTCGCCGGTTTTCGAACCATGATCATGCTGTAATTCATGCTTTGGAATCGCCATCAAATCTTTACAGTAAACAACGCCCTGGAAACATCCGACAATGAGTTCGAAGGCCAGTACTGGAAACATGAGCCGAGCATACTCTGGCTTCCAGGCGACTGGATAGCGACCAACCAACTCCCGGTAACTCGCCCACTTTACAATCAGCCAGAAAATCAATTTTACTGCTTGAGGCGAGGTAGAATTCGCCATTCGGCTTGGCTTTCTTTGTCGCCATTCTTCAAATTATTCTGTTAACACGGTAACCTATGCACGCTCATATCCGAAAGCACCGCACCTGGCCAGCAGAATATTCTCGGATATCCCGATTGAAGCATTGCAGCCGGTCGCTTCCTTTATGTCTCGACGCATCTGACGCGCCAGCTCCACTTCTTGGCCTGTTCCTACATTGGTAATTTGAGATGACACGTCGATCAGCGCTGCAGAACATACTGATCAGTAGAATATATTAGAAATGGAGAAAGTAAATCTCCAACCTTCATCACAACTACAAGGCTGTATTTCATCGGCGTAGCGATGAAGGATCTATCCTTTGCGTAGCAGAATGAAGATGCGTCCCGTCATTGAATGCCGAGCTTATAGATCACTTACCTGGTAGAGCTTTTTCGTAGCGTCTTCATATTTCTCAAACTCGTAAGGCACGACGACAAGCTCCGGGCAGCTCCGACGGGCAGGTCCAACCAGCTGCCCGTTCTTGATTCCATAACTCCGCGCAATGTAGTTACAGCTGGCTATTTCACTAGTCGATGCTTCGCTGCCATGCTGAGAATGGCAAACAGCGACAGGTTGCTTGGCAAGGTGAGGTTTGTCACGTATAGCAATGGAAGCAAAGAAACAATCCATATCGACGTGCATGATGGTCCGTGGATGGTGGTCCGTGCTGCCATTCTGCTTCTTTGGTTTGGTAGCAAGTTGCTTGAGCGTGTTCTTCCAAGCAGATAGATGGTGCAGTCGTGAGGATTGGAAGAACTTTGAGACGAAATCAGGCGCTACGGCAGTATTGCGAACGAACCACTTTGAATCTAGTCGTCACTGTGAGTTTGGTATGATTCTTGACTTCAGAGCATGAGCGACAGGTAAACGCTCGCATACCTCTGGGTTCGTGCTCCACGGATGGCAGGTTTCTTCTCGCAGGCTTGAGGTCTTTCTCTGTCTCCAGCCGGCGATCTCTTTGTTCACCCTCGTCTGTATCCTTCATGTCACCACGGGCATCCTCATCCGAGTATTCACTCATACCCAGCCCGTAGGAGGCCATTTCCTCTTCGCTGTCATCAAAGTGCTGTTCCTCATCCGGGCTACCATCATCCTCCTCCTCAAATGATCCTCCATCAAAGCGGAGGGCTTTCAGTGCAGGATCCATACCATTGTACTATGATGCGAATGAACACGTTCAGCACATTCGTTTTCAAGCATGTACGTTAAAACCATTTTTGCATTACAGGAACACTTCCATTAAATACGATATGAACTCTATCTAAGATGTAGGACTACCTGTATCGTTTCAATAACATTGTTCAATTGCGTGGGGGAGCATACGCTGGAGTTGGGTAATTAAAACTTGGCACATCGTTCCGATAAGCGGCAGGCGACGCTGACAGCTGCTGGGGAGGATAGACGGGCACAGGGTAAGTTCGGTTTGATGGGGGATATGCTACAAGCATAGGAGGTGCCAGTCCCGCGAACGACGGGTCATAACTTGCTTGCGGAGAATTGGCGTCAACAAGGTATACAATCTGAGGTGCACTGTCAGCGTAATCGTCCATATTTTAGCACTCGGTAATTCACTCACCAGCTCTTGTCGAGAAGTACCAAAGAAGCTGGGCCGATTGGCGCACAGCCTCCAAAAGAGACCCCGCTCACCATCCTTTTGGTTCAATTCATGGATGGCCTTGTCGCTTGCTTTGAATGTTGCTGCTTGAGCTGACGACCAGACCATCAAAGATACACCGAATACAATAACAGTAAGAGCCATTCCTCCCAAGTGAACGAGGCCGTACTTGAGAGCGCTTTTCGGGGCACAAGACATATCATTCCTGGTACGCCCAAAGTCATAGTCAAGGTTATCCGCATTCTGGTCAACCAGGTTGTCGGCGCAATCCAAAAATGAACCAGCCGCAATAACGGCGAAAGTGATCCAGCCGATGATAACAATGGTTGGCGCAATAAGTAGTATTGCCTTTGGTTTCGTCTTTTGCCCAGCATGCTTGGTCAGATACGCCAGGCGCTCATCGAACGTTGCCCTGTCTATCTTGGAAGAAAGGCTCTCGGCGTAGTAGCCTTGGTACGACCCGGACTTAAACCAAGGCTTCTGCAGTTGAAGAGAGGTCATGGCAACTTATGAGATGGAACCAAATCCTGTAAGACGCACGAGGTATTGTCGTAGTCGCGATGCACTGTTATGATGTGCTACTGACGGAAGCGCTTCCCGCTATCCACCTTCCTCTTCGCAGGATCCTCATCCTCATCATCGTTTAAAAAGCAAAACCTTATCCGAGCTGCAAAAAATATCCCGCACTTGTCGCGTTGTTGGGCCGTTTGCGGACATCCCAAAACTTTCATCCGCAGAATTTTATTTACATCGCCGCAGTGGACTGCACATTTATTACAATCGTGTATGATATGGAGCCAAGGAATAAGCAGCAGGAGTATCCATCTATTTCCGAGCAGAGGCAGTAGCAGTGGGAACCGTGGCTGGGGTAGCCTGCGGCACATTGGCGTTCTTTTGGACTGGGCGTGAGTTGAAGCCCATTATCTTGTTCATGGCTTGGTAGTGAGCGACTGGGATAGTCAACGGCACATCAACAACGTGCCAGGCGACATTTTCTGAGCAAGGTGGAGTCGTCAAGCTGCCGTTATAAGTCCATTGCGGGGCAGTCGTGAGCGCGGATAGGAGACCACCGAGTCTAACACCAGGCATCTGAACGGTGGATCCAATAGCTGTGAGCTGCGTGAGGTGCGGTGCGAGCTGAGAAGTGAACTGGCTGGGGCCGGCCAAATTGGGAGCGTCAGTGACCTCGAACCAAAACCCGAGGACACTAATCTGCTTGGTCTCGGGTTGTTGGTGGACCATATGCATCTCCAATGGGAAGGATACAAGGTCTTTGCGGTGCTCAGAGGGGACTTGATATAGAGGGTAACAGGTTAGCGCGGCGCAGCTGCTCTTCACCGCGCGAATAATTACTCACCATGAAAGTGAAATTGCTGGAGATCAAAGTTTTGTCCAGTAGTAGTATCAATGAACCCGATCTGCCCGCGTCGATTTTCCGGGATATCCACTTGTATGGTATGGCCAGTGTTGGTGATATTGATAGACTCTGTCAGATCCTGGAATTGTACGCTGAGGGTAGCTGCCGAAAGAAGATGATTGGCAGCCATTCCGGGCTCAAAGTTGATGGGCGATTGAAATTGACCCTTCTGACAAGTGTCAGTGGGAGCCCAGGAATTTGGACCATCAAAAGCTGAGTAGCCGAAAGCGATGCTTTCTTCGGCACGCTTGCGCAGGTCGTTAAACGGAACGTTTAGGATCACATCCGCCATGCAGTTGGTGTGGGACATGCCGACCGGTAGGCGCCGGGACAGCGGAAGAGCTGAAATAATGGTGACCGATGATGCCACAGCTAGAAGCAGGCTAACGAACTTGGCCATTTTGTCCACTGATGTACTGTTGGTGACGGAGCAAAATCCTTTGTTGGAGGGATGATGGCAGTAATAGCGGTATGAACGGGATGGGGGACATGATGTCGGTGCCCTTTTATGCCTTTCGTGGGTTTGATATGAACCGCAGTGCGGCCGGTGCACCGTCCGAGTAATACTCGGCACATGGAGTAACTCCCCGCGTTCACGTCCTGACCCGCCTATATATGATATCTGTATTTACAGTTGTCAAACCGTTGCACCGGAACAGCGCATAACCTTGCCAACCGTTTCTGCAAAATTCAAAACGCTTAACTCCTAACTTTTTCTTCTATAACTTCTTCATTCTAGTCCTTTACTTCTAACGGGGGATTTGTTCGACAAATTCGAACGCGTTTGTCGAACAAATCGAACGAATCGCTCCGGGAAGAATAGAATTATTGGTGTGCCGCTGCGGGGTTACATGTACAGTGGAAGCGCACAGACGCAGAGGTCTGAAACGCCAAGGCTCCAATAGAACCGTGCATGCTCGCCTTCAGCGCCTCCGGATCTGTCGATTGATCAACTATGCATGCATGCATGTCTACACTTCTTTGTACTTGTGTATATATCCTTTTGGCGGATGGAATACGGACACCATCAAGCGGGATTTCGTGATTACTATTTAATCAAGTTCGTGATTTACGCCGTCATGTACGTGCACTTCTATGCTATGGATTTCGTGATCAAGGTCCGTTTCGGACACCATCACCGGGTTCACCGGGTTCACTTTCATCTTCTAGATACTCCTCCGTCGCCTCCATTTCCTCTTCCTGTGGGTCATACTGATACTCTTCTTCTTCATCACCAACTGTGGATCCTTCAGCATCCGCAATACCCTCGAGGCGGGACGATTTGTACATTACACCTAGATCCTGCTTCTCCAATGCCCCAAAAGGAAATTGCGCTGCATCTCCTTCATCCATCCGGCTGCCATTTCCGCGGTGATACGTCGCACGCCCGCATGGATGTAATCCTCTATCCCTTTTCCATCAGAAAGATCTTGCTTTTTCACGTAGGGTTGGACACAAATGTCGTGCGACTGAGCAGGTCTATGGATCCGGGCATTGTCTGCTAAGATCACTTTATTCTGCAAATTGCGTCGTCGTAACGCGGGCAATACATCTTCTCGAAGAAAGGATGCAAAATGATCACCTTTGAAACCACCCAGGTGTAACCGATACGCTGTAATACCCTCCTTTGCAACAGCTACAACTAGCGTAACGTTGCGCTTGCGCTGGGTCGGTCTTCTTATTCTAGGACGTACACCTATCCGCGCACGCCGGTCTTCCTTACGGCGCGGGCTGGTGGAGCAACCGGTGCGGGCACCGCAATGTAAGCTGGCCGAGCTGTTGGCGGTATTATGTTGACCATTTTCGTTTGCTCGCACTCGCAAGCACGGCCACTATGCTGGTGCTCATCGACCTCCATCACCAGGATGTGCGTCCCGCAATCGATCCAAAAGTCGGGTCGCTCTCGTCCGCAATCGCCGGCGTCGATGATGCGATCCACGACGGCATCGACGTTGTTGGCCTTTAGGAAGTCCTTAACCACATTCTGCTTCGCCAGCCTCATTCGCTTAAACATGTCGGGATCACACGTTTCGCAGTGGCCATTGGAGTCGAGGATTCCGAGCAATCCGCAGCTTACACAAGGGTGCCCCAGGATATTGACCGCGTCTGGAGATTTGTGCTGAGCGCAGTGCTCGCGCTCCGTCATGCCGTCGATGGGAAGCTCCGAGCATCTTGACTCCTCGCACCGCTTGCGCGGTTTTGCGATTGTCTTTGGCTCCCGATGGCTCCAACAGAAGCGCACAGGCTGCCCAGGATAGCCGTAGGTGGCGGTCACGTCGCATCCGCTTCGCTCGCAACGTTTCTTAATGACCTCCACCATTGCTGGCTCCTTGTGGACTTTGCAGTAAACGGGCTTGATCTCGCCCGGCAGGTTGAAGCTTGCTAAGACCATGCAGCCTTCAGCCTGGCAGACGTTGACCGGAATTAGGTCGACCATGCCCGGTTCCTTGTGGTCACTGCAGAAGCTGCGTTTGCTCTACCCAGGAAAGTTGAATGAGGGCGCTCTGTCGCAGCCCTCTCGTTTGCAGGCAATGAACCCTCGACTCACCATTCCGGGGTCGTCGTTTCTCTGCGCAAAACCGGGCCTTAGTTTCCCGGGGAAGTGAAAGTTTGGGTGCTTCCCGCAGCCGTCGTGCTCACAGATCTTGACTGGGTCAACCATGCCAGCCGCCCAGTGTTGCGCACAGAAACGACGACCCGTTTCGCCCGGGGCGTTGTGGCCGAGCACATCAACAAGAAGGTTGTCCTTTATTCTCGCGCCCATTCATTAAATTGCCCTTATCAATATCAAAAAGCTCACAAGGTTTTCTGGCAAAAGGATCAAGCGAAAACACAGCAAAGTGGAAACAATCAAAAGAATACTTTCCGCATCGGGGAATCGAACCCCGGCCGCCGCGGTGAGAGCGCGGAATCCTGACCACTGGACCAATGCGGACCTGTTGATGTTGATATATTGTTAGATACCTTTATTAAGCGGTTGACGAACGGAAACGACTCTTGCGCCTGAAAGCTCATACTAAATAAATATGATCATAGTATACATACTAGTATGTTGCTGGCCGACTTTATGTGTAAAGTATGAACACAGCAGCAATATATACTTCATTTGGCGTATTTGCATTGAATTGGCATTGCCTCTTTCATCTTGCCCAACATTGTTCTACGTATGCCCTCGGAAGGACTCTCCAGTGGGAAGGGCAGTAGTCCCTGCGCATGAGAATAACCTCATCTTCGTGATTGTAAAGAAATCCCCGGGGAGGCAGTAACAACAACGGCCATTGTGTATGTTTGCAACCGAATATCACGCATTAATATTAATGTGAAGGACCCAGCATCAGCAGCAACAGAAGCCTTTGTGGGAGTGGTTAGTATTGATAGTAGAAGCAACAGCTAACTTATATATATAATTCAGGTTCCCAAATGAAATTCACCGCCACCCACGCGGGCCAGAAGTTGATTTCCCCACTCAAGGATTCAATATTTCATATTGTTAGGTAGCGAGCCGGTTCTTATTTTCAAATGAGAAATATAGATACGATATAGATTAGAGTAGAACATGGTGTGGTGTACTGACCCAAATCCACTCCCGGTCTTAACAGGTACCGAGCTCTTTGAGCACATTGGTGAGCGGTTCTCCTATTATTTTTAGACTCACGATCGTGCCCATTAAGAAAGTTTGCAGTTCGCAGTGGACGCTCCGGTGACTGCTAGATGAACGTTGGGAATATGTGCCCAGGTATTGCCCAAGGGCACCTGGTACCGCTGTTCAAATTGTCCAGCGCAGCGTAAATCTTTGCTCTTTGCTTTGTAATGTTGTACGGACCAGTTGGACAACGTTGCTCTGATGGATGGTGAGCCCAGTCCTTATTATCGCTTGTACTGTCTCGTTGTCACCCTTAAAAACGGTCCCGCATTAAACTTCGTGGAGGACACCCTTTGTCGTGAGCGTCCGAGTTACTTATTCTCGCAAAGCATGTCAATGGAATGCACTGTTATGCTGCCAACATCAACAGGTGAACAAGATGAACGAGATAGACCAGATATGCAAGTGTACAAGGAAAGTACGGAAAGCCCGGAATGCCCGGAAGACGTAAAAAGCGAGAGACAAGACCGCAGAAAAATCGTGGGCGCAAAGGAGTATATTGCAACCCTTTTGGAAGCCTACTACATACGCTCCATAAACATATTACGTTCAGCCTCCCAGCATCCTCTCCAATTCCTCCAAAGAGGTCAAGATTTTATAGAAGCCCTTGCCCTAATGTAGCTTCCATCGATTGGTCAGATCAACTCTCCAACGGTACTTCGACCCAACAGGTTTCCGAAGTCGGCTACATACTCGTGTGACCCCATCGCATTCCTCTCCCTCATTTTCGAAAACTTGACCAGGGCCTCGCGCATCTCCAAGCGAACAACCGTACCAAAAGTGGGCGTGCCGTCAGGTAGCATAGTCCCAACCAATGATGGCGCCGGTTTGGCGGCATTGGCACTCTCAGTCTGTGGTGTCTCCAAGCAAGAACCACAATACTCTACGAGAAAAATCCACGGCTTTTTTCTTGAGCTCGATCGTCGGAGGGTTGTAGTACCTCTATTGCTGAATTTTGGAGTTGCGAAAAATGGCGCGAAGCATTGGAGGAGATGTTCGAAATTCCAATACGCTTGTAAACGATGTTTCCCAAATACGACACCAGTGGCCAGCATCTTCAAAAGCGTCACCGTTCCTTTTGCAGAACCGAAAAAGATCCATTTTACCTTTTCTCACTTGCGCGCAGACATCGCGCCTCAAAACTGCACGTATGCATATATGTGGGACACGGCCAACCGAGGGAAGAGTGCCAAGGTTGAGTGACGGGGCCAGTGGAACAAAAGCGAAAGCGAATCTTTCATCAACCAGCTGGGTACGTATGCCCGATTTGCGTTGCACCGCTGGACTTCTAGCCAGCATACGTGAGGTCGAGGAGACCTCAATTGTGGCCGACTCGTGGAATGGATAGCATCATGTAACCCGTGTGACCACACACACAGCCGAGTTCTAGTGCGCAAGATGCATCCGCAGTTCACCTAGTCCCGATAAATACACACCTCGAGGTATTGCCGCAAGTCTACTGCCCTTCGTGACTGCAGCTGGAAATAACTCAATACCACGAAGACAGAACATAATTCCTCCTCGATTGTCTCCTTGCCGAACGCTCACATCAATTAATGGTCTGGTGCCTGTTGGCGTGAGCTATGGCGAGGTCAATGTCCCTGGCGAGCGAGGCAAGCAACCAGCCGCGTGGAGGGCGCATTGTGTTGCTCCACAGCAATGGAAGCGGTCTCCCGGCGTACCGAGCGTCCGGTGTCCAATTCCAATTTATGTCGATTCTGTTGCACCAGGCGGTGCGAGAGTCCGTAACTGTTCTCGCCAATGACTGCGAACCTTGAATTTAGATTACTACAAACGGAGAGAAACGTGAATCCCTCCCTGTTCCTGGGTAGTCTTCTGTAAAAAATGGCTTGCGTGTATACATCCTGCTAACACTGCATCTTCTTGATAAGTTCCTCCAGCACAGTAGTCCTCGCAGTAGGTGCGAAGGTACCTCTACCTTCGCGTAGAGGTGCGGGCATTCTTGTGCGAATCCGTTGAGACAAATACCAGGCTCGTCGACTGATTTTCAGGGTAATTACTTAGGAAGTAATTGCTGGCCGTTGCCTCAGCATTGTAGTACTATTGCCACAATTTCCTGCAACTTTCATGGCTCGAAACCGTTTTTAAGTTTCCGCTTTTTCCATGATCTAGGTTTCCTCATCAACAGCTACTGTCCTTTAAGCAATCGGCGCCTGTTCCATTGAACCTCCATGGCCCCTCCGTGTTCCTCATCTGCAGCCGCAACGCTTCCATATCGCGCCACAGATTTCCGAACCCGGCGATTCCAATCCACCCTTCCGGAATGGTGTAGTTTGTCACAACATGGAAGTGGATGTAGAAAACCGACCGTCGTGTGTGTACCACGACATCTTTACGCAACCACATATCAGTAACCCCTTCTTCCGCCTCGTTGGGTGGCCCTTCATCGCATCTCTCGACAGACCATAATGGGAAATACATGGGAGGATATATCACCTGTGTCACAACGATGTAGTCACGGTGTCCGTCCTCGTCCATTTTCTCAACTTGGATGAACGTATCAGAGATGCCACAGCATCCGCGACTGATTTCCCAAACAAGGCTGGCGGTTGTGTTTGGGAGATTCACCAATGTTGCGTAGGCGGGCCAGACGTTCTCACTAAAGTCGCGCTGGCTCTGCTCATTGGACAGTGTGGGACCGGTGCAACCGTAGACGTTGCACAGCGGAATCCCAAAGCGGCCTAAACAACGCTGGGGAAACGTATCAGTTCAGACGCAGGGATAAAAAATAATCCCTATTTCTCAACCTCTTACCCAAGGTCCCCTGTCCTCCAAGGATCCTTGGATAAAGCTTCCTACATCCTTCCGAAAGATGAGTGTCGAGACTTCTGTACCCGTACCCGCACCACCTCCAAAAATGTCCAACATGAGCACGACTGCGACGAAAAGTAAAATAATGGACCAAATTATCCGTCGCATGGTTGCGTTTCGTATCACTGTTGGACCTGCGGTTGTATGGATGTTTTATATAGATTAAGAAAGGCCCAACTCCACAAAGCGCTGAGCGGTAACGAGCAAGCAGCAGAACAAGCGCTCCTCCACCTATACATAGACTCCTAATCCCGGGCTCCCTGAGGTGGGAACAGACGTGAAAGCACATCGAGCAAGTGTTGAACGCGCCTGTTGTTTGATCTTGAGAACCCTCAACATGAAGAAGGGGTTTGAGTATGCTTCCTTCATCTTTTGGTTTTGGTGCGGCATGTTGTATATCCACAATACCGATGGCGCTTTGGGGGGTTTCCTATTATTATGAGAACCACGATCCTGCTTGTCAACAAGAGTTTGCAGCGTCGCAGATATACAGCAACTGCCAATTGAATGTGCGCCCAGGTATTGCCCAAAGGTAACCTGATACCGCTGTTCACATTGTGGATCTTAGCGTACACTAATGGGAGGTCTCTGATGGGTGATAGGCCCAGTACCTAGTGTCGCCTGTAGTGGATGCACCTCTCAGCTCACTCCATCAAGCACATTTATATCTACACATATAAATGTGGCACAGTCATGCGCGTACCTTTTCGCGATACAACGCACTCATTATTTTGTTTTGTTTCAACGGTGCACCTCTGAACACGCTGAAGACCTCACCCACAGCACAATTCAACGGAAATCATGACTCGCGTTACGAAGATGGCCCGAAAGCGGCATGAGGAGGCGTCTGGATTCAATGTTGAACCGCTGCTACCTCCGCACCGTGACCAACACCCGGACTCGACGGCTGTGGCAGCAGTCGATGATGCTAACAGCGGGCAGAAACGAAGAGCTGCAGATGATGAACCAGCCACATCAGAACAAGTAGGCGCCGATGTTGATGATGCCGGCATCTCGGAGAATCGGCCAAAGAAGAAGAAGATGAGACACAGGTCCAAAAACGACAACGCCGAAATGGCCGAAGCACCTGGAGGGACTGACAACGCCGAGAACGGAGGTACTATAAACACGGAGCAACACGGCCAGAAGCTCCTTTCAAAGGCTGGTGAGTTACCTCGTCCCCTGAGATGGTTCTTGAGAAATTCGTTGTGAATTCTTACATCACTGTTCCTACCAGAGCGAGAGGCACTCAGACGCCGCACGCGCCGGGAGAAGCTCAAGGAGAAGAAAATGACATGTTTCTTATGCCGAAATAAGGGTCACTCCATCAAATCGTGTCCAAAAGCCGAAGGGAATCAGTCAACGGCAGTTGTTGAGAGTGACCCTGCTGCCACGGATGCTACAGCTGCCACGTCGGGTATTTGTTACAAATGTGGATCAAGTCAACATACCTCCTCCAAATGCACCAAGCTTGTTGACCCAAGTAAGTGTCGTCGCGGTGCGTGTTCCAGTAGCGAACTCATGCTAAATGAGCTGACGATCGCAGAAAATCCTTACCCGTTTGCGCACTGTTTTGTTTGCAATAACAAAGGACACTTGGCCGGCCAGTGTGAAAAGAATGACCGAGGACTCTATCCGAACGGCGGTTCTTGCAAGTACTGTGGTTCCGTACGGCATTTTGCAAAGGACTGTAAGCCGTCCAACCAAGGTACGTGGGCTCTATGACTGACTGTGATTGTGCTCAGTACTCAATTTCATTCGGTATCCTTTTGACTTTTGCAGAAGCTGGGACGACAATGTTGGGAAAGATATCATTGGACCAGGGTGGTGATGATGACGATGTGTTTGTTGCCCTTCATAAGATGTCTTCGGACCCGACTGTCCAAAATCCTTTGGAAAAACCGAAGAAGGCGAACCCGAATCTGATTCCGATGGCGCAAAAAGGATCGCAACGCTCCGTCAAAGCGAAGGCGAATAAAAAGGTTGTAGCTTTTTGACGTAAGCTCTCAATGAACTGATACACCGACGTCGACCAGCATGTTCTGAGTAATTTATTACATGTAATTTATGTGCAGCAACCGTCCTACTTTTCCCTTATTAGGCTACTTCCTGTTGGTCTTAAAAGGCTAGAATTGGTGACAGCTGCGTTATCAATAGCTACAGCATTGCACGCTGAATATTATCCGGAGGCCGCATACATGAACGTGTGCAGTGCAACCGTAGACCCCGGGAACCTACTGCAGCGAACGTAACTTCAATGTCGGAGAAAAGCTAAGATGTCATGGTTTGATACGCAGAAGCTAGCTGCCCTTGCGTCGAAAGTACAGCACATTGCCGAGAATGCGTTGAACGAGGATGGTGCCGAGCCCGCCAAGCAAGCCCGCCAAACGTCGACTATTACGACTGACGATGCCGAGGCTAGTCTAAGAGATCAGGTGGATGCCCATGTTTCTCTCTTGAGGGGTGAAAAGCCTCGTTAAAACTTACCATTGCTAGCTACTGCGTGTTCAGAGCGAACTCAGTTTGCAGCTTGCCGAGCGCGATCAGCGCATTAATGAACTGGAACTACAATTAAGAAGATCACAGGCTTCGTCTCCCTTATCTACGAGCAGTGCTTCAGCTTCCAACAACGACGAACAAGTGCTTTTGTTGAAACAGAAACTTGGCAAAGCCATTGGACACCTGAAGAACCTGAATGAAGAAAGGGGTTCTTTAGTTGCACGAATTGCAAATCTGGAACAGGAGTTGTCGTCTCTGCGAGCACAAAGTAATACGGATGATACGGATAGACTACGCGCCGCGTTGGAAGAGGAGGCGGACAGATGCCGTGCGTTGGAGCTACAAGCTCAAGCATTGAAGAATGAAACGGACGCTCGGGTAGCCCAACATGATGCACAAGTGCTTGAAAAGGAACAGCTGCGGGCCAGAGTCACAGAGCTAGAAGAAATTGTGCACACTTTCCAATCCGCGCCAACTGAAAGGTCAATGTCCGAGAACGTTGATGGTGTCTCAGCGGCGTTGGAAGAACGTTACACCGCTATTATATCGTCGAAAGATGAGGAAATATTACAATTACGCGAGCGGTGTGCAAGCGTACCTCAACTGGAACAAAGGTTGCATGAGCTAAATAACTTGAATGCTGAAATGCGGCGTGCCCTAGACGATATGACAAAGGCTGATGCCGAGTCGTCGCGTGTTCGCGACGTACAGGACGGCAAAATACATTCACTGCAGGTCGAGCACGCTAACCTTGAGAAGGAACTACAAGATGCTCGCTCGAATGAAGCGCACGTGCGAAAGGCTCTGCTGGAGAAAGAACAAGCTCTGAAAGAAAGATCTGAGACAGTACAGCAGCTTGAGGACGCTTTGCACAGCCGAAAAGCCGACGATACGATCAGTAAACTGGAGACTGAGCTGCAGACCTTAACGCTCGAATTACAGCGAGCGCGCCCTCTTGAGGCAGAGAATTTGGAATTGCGTCGACAACTGGAAGCTTTACAGGACAGCAGGAGTCAGTCGGAAAACACCCGCATACACGAACTGGAAGCTGAAGTGCGCCGATTAGTGGATGATCTGCGGTCTCGACCCTCGGTAGAAGGAACGGAGAACGCTGGTAACAGTGATAACGGTGACGGATGGGATGACTGGACGTCCGACTCGAAGACGATGATAGACGAGACACAGTCGCTTGAATTGCAAGCAAAGAACGCTGATTTAGAAGATCGATTACACAAAAAGATGAAGGAAGTGGAGCAACTCGAGGTTCGATTGGAGGATGTCGAAACGCAGTATTATGACGTAGTCCAGCAGCTTGACGATGTGAGCGCCGAACTAAGAGAGGTTAAAACCGGGAATTCGGAAGCATTGTTCCCGTCAGCTGACTCAAGTCGGTCTGCTCAACTAGTCGAGTCGCTTACAACGGAGAGAGATTTGGCGTTGGAGCAAGTTCGCGATTTAAACGCCCAGCTGCATGACGTTACCAACCGGGCTGATGCCACTATCTCTGAATGGCAAGCTCGCGTGGATGAACTGATTGTGAAACACGAGGAAGAGCGAAAGCAAGATGCAAATTCGCAGGAACAAGTGGATGCGTTAACAAACGATCTTGATCACTTGAGGCTGGAAGTATCTAGCGTAACGGAAAAGTTGACCGTTGCCGTTAAGGAGAAGCAGCGGGTGGAAGCGGTTCTGAAGGATGCGCACACTGACACTGACGAGGTCGAACGGCTGCGCGCTGAGTGCGAACGCTACGCTGCCGTGGTTGCGCGGCAGGAAATCGATACTCAGACCATTTCTGCTGAACTTGATCAAGCTAGAGCAGCTTATCATGGCTGTTCGGCCAGGATGGAAGAAGCTCTTGCGGAATTGCAACAAGCGCAGCAGGCGGCAGAGACGAGTGGTACGATTGCTCAGTTAGAAGACGAGCTGAGGATGGTAAGAACTGAGAATGAGAGCCTCAGACTCAAGGTACAGGAACTGGAAAGTGTAAGGGTCGTGTTGCGCATTGCCCATGAGGCACCGTGTGACTCAAGCATGAGTGTGTATTGCAGGTTATCCAACCAGGGCTGCGGCAAACGTCACCATCGCTCGGCCACGACAAGCTTTTCGAGATTATCAATCAACTGATCCAAGGCAACGATGTAGGACGGCTTTGGGACGAGGTGTTGAATCACCACAATGAGGAAGATCGGGATGCACTGAATGCCGTGCGAAGAGCTTTGGAGGAACTCAGAGGGGTGAAGGTGCCATCAACGGACACCTCGGATTCCAAATCTATGCATGAAGGTACGAGTTTGTTGACGTGTACGATGGTGATTCGTGTAGCTGATTTGTACGCAGAGTATGAGCAACGTCTCTCGGCAATGACAACCCAACATGAAACGTTAACCCGGCAGCTAGAGGAGCTCCAGGCACTCCATACCACCGCAACAGCAGATGTGCAAAGGCTCAGTGGAGAGAAAGCCCTGCTGATGGACAAGCTACGCGAAATGAAGACCACAGTTGCGACGAGACTGCAGGGCGAAGCAAGCGCATCTCAAAGGTTACGCGAGGACTTGACGGCGGTTCAAGAGGAGAATGCCACGCTGAGAACTCAAGTAGAACGGTTAAAGTCGTCCCAAACAGAGTTAACACGTGTTCACGTCGAACTGGAATCTTCGCGCGAGGCAACAGCGCGTCTTGAACGTGAACTCGAACGATTACGGAATCATTTGGTAGAGACTGAAGATGCGCAAGTGCGCGACGCTATGCAGCAGTCGGAAGCCATTGCGCAGTATATAAAACAAATCGAACAGCTTGAATCACAGCGCGACGAGTGGGAGGACGCGGTCCAGCAGGAACGAGTCTCCACACAATCCGCATTGGATAAAGTCGAGGAACTCCAAGCCCAAATTCAGTCCTTGCATGATACTGTATCCGCCTTGCGGGGGGAAAAAGACCGACAGGCACAAGCGGCTGAAAATTTGCAAAGGGTTTTGAACGAGTTTCAACAGGGCCAAGAAAAGGAGGTGGCGTTTGCTACTCATGCGCTCAAAGCCAAGATTCGTGAGTTGGAAGAAGCGGTTGATGGTTGGAAAGTTAGGGCCAGCGAACTGGAGTCAAAGACAGCACTCGTCCTTGGAAGTGAGAACGAGATGGAAACATTGAGGAAAGATGTGGCTGAAAAGAACGCTGCAATTGGAAAGTTGAGAAGAGACGGTAAGTGTCTTAACACATAAGACACATCAACTGGCAAGAAGCAGTTCCCGCTAATGTATTCCACAGTCATTCAGCTACAAAGCCATCTCTCGGAGGCCATGCAGCGCTTACGTTCCTCGCCATCAGAATCAGTTGATCGAACTCTGATCGTCAATCTCCTGGTATCTTTTCTTCAACTCCAACGGGGAGACCCCAAGCGCTTCCAGACCCTCAGCGTAATATCGAGCGTGCTCGGTTTCACGGATGAAGAGAAGGTGAAAGTTGGGCTGATGAAGCCTGCTGCTGGATGGCGCGCGGAAGAAGTACAAGGCGAATCCTTTACAGACATGTGGATCGGATTCTTACTGAAGGAGAGTGCACGACGCGGCGACCCACCGCGACGACCCAGTTTCAGTCCTACGTCGTCACAGGCAGACTTGTTGCGGCGTCCCAGCCACGGAGACCTGAAGAGCCCTGGTGGCACATCGGCAACTGGGCAGTGAGGTCGATTCGCTCACTGCTTTTCAAATGATGGTACAGAGCCTCATATGTGAACTTTCTAATAAGTGTTCGGGAAAACATGATAGATATATTGGTTGACCACCCGCCCCACCGCTGCTTCAGCATATTGGAGATCATTATGTGTGAGATGGAGATGGTGGGCTTACGGTGTCTGACAGGCATCCATTGGGTGGTCTCCAGGCAATCTAAATCTACCAATTATGGAAAGAAATCTTATTGTAAAAGGACTGTAAAATGTTGCATACTGAACTCTACACGGCAGACGATGTGTTCAAATCTTTCGCGTCCAATGGGCGGACCTGGATTACATAAACCATGCTTACATAATTCCGCTCCGTCCAACGTTTACGTCACGTCACGTCAGTTGGTGTTGGCATCAAACGTGTGCAGCCCAAACCCAAGACGAAAGTAAAAGCGAACCGCCTCGCCTTTTTGTCTATGCACGTCATGCAGAGACTGGCTGCACTATTTGACCCTATTCCGAATTCCCAATGACCACATTGAGACAAGGGCGCATACGTATCTCATCTGAGGATCACCCACCGGCGCCTTATCAGCTTAGCCCAACAGCCACCTCTTGTATGCTTGGCGTTTACATCCATTGACAGACATGTGAAGTCAATTTCTGCCTCATCACGCCTGTGAAATCGGCAGCTGAGTCTCGTTGAATTCAACGTCAGTGGACGTGTGAAAAGATCTTCCACCACCGCTTCAATGTACAATGTAACGTCATGGCCATACATACTCTCGAATGACGCCATACCCGTCATGTATGTATGTCTGGTTCACCGGATATAAAAACCGTCAGCGATGTTGCTTCCTTGGCCAGAACCTCACATCTAACACATCTAAAGAATTATTGTCTACCTCGAACAACAACAATTGACCTGCTCAAAACTTCATAAGCAGACAGAACCTTCTTCGACATCCATTCAATCACTATACTAGAACCCACAAACGTACAATGGCATCCTCTCAAGTAGAAAACCTTGGTCTTCGCCCGTCTGAGACCGAACCGGGAGAAGTCATCGTAACTCCCATGAGTACAACAACTTATGAAACCAAGGCACTAGTTCCAGCGGAGTCTTCGCACATTGAAGGTAATGCTGCCCTTCTTACCTGGGGTATTTTAGTAGCTTTGGGCACGCTGACACAAGAGTTACTTGTGTAGGTGAATCAACCCACAGTACATCGCAAGCGCCTACTATCACCGACTCCGTCATCTCCGCCGCATACACCGCAAAAGACGCCTTAGACCGGTCAGGAGCTGTCCCACGCGCGAAAGAGCTCGCGACTTCCCTTGGTTCCACCATTTCCGCCAACGCACAGAAGGCAGCATCAACATTATCCCAAGCTGCAACATCTGCCACAGCCCCGTCTGCCGAGTCGCAAGCTCGTCAAGCAGGCCTGCCATCTACCGATGTTGAGACCGTGAGAGTACCTGCAGGCACTACCGTCATTGTCACAGAAGGAACCGACGTTGTGACTGTACCTGCGAATTCCACTGCGACCACATCTGCTGCCCCAAGCATTGTGTCCGGCGCTCAAACTGCAGGTTCCACAGCCGGCAACATTGCAGGCACAGTTGCAGGTTCTGTGTCCACCGCCGCGGACTTGGTGAAGAACGCTGCTTCTACGGCATCCGCCAAGCTTTTCGGCACCGACAACACTCAAAACACAGTTGGACAGGTACAACTATCAGCAACTAACGCTGGAAATTACGTTGAGAGCAAGGCTGGGCAAGCTGAACGGGCCATCGAAAACAAGGCCCATGAAGCAGAGTACGCCATAACTGGTAACACCGCCGGTAGTGGCACTGTTCAAAACATCAAGAATGCTGCTTACGAGACGACTGGTGACCTTCAATCGACAGTGGCACAAAAGTCAAACAATGCTCTAGGATCTGCCCAGGCAGCCACTAGCAAGGTTCAAGCCGCCGTGGCGGAAACCGCCAACAATTTGAAAAGTGCCGCGTATGAAACAGCTGGTAGCGTACAAAACACTGCATACGAAAAGACTCAAGCTCTTCGGGAGACCGCTCAGGAGGCCGCTGCTCATCCAAAAGAAACAACTACCTCCATCCTCGCCACTGCTGGTCAGCTCACAGGCTCCGTTGTAGGCACCGTCGCGGGAGGTATCTCTGCCGCTACTCATTTGGCCGCAGAAGCTGCCTCTGCACTGCTTCATGGCGGACACGCACAACCGGCCACTGGGACAACCGCCAAGGTTGTCGAAGGACCTTGGAGTCCAAACGCTACTTGGACTGCCACAACCGATGTCCACCAGCGTACAGCGCAGGAACGCGGTGAGCAAAGGGCACGCGAGATAGAAGCGACACTTGTGGAGAAGAAAGATCAGACAGTGCACGCTGCTAAAGATGCTGTGGAAACTGTAGCCAACTCTCAGCCTGTCGTCGCTACCACCAACGCAACTAAACAGGCGTATGTTTCCGCTCAAGAAAAAACGGTTGCTGCTGGAACCTTGGTCGGCGATGTTGCAGGCGCCGCAATTGAAAAGACTGTCGGGGCCACCCACGTTGTTGCCGACAAAACCAAGGCGATTGGTAGCTCAGCATATAACACTACCGCCGGCGCAACAAACGCTGTAACAGGTACAATCAAGGACGTTGCAGCTGCTACCTATAACACTGCTGCTGGAGCAACCAACGCTGCCTCAGGTGCTGTGAAGAACGCCGCAGCTGTTACATACGACACCGCAGCAAGCGCTACGAATGCCACTACTGGAGCGGTAAAGGGCGCTGCCGCTGCCACCTACAACGCTGCCGCCGGTGCCACCAACGCCACAACTGAGGCAGTAAAGAACACCGCAGCTGCCACATACGACACCGCAGCACATGCCACGAATGCCGCGACTGGTGCAGTGAAAGGTGCTGCGGCCGCAACCTATAATGCTACTGCGTCTACAACCAATGCAGCCACTGGAGCTGCCAAGAACGTAGCTTCTACCGCATATGATACGGCCGCCTCGACCGCTAACGCAGCCTCCAACGCTGCTAAGAGCGGCACGCGCTCCGTCGGTGCGGAAACTCTGGCGGCTGACTACAAATACTCTCCAGTTACTACCACGCCCATCACCGAAGCTTCCGGTATCACTGGCCCGGTTGGCGCATCCGGAACGTCGTTGCCCTCTAGACAACAGCAGGCACCAAGAGATTTTGGGTTCACCACTGGCGGATCTGACTTCTTGAATGACACCGCAATGGCGGCCGTCACTATTCCATCCGACAGGCGCACAGCGGAACAACAAGCAGCAATCGACGCCGCATTAAGTCGTGATTTGACGCCAATGGGTCTTGAGAGCGGTGTGGGCACGTGGGCAACAAGCAACCCTGTTCCTACTGATGACGAGCTGGGGTTGGACATCACCATGGCAGCGGAGTATGCTCTTGCAGATGCCACCCCTATTGTAGACGCTTCCGCAGCCGGCACTTCCGGATCTGGGTATTCAGCGATTGACCAGTTGAGGGGATACTCTAGCAACTACCCTTCTAGCGTACTTCCCGGTGATATGAACAGAGCCGAACTTGCCGCGCCACCAACCGACACGACATCAACCCGATCAATTCCTGCAGTGGATAGCAAGGAATTACCAGCTGTTCCATCGGAAACTTATGATGACCAGCGTGCTTCATTAGCAGCGAGTCCCACTGCCCACCAGGGCGAGACGGCAGATGTTCTTTCTTCGGAGTACAAGAGGTCGCTAGGGCTTGAGGAGAGGACGACAGGAACCGGCCCGACCGGAAAGCCGCACCATCACAAAGGGTTTGTGAGCAAGATTGTTGATAAGCTTCACCCACATGGACACAAAGCGGCCGCCACTGAGGAATAGATGAACTTCTACTGGCCGTTGGTGTTCATGCGCTTAGGTGCCTCATACGTGTCTTGTAGTTGAATTCATAGGTTGCCTTTGTAATGTCTTTTTTGGGTTTCGAGTTGTTTTGCTTGACAATTGTGTAGAATAAACAATCAATCATTCAGTCAAATACTCCCCGTTCCAATACATGACTTTGTCTCCCAGTATATAATAACCAGTAGATCATCGCATGCTCCTCTGGGTTATGCTCGACAGGAGTGCCAAATGCCTTGGTGCAATGCATAACTCGCCTCGAGGTGTCTCCGACGCGATTATGTCAGCCACTATTCACGTGACTGTGAAGACAGGTGATCCGAGACCCTCAAGTTAGCATGACTATGCCACGCCTTTCCAGAGTGTGCCACCCATGTTTGTGACTGTGCCGCCATTCTCCGCCCCCGGCGCCAGCGTCGATGGCTGCGTTGATTCTTTGCAGTTACAAGTCTCCACGCCATTTTTCTCATTGTACAGACGACATTCAGGAGAAGCTACGGACCACCACCGACGGGTGACGACGAGGACGAGGACGACGGCTAGAGCGACAAAAAGACGGAGAAGGGGCGAGGGCGAAGCAACCGGTTGCGCACTCAATTCAAAAGGGCATCAATACCACCGGGTGTCTTGGCTCCGTCCATGGAGAAACGCATTTCGGGAAGCGAATTATAGGCACATCAACCTCATAGCTAATTACGCCAACTGCTTAAAATTGTAATTCAACCATAAGGAAGACGTCTCTGGTGCATGCCGCCATGACGGCGAATCCTAACAATGCCGATACCTCTATTTCACCTAGCGCATCACCACCAACTACACCATCGGCCGCCGCTTCCGTTCTGACTCCGACAACGTCAGCAGATATACAGACCGCTCCGCCAACGCCGCAAAGAATACCTAGCCCCAGGCTCAGCATCGAGTCTGCGGGCTTCTTAAGATCAAAAAGTTTTATTGTTGAGGTTGGTATCAATTAGCATGGAAGGGTGATTGGATACAAGTACAGTGTGTTGTCAAGATTTGAGGCAAAGATAACTGGAAAGAAGAAAGTATTCTTGTCACCAGAGGTGGCTTTGGTGCTGATGAGATGAGATGCCCGTGTCTTTGAAGTTTAAAACTGAGGCGTCAAAGTGTCACGAAAGCTGCGCTTAGGTGTCGTAAACAAGTGTATTTTTCATGCGTTGCTGGCAGTTTTACGTGCGCGGAAACTCACACGATCGCTCGTTGTTCAGAGTGCTCTCAAACGAAGCAGCGAGACCGGCCAGGCGTCAGTTGCTGCAAATTGCCATCAGAATTCTTCCACTTCATCACCCCCGTTACTTGCAGGAGCGAACCACACTCTACAATCAGTTTTGAACATTGACGACCCTCATGAATCGAACCGGCTAGAATTTGATCATCAAAGTGGAGATGTACGAATGCATCGTGGAACGCACTGGTTCAATTCTACAGAGGATGACAACGTTCCCACAGGAACGTCTTTACCAAAATCAATACCCAACCGAAGACAGCACTTACAATGGCCATCGAGGGTGACGCCGCAGCTGACCCACTCGCAAACATTCGATATCGGAATGCTCTTAGCATCATCCTCCGACACGACCGCCATACCTGCAGTGCCGCTCATATCTGTGCGAGGATCTAATGCGGAATGTGCACCGTATTCTCTCTCAAGTGATGCATCGACGCTTCCATTTTCGTCCTCAAGTGCCGCCACCGCACGCGGATCCGCGTTGGCGCGCTTTCCGCCGGAACTTCTTTTGCACATTTTATCATATTTTGATCCGCCAGCAAGCGATGCCACGACAGCTTTTTTGTCACCGAGGTCAACTACGGCAGCTCTTCGATCATGCGCCTTAGTGTGTAGATGGTGGAATATGGTGGCGACCGAGCTTTTGTGGAGGCGACCGCGGGTGTATGAAGCCGGTCGATTCGAAAAGCTTGTACGGACGGCGGAACTGAGTGATCCTTCCCATGCTCCAAGAGCCAGTGGTTCGGATTGTAGACCATTAGCAAGTTATCCGTACGCCTCATTGATCCACCATCTATCACTCTCTCAAACATTGTCTGAACCTCATCGTCACGCGACAAAATTGTCATCGTCTCTCACGCGTCTGTTGTCACTGCCCTCCTTGCAATTGACGACTCTGGATTTGTCTTTTTGTAAAGGTGTGTCTAACTACACACTACAACGTGCGGCCCATTCACTCAGGCACCTTACATCTCTGAATCTTTCTGGCGGTGGGCGCAGCGAGATCTGCGTCATCAAGCTTGTGCGCGAATGTACGAATCTGAAGCGCCTGGGATTGGGCTGGAACGAGCATATTGGAAACTTTTGTCTCCGCGAGGTGGGCAGGTGGTGTCCACAGTTGGAATGGATTGATCTAAGCGGATGCTGGAAAGTGAGTGACGGTGGAATCATGAGTCTTATCTCGTCGTCCGTTGGTACTTCTTCCGGATCAATGGATTCGCCCATGTCGAACGGCGACGGTGGCATGTACGATGGCCCAAAGCTCAAATTCCTTGATCTGAGCTATTGCACCAATCTGACACCTCAAGGCCTTGTTGCCGTCATTGACGCGTGTCCACTTTTGGAAGTGTGTAATGTGTTCGGATGTGGAGATGCCGCACGTTATCTCCATCGCGTACTGAGTCTGCAGAAATCGGATCGGCCGGGATCGGGGTACGCGCGCCGTCGGACAGACGGAAAGCTTCTTCTGGTGAAGCCTGGATGGAGTGATGTGCAATTTGACGACCCGAATGAATCTGTGCCTGTACAATTTGGATTTGGAACCTTTATGATGAATTCAATGCCATCGGTAGCGGCGGTGGCGCCCTCCATTCCGCGGACATCACCGTCTAGTATTGTGGACGAACCGGAGAGTGTAAGGAAAGTGCGAGTAAATGTGCCAGGATTTGTAGGCTTTTGGGAAGGCGTAAGAGCCTAGAGAAGTGGATTAGCGTGATGTATCCCTTCTCTTTCTTGGCGTTGATGCTAGCATCCAGTTGTTTGGTCTGTATATATTTATTATTCCCGTAGAGTAGTGTCTAGGTCTCTTTCTTGGGTTTCTGGGTAGTGTCCCATGTTGTTGAAATCATTCTTTGCAAATCATCAGTAACACCAAGTGGAAGTCTGAGATGATGAGGCGGTGGGAAGCAGTGGCTAAGACACAAAAACGGAAGCCACCGTGCAGAACGCCTGTTCATGTGGATCTGGACGCCCTGCTAGCGGAAAATGATCAGTCTGCAGAGGTTAGCAAGATCGACTTTTTGGTCTCTGGAAAGTGTGTGAAATGTCATAATAGAACTGCTTGTGTCATCACGTCGGAGTAATGACGCGAAAGCGTGTCAGTGAATGACCCTCAAGAGTCCCTCAAATCCCTTCCAGATTTGGTCTTCTCGAGGCCAGGTTTGGGGCGAAGAATGAGCCATTTCGCCGGTCTTGGATGTGACATCAATCCCCGCCGTAATATTCAAAGAGCTCAAGCTGCTCAGGCCGGATTCCCTGATGACGAAGCGCTGACTGGGCTTACAGAGCATGTGTTCCATCGACTTATGCACCTGTGATGATCTGAATAGAAAGGGCCATTGATGACGTTGGCTGGCGGAGTTTGTTTCTGAATGTAAGCCTGTCAGCTCCGCCGAGGTGAAATGGTCGGATATAAAAGGACAGGCCCCGTTGGCGCTCCTCGTTCCGCTGCAACTCTATCAACGAGCTCGTGCGGACAATCACGTATAACATCTCAGAAGGCGATACAACAGCCACCTCCTAGCGACCTGCAACATCCACTAGTTTTGTGCATCACGCTCTTTCTTCTCTAATCAATCAACATGTAACGTATCCTGGGCAGAGTGAATCTGTGATTGCTCAAACCCTGTCGCTGAACGCCTTACCTTTTGCAGGGTTTTCCAAGACGACACCCGCTTCAAACGCATCTGGGTCGTGCCCTACACCCTCCTTGCGTTCTGGATGGTCACTTGGGCAACCTCCGCCATTACCCGTACATACGCCTACGGTCGCCGTACGGCGCACACTCAACTCGGTGACCCAGCGACAACACCCGTCAACACAACGACAAAATACGACAATGGCAAGCACCCTCACCACTGGCGAGCTGCAGACTCGGAACGCGTAGCTCGCACTTACTTCATCCTCTCTTTGGCCGCTTCGCTGTATGTAACCGTCGGATATGGACAGACTAGAGCGCAGGAGGCACTTTTGTGGACCTTCTTTGTCTTGGCCACGCTCCACATCATTGCTGCCGCTGCCGTTCGTCACATCGCAATCCCGATCGTATTCGGCATCCCTGCCTGGATCTTGATCATGATCATCCTTGGTCTCTCCTTCCGTACCTAATCGAGCTACTACCGCATACCGTCCACACTTGAGTCTGCAGCCATGGCGGCTGGCCATGGATTATTCGTTTCTCCTCGTTGTATAGTCTAATGACATACTGGACGGACGTTACCTTCGTAATGATTTTTGGAAAGTGTATTATAAACGCACCTGCTTCAATAAAAAGTTTACTCTGAATCATCCGATATCCCGCGTGCGGAATACCGCCGAAAGGAAGTTCGATAACATGCCGGTCGTGTTAGTGTGGCGGGCTTTAAGAAACCCGCACTTACCATAACCAGTTGACTTGCTCCTATTCCCCTATTCGCCCGAACGTCATCGGGAGCGCATTTGGTATTCTGAAGCTTTAACATTAGCATTTTCAGGGTGATATTTGGGTAGACTTTCCACTTTTGGCAATTTAGGACGCCGTGATGAGAGAGTTCAACTTCACCCACGAGCGAATGCGGATCAAGGCCACAACGGGCACTCGTTTTCCCACGGTCTTCAAACTATAAGCATCGACGCATCTGTTCTATCAGCTGCACCCAAAACCGGCATACCCAACTTTTCAACGAAGGAAGTGGATATTGAGCAATCGGAGCTCGTGGTGACTGTCACATTAGGCCGGAAACCGAAATGGGGCACTATAAACGCCCGCTTACTATCTTACTGGGTGCGATGTGCTATAACTAAAACATTCGGCCTGGCATGCCCCACGGTCCTACAGGATAGACGCCCCAGCTCGGAAAACCCGCTTTGTACGGCGGATACGGATACTGTTGCCCATATCCATTGTGCAGCAGCGGCATATTTCGTTGAGATTGCACTGCGCTTCCAAAGGACGGGGTGGGAGGAAATGAGCCCGTATGCATCTGTCAAAAGCTCAGATTACCTAGTGAACACCAACGACTAGCATGTCAGTGGACTTACTAGCGCCTGGAACGCATCGACGAGGTATCCATCAATGTCTTCAATTATCTCATTGAGCTTCTCCGGAGTGGCCGCTTGGAATACCAATGTCTACGTGTCGATCGGGAGTCAATTAGCTGGCCACCCTCATGGCAAAGACACCCAACGACCGACCTTGGGCGCGACCCATATCACTCGTCCGCCATTCAGTTCTGCTCTGCGCATGACCTCACTAGCCACAACAGTTTCATCTAGGGCAGTGGGCAGTCGCATGACCTTCGCGTTATCGTCTGCGACAAGAATCCTGCGCATTTGAGTAGGGTTTCGAACGGCTGGACTCATAATCGTGAGATCAATGGTGCTACCCGACGCTGTAGCCGTGTGCTGTGGGCGTGGGCGATCTGTCGGCTGCAACGGTGTAGTTCTTTGTGCCGAACCCCGTGGACTACGAGACTGCTGGAGAGGGCTTTCAGCGGGCGCTTGGCTAGCACCTTGCGGTTGTTGCTGTCGATTATATTGCTCAGCCTGTTGCGAACGAATCGACTCTCCTTGGGACGCCGTGGTTGCACCCGCATGCGAAGATAGACCAGGTGCATCTTCCTTCTTTTGCCGCTGCAATGGTCCAAAGAGCATTAATACTTTAGTTACTAAGTCAGCAAACAACGGTCATACCAAGAGTCTTTTGAGCATTAACACCTGCCAAGCCTTGAGCATTTCTAGCGCGCGGATAGCGCTGGTCGGATCGACTTGGGATGGGGAGAGGCGCACCGTCTGCAAACGAAAGTCAGACTTGGCGTTACGATGGAGGCCAGGATCACTTACCCTGTCGCCAGTGGTAAACACGCATTTGACGTGGAAATCAGACTCAATGTCCTGTAGCTTGATGTTAATGGCAGCAGGTCCCTGTGAGGAGTACACGTCCTGCTCAATGATGAACTCGAGATCACCGTTCGACTCTTTTTTGATCTTGTGGAGATTCTCATCCGTCGCAATGGAAGCGTTCGGGGTTGAGCCGCCGTTCGCCGCACTTTGTACCGACACATGCCCATTGATATCAGTGTTAGAGATGTTGCGGAGTGGAGGCACGCTATCCTCGGCAGCACGTGCCACACCGAGAGACTTTTGCGTTAATTCACTCTTTGCTGAGCCTAGTATCTGGGTTTCATTCCTGCCACGGGACTTTGTCGCCCACGACCTCAACATCTCCATAGCTTTGGCTTTCTGAGCTTCGGTTTTCGCTCTTGCTGTTCTTCGTCCATTGGCGATAACCAAGACGTCTGATATGGATATGCTTGAGAGAGGTTCTCCAGCATAGATCTGCTCTAGTAGATGAATAACTTGCTGAACACTGTAATGGTTGATTTAGAACAAACGTGCGTGATGGAGGTCATGGTTCACACTCACGCTTCATAAACTTGTAGCTCCTTCCCATAGACGACCACCGACTAGGTCAACGTAATGAGGAGCGGCCACCATTTGGCGTTGTAAGCAAGTCCGAACCTACATGTGAAGAAGTTTCTTCATCATCGTCCTCTTGCATACCAATATCCACAGCATACTTGGACTCGATCAATCTGAACTCCAGTAAGTGTGGTTAGTCAACGGATGTCGCGCGAAATATTTTTTTCGGACCCACCTCATACAATCTCCCACATGAGGGTTTAACACCTGGTCAACGGGCAAAGATCCTATTGGAACGTACTCGGTTATATCGTCGCTGTCAGCAGACATCTCGTCTTTTCTGAGGAGTAATGTGGTTTGCTATACAAATTTTTAGCAGCTTGGTTTTTTGAAGCGCATGAAACAATGGGACAGTTGAATGCGCTCGAGAAATGCCGCGAAGAACGTATGCTGTGGTGCCGTCTCAAAAAGGTGAATAAAATGCTCATACGCAGTTTGAGGCCTTCAGAGACCATCGTTGCTGGTCGAACAAAAGGTCTCCCCTTTTTAAAAGCGAGTACCTACCGGCTAAGAAGGCCTTCCTGTTTGTGCGGAAGAAGATTTAATGAATACTTGCTGCCGGCTGCGAAAGTTGCTGTCAACACGCGGTGGGAAAACCACAGCTGTCAATTGTCTTGCTTATGTCAGTATGGGCACGTGATGCGTGTTATTGAAAGCTCAGCGAGGTGAAAGAATATGAGAATATGAGACGTGTATAGAAAGATGGACAGTAAGAATGAATGCATACTGAAGTAGGCAACATGGCATTCCAAGTAGACAACATGGCTGGGGAATGCCAGCAAAGGAGAGCAAGTTCAATCGGGCATAATATTCGCTTTCACATATACATACACACATTACTTATTCACAGTCGCCGTTGCAATGACGACAAATCAACGTTATTCACAGGGAGCCGAGTCCAGAGCAAAAATGTACAAGGAAATAGAGGAAAAAAAGGGGGGGATTACATAGAGAGGGCTGTGGCGGCAATCATCCCAGCACTCGTCGTGCATGCTGCTGTGCTGGTTACCGCGTCGCTCACTTGAGGCAGTTTCCTTCGCTGGCGTCTTAGTCCACCTTCAGTGCGCCTAACTCGTTTGCCTGATTTGGCATGGGTACGCTTGTGGGCTGCCAGATTATCCGACCTCGAAAACCTGCGGCAACATCCCACAAAGTCGCATTCGTAAGGTTTCTCGCCGGTATGCATGCGGGTATGCCTGTTGAGATGCTCCATGCGACGGAATGTTCGCTGACAGGATGCAACAGGGCACAGAAACGGCTTCTTTGATTTTGGAGATGGACACGATAGTACTGGCGATGGGAGAGGTTCTTCGTGTTGTTGAGGCGGTGAGCACGGTGGCGACAAGATGGAGTCGGGTAGGGGAGAGATGTACGGGTCGGATGGTGCGACCATGTTCAAGATAGGACGTACGGCGTAGTGGGAGAGGGACGGCACCATTGTGGTTTCACGCTGGGAACAGCCAGGGACATGGAAGCCAAGTGGTGGAGAGACAGGAAAAGAGCACCGGGATACAGCTCGCATCGATAAAAACTGCATAGTTGACATGTTGGAAATGACATTGTAGTCGTTACGGTCCATGGCGGTATGAGAATCATGGCACAAGGGTTGAGGTTCCTGCTCCTGCTCGTACGGGGATGGAGAAGGCGGGAAAAGACTGTTGAAAGCCATTGCCGCCATTTTACTTGTTGCTTTCGGGAGGGGCTATGTTCGAGGCAGCACCAAAAGAACCAGGAGAAATGATGGCGGGGGGTTGTACGGGCTCTATTCAGGAGACGAGGAGCAAATGAAGGAAGGCGGGTCGGTTTATATACAAGGGGTACTTGAAAACGTTGGGGGGGCCCTGGGGTTGCTCGGCAGATTTCACGGAAGGGAATGGGGCGCACAAATTGGTCAGTTTCCGTCTTAACTTTAGACGTAACGTCGTGTGCTGCTTTCCTGGTTGGATGGACATGGACATGGATATGGCATATGGATGGGATATATTAATTGCGTCGTTGATGAACTGGACGCGTGCGAGGCATGCCGCCCTGCACGACGCGACAGGTGACTCAAGTCCGATCCGCTTATGTAATGATTGCAAATTGATAACAAGCTTTCTTTCTCTCAGATGGCGATGAGTCAGCCCACAGCGTGCGTGGCGTTCACTTTTTTATCGATCAAAGCAACTGCCAAGTGTGCAACCAGCCCACCGGTAAATGGGTCACCCCCAGCCAAAAGGCTAAGCCTGTAGGCCAAAGCCCTAACACCGTCGCGAGAAGCTTTTATCTGAGCCGGAGCTGCAACCCACGGCTCAGCAGACTTCAAGTGACTATTGATAGCTTTATCAACCCACTTACCCATATGCAAGTCACTCGACCACGTCCCCCCACGCGATACCCCACTGACTCCAAGTCACTCCACCAGCCCTTTTCACTCCACGCATGAAATTCTTTGAAGCAAAAAGCAGATCTGTGCAGCGCCGGCCGAGCAGCCAACACTCGTCGCAGGCTGGCTGGCGGATTTGTGTGTTATTTAAGAGCAAGGATCCGTGTGGGAATCCCCCGTCCTTCTTTCAGTCAGCAGTATCAAGCAAGCGAGTAAGCAAGCAAGGAGGTCCACACGACTAGTAGCCCAGAGATTTCCGGCTTTGTCAATCATGCAACAACAGTTCTTGTCCCTGCTGTGTGGGATCGCGT
The DNA here is from genome assembly GCA_025558075.1 of Gaertneriomyces semiglobifer. NCBI lineage: Eukaryota > Fungi > Chytridiomycota > Chytridiomycetes > Spizellomycetales > Spizellomycetaceae > Gaertneriomyces > Gaertneriomyces semiglobifer. Next base: position 524,316 of record JAHLKF010000010.1, on the reverse strand, counting down.
TGGTGAGCATCGCTCCCACTACAACCGCACTCCCGCAACTGGGAGACGCGATCATCAAACCACCCGTCTTGGAGGGCGTTGATCTCTCCAAGTATCCCAACTACCCCGCTGTTTTCCCGTCCATTGACCAGTCCTTTATGATCGACGATGATCTCTTGGAGGCCCCGCTTGTCACAGAGTGAGTATCCCATTGGTGGATCTGAGGGTTAGACGACAGTGAGCATCCAACCATTGCGAAGCGTTCCATTATCGCTGTTGGGAATGTTGTTTGCCACATTCCAAAGTTTAATGGCTTGGACATGAGTCATTATGAGTCACGCGCTAACTGAGATATTTTTGGCAGAGCTTACAAGTTGGTCCGGTCCAAGGTGCCAGCAAGTGTTCTGAACATCAAGCCATCCAAATACAACAAAGGCAATCCAAGTAGCCCAGAATACAATGACGATGCCACCGCAAACTGCTACTGGCCTCAAACCCAGTGCATCGCTCCAAAGGAACTCTCGACATGTCCTGCTGGAGTTTGGGGTGTAACCTTTGATGACGGTCCCACTGTGGATGCCCGGTACGGCACCCGGCAAGTTCGTGAGGCCTTGGCGCGTCTCGACATATCCGCCACGTTCTTCAGCGCTGGTGCCAATGCCTTCCAAAATCCAGAAGAACTACGCACCACTTATTTGGAAGGGCATGAACTCGCCATCCACACTTGGACCCACCACCCACTCACTGCCCTCACCAATGAGCAGATCATTGCCGAACTTCTTTACACCCAGGCTATCATTTACGGCAATACAGGTCTTTTCACCCGCTTTTATCGTCCGCCATATGGCGATATTGATAATCGTGTACGGGCGATTGCTGATGCCTTGGGTCTAGTGAGTGTCATGTGGACTCATGACTCTCAAGACGCCAGCTTTTCTGGACCGGAATCCAAGGTTGTTGAAACCATCCAAGCATGGGCCACCGATGGCACAGGGTTCATCTCGCTTCAACATGATATCACACAAGTGACTTCGCGGCTTGCCATCGAGGCATTGGCAGGTTTGAAAGAACCGTTGGTTGTCAAGCCAATGGCCGTCAGCGAATGTTCTGGTCAACCCGCCTACCTTGATGCATTTGCGGGTGCTCCAGCATCAACTACTTCCGCATCTCCAACTAGCACGCCAACCACTACCGGTGGTCCGTCTCCGCCCTTTCCCATTGACACACACTCGCCCCACGATCCGGATTACGACTTGCCTATCAGCGGCGCATCTTCAGGAGCTTCTGCTTCCATATTCTTTGCTTTTGCTGCCGTTGTTGTACTCGCGTTCAGATAGTTTGAGCGCCATTTTTTCTCGGTACATACTTGTTTGATAGAAGACTAGGACGACGTGTTTGCTATTTATTTGTTCTCAAACGATCAATCCGTAGAGTGTGAACTAGTTAGTTAGATATACCCGAACGGACACGGCTTTGCCAGCGCAGCCAGGATGAAAGTCTTGCAGCGTTCTTTTATATTCAATTGAAATTCTTAATTGTTTCCATGCTCATTCCACCAATGTTCATCCCTTCCAAACGCTTTATGTCTGTCAGAAATTCTTGATTGTTTACATGCTCATTCCATCAATGTTCACCCCTTCCAAAGTCTATGCCCATCTCTTACATTCCCTCAAAAATGCCCGAAACGACACGTTCCTGCTCGGCCTTGTACTGCTTGCCAATACCAGTTGCTGGTGCTGCTGACGGAGCACGACCGTGGTATTTGAGCTGCGAAACGGGATACCAGAGTTAGTTTCGGCATAATCATGAAAAACAAATCGCACTTGATCTATACCGTTTGTCCCTGCGGCAATAACTGTTGTAGCCGCGGTGCGATAAAGGTGTAGGCTCCTTGGTTCTCAGGCTCTTCTTGAAGCCACGTCCAATCTACAGCACAGACATGCCACATTAGTCTCTTTCGAGCTTCAAATCAAAACAATGTGTTATCGTAAACGCATACCTTGGACATTTCCGAACGTCTCAATGACGTTCTCGAGCTCCTCTTTGGGCACAGGGCATAATTCCTCCACCCGGACCAATGCAATCTTACCGTCCAAACCGCGCTTGGTCCGCTCAGTCACCAATTCGTAGTACACCTTTCCACTCACAAACACGACCTTCTGCACAGCGGCAGGGTCAGTGATACTCGGATCACTCAAAACGGGCTCAAAGTGAGTGCCCTCGGTCATCTGCGAAAGCGAAGAGGTGGCCATCGGGTGACGTAACAAGGACTTTGGCGACGCGACGATCAACGGCTTACGGTATGCACGATGCAACTGCCGTCTCAACAAATGGAAGTACTGCGCGGGTGTTGTGGGATTGGCAACATGCATATTCACCGATCGCTTCCTGTCCGTACGCATATCATATGTCTCATCACACAATTGCAGGAACCGTTCAATCCGTGCTGTGCTGTGCTCAGGGCCTCCACCTTCGTAACCATGTGGTAACAACATTACCAAACCACTTTGTCGCAGCCATTTGGCCTCACCGCTGTTGATGAATGTGTCGATAATGATTTGCGCACCGTTGAAGAAGTCACCGAATTGTGCCTCCCAGATACAGAGACGCTGGGGTGTTTCCCAAGACATGCCATATTCGAAACCGAGAACAGCGAATTCGGAAAGAGAGGAGTTGGCAATCTCGAGTTTGCCCTGTTCGGATGGACGGATGTTGTTCAGAGGGATCACGGTACGTTCAGTGTTTTGATCGACGAGCATGGCATGTCGTTGGGAGAATGTACCACGTCCAACGTCTTGGCCGGAGATACGGACGTGCTTGCCTGGAAATCAGGTCCATTGTCAGCATGCTATATGTCGCTAAGACTCTGCTTAGCGAGCATGTATCCACCCACAACTCACCTTCCAACAGTAGACTCCCGAACGCCATCGCTTCGGCTGTAGCCCAGTCCAATGCTTTGCCTTCCGCCGTTTTCTTCAGGCGAGAATCCACATGGAATTTCTTCAGTCTGTTATGGAGCACCTGTGAAAGGAGCGATCAGCACACTTCCACATTCGACTTTTCTCCGACGAGTGCTTACAATTCCTTCAGGGGCCTGCACCGATTTCACAGCGACTTCTTTTAGAGTATCCTCAGCAACACCGGTGACCGGTTTGGTGACATCTTTGGTGGCAACGGTCATTTCTTGCCACTTGGCACGCAAAGTATCCGCATCCGGGAAGAATTTGTAACTGTCTTCGAGATCTTGATCCAGTTTGGCAAAATAAGTCGCGCGAAGAGAGTCAATCTCAGCGCGATCCGCGAATACATTTTCTTTGACAAGCTTCTCTTCGTACAACTTTGGCACACTCTTGCGTCCGCGAATGTTCTTGTACATCAACGGTTGTGTGAAAGCAGGTTCATCCAACTCGTTGTGTCCCATACGGCGGTATGCAATCAAGTCGATAATGACATCCTTGCGGAATTTGTTACGGTACTCGTGCGCAATAGCAGTGGCCCTTGCAACATCTTCAGGGAAATCGCCGTTGACATGAATGACGGGACAGCTGATCATCTTGGCAACGTCGGAACTGTAGTAACTGGAGCGCGCGTTCATGGCGGGTGTAGTGTATCCAATCTGGTTATTCACAATAATGTGCACGGAACCACCGGCGGTAAAGTGCGGGAGGTTGGCAAGACCAAGGGTTTCCGTCACAACGCCTTGACCACAGAAAGCGGCGTCACCATGCATTTGAACGCACATGACACGGTCACCGATGAAGCAATCCTGCTCCTTGCCCCCTTCGTACAGGTACATTTGCTTCGCACGAGCTTTGCCAAGAGCGACCGGGTTGGCGGCCTCCAAATGGGAAGGATTGTGAATCATCGAGACATGGACAGGCTGCTTAGAGTTGTAGTCCAGGTCCACGGTGGTAGCTGTCATTCATATATCAGCATTCGACAGATGCAATACACAAACGAGGAGATTGAACGTACCCAAATGAGACAGCACATCTCCTGTGAAACCAGGAATTTCCTCCGGCGCTTCAGCGTTGCCCTTTACCTTGTGGAAAACAGCACGAGGGTCGTACTTGAGAAGGTCGGTCAGCAGGTTGAGACGCCCGCGGTGAGGCATGCAGAGCACGACGTCGCGGATTCCAGCGAAGCTGGCTTCCCGGAATAGAATGTCCAAAACGATCATCATGCTCTCAGCGCCTTCCAACCCATATCGCTTGACGTGAGGGAATTTCTTGGCCATGAAGTGGTCAAAGACCTCTGAGCGAGTCAGCAACTCGAAAATCCGCTTCTTTTCTTCCATAGCCAACCGTTTCTTTTCCATTGACTCGACAAGGTTGCCAAACCATTTCCGCTCACTCAGGTTTGGAATGTGCGTAAATTCAAATCCGATGCGATTGCAGTACGCATGCCTGAGGTGCTCCAGGATCTCATCCATTGTGGCTTCCGTTTTGGAGGCATTTGGGTCATGCTCCTCGCCAATGTGCAGGATTCCGCGAATGTCGAATTTCTGGTTCCCAGATTCGGGCAGACCATACCGTTTCGGGTCAAGCTGAAAAATGTGCCTTCGCAGACAACCTAATTAGAATCTATTTCATAGAAGACCATAAATACCAGATTGACTTACTCTTGGGGAGAAAAATTCAAAGGATCTAGTTCAGCAGCACGGTGCCCGTGCACTCTGTACATATGCACCAATCGCACCAGATTCGCATTGGCATTTCGGTTGGCTCTTTCTTCCTCGGTATCTGATCATAATGAGAGTAATTTGGTTACTCGACATGACGACGGAGCATGAAGATATTCCAAACTTACAGTCAGGACTCTTGTACTCTCGCGGCGTCCTAAACCCGTAGACATCGCTATCGTAGTTATACCGGCAGGGCTGGCGTGTGTGGAATGTGCGTGCTGGTGCTGTAATAGAAGGAGCAATGCTTTGCTGGGTCAGGCAACCCGCAATACATCTCCTGGCCAGTGTCGAAGCCAGCCGGCTGCGACCAACCAACGTCGTCGCTCTTAATAGTCCTGCCATTTTTATGATCTATCTACTTTATACCCTGCACGACCCACGAGGAGATGGAGAGGTGGAGATGGGAGATGATCGATTTAAGACGACCTCTTTAATATAGTCTCCGCCTTTGTTTTCTCTCCAGTTTCTCGTGGTTGATATCACCCCGGATGTCCTATTCCGGCGACGTTTTCGCACTTTTTGCATATAAAGTTCACACTTAACGCGCGTCAGGTGCAGCCGTTCTTATCAAACCTGGAACTTGGACAAAAAGAAAAATAGCGAATGATAATTACGGAGTTGCGGTTCCGATATGACTATTATTATGTGGTGGATTCAGCAGCAGGGTGAAATATGGAAGTGAGGGTTAGAAGTGTCGTCAAAGATGTATCCGGAACACTGCGTAAGATTGGATAGCCGTAAAATAATACATGATAGGGAGCTGGTCCTGTATTTTTATCAAACCAAGCAATGTCCGCAAGAGGATAACTAAATTGACCAGGGATATCTTCTACAGTCATCCTACAACACCCCTATCTCGTCTTCATCGTCAGCCTGTGGATGCACAATGTCCTGCATGCCAGCTTTGAACTCGGTGGCGACATGCGCTGCCGCATTATAAGCTGACGTTGCCACATTCTTGGCGGATGCATATGCAGCACTGGCCCCGCTGTTTACAGAATCTCTAGCTGTCTGCAAGTAACCGGTCGTTCCATCCGCTACTCCCTGCTTAGCGTCTGACACCACTGGACCGCCAGTGTTGACATTGTTGGTGCTCTGACTGCCAATGGGCGTATCCTCGCATTCAATGATATGCCCTGCCCTTTCTTGACGGGTCCGTTCATTCTGTGAGCCCTCTTTTGTCAGATAGAGCGTTTCACCGTCCGGATTTGTATACTTACGATGATTGGGGCTTGAGGTTGACTAGGCATGGGTAACGTTTAGATTTATAGTCCTGGCTTCTTTTTCTACTTCCAAAAGCGATCGACGGTCTGGAATAATGGCCTACTATCTATCTGTAGCTGTTGTGTCAAATGAACCACTGAACTTACGCATATCTTCCTCCAATTGCGAGTTACGTTAGTGACATCATTGGAAACTGAACGTTAAGGGTAACTAACTCGAAATAGATACGATTGATCCTTGACATCCTACTCATTACAGTTTGCTTAACACTCCCATGGATGGAAATATGCGAAGAAAGCCTATGGAAGCCTGCATTTGGCTGTTGACGAGATTAAACTACCCGGTTTGACGGAGCCTAGGTGGACAAAGAATTCAACTTAAGCTGTCACCGATATATTGGTACAACGCATATCCAAGGCCCGACCACGCATAGAAAGCGTCTCGTAAACCTCGTGTATTGACACGAATGTTGCCGCTGGTATCAGCAGCGTGAAAATGAAGGCCTTAGTCTTCCCGGGTCATCAGAATTCCGAATAGGCTCAGTCGTTGAGAGCTGCAACAGTATCTTTCTGTACACTATGGTCGGCACAAGCACATTACATACATCCTTCATTAAGCACTGTTCCTATCTACGCATTTACCCCCACCACACACCTCTAATCTCGTAAAAGCCCCATCAGTAAGCGACAGCATCCGAGGCTTGGGCACTTCCGACGCTGTTCAGACCCTTATTTGATGCGTACGCGGATGTCAGTGAACTTGGCAGGTGCATTTTCTCACCGAGTTTCTCACTGCAAACAAACCCGCGAAGGTCTGCTCTCAAGCCGTTTTTGAGACCTATAACACTTAACAAATTTGGCCAGAGAAGAACAAAATGAAACGCATATCTCGAACGCTCTCCAAACTGATACGGCGGGATTCACCCCGAGAGAAGGACGCCAGTCCCGACCAGCCAGCCGTCACAACTGAAACGCCAGTGGAAGCAACTGCGGTCGACAGCGTGCTTACTGACATTCCGGCAATCGCTCCCACCAATGTACTGGATAGCGCAGCGTCAACAAAGGAACTACATGGCCAACCGATTGTGGAGATTGCTGCGGGAGACGACGTAGCGTTCAGCATGACAGTCCGTGACGCGACGCCGGCCGATCTCATCAAGGACCTGGACAAGATACTGTTGAGAGTGGAACGCTCCATTGGCATTGCTCCCGGCAGCGGTTCGGGTGGAGAAGTAGACTGGCATCTCCCATTGGTGAGCGATTCAAATTTCTCAATTCCCTTTTATTTTCGACCTTCGCGTCCGCTGCTCACTTTCAATACTGCCATGCTTCGCAGCTCACGAAACAATTGGACCTTCTGCATGCTCGGCAGGTAATCATTTTACGGTTCTCTCCTTCTGTACGACCGCACTTATTTGCCCGTCTTTGCAGGAAAGCTTGCATCAGCAGTTGATGCGGGTTGGTAGCGCCGCAGGCGACATCGAAAAACGGGGTATAGTAAAGCCGTCTGAAACCCGGCTACCCAAAACTGGGCAGCAGGCAGCGCCAACGACGCCTGCTAGGATGCCTGCATCTGAGCTGGTGGAATCACCGGAAACTGCTGTTTAAGCTGTACATAAATAGGGACAGATGACCCTCCCAACAGCAATAAGTGATATTCTTCAACCTATAAAAAAAATAATTATAAAAAAAACCAAGCCGAACTCAACTGAGTGTGGCCCTGTTCAACATCTCATGTTCGCAGCACTATAACTAAGCACTAGCAGCGGCCCGCAGTCCAGTCACCTAGTGCTCCTGCGCCTGTTGATCTCCAAATTATGTATGCACTCGAGTACTGTGGCCACAGTATGCACTGGCAAGCTCTTAAGCACCTTCAACACTATGGCGTTTACCTCAAGATGTTACCAGTGCTGATTGCTCCAATACGCGGTCAATGCCATTGGTAACGAGATCCAAAAGGACCAAAAGGATTCTGCTCAAGGACCTGACGACTGTTACCACCTGTGAAGCCTCGATTCTTCAACAATATCTGGCACCTTCATAGGATCTGTCGAAACCGTGAACCGGAAATCGTATGTATTTTCCCAAGGATCTCCTGTCCTTGGACATGGAATCTTTTCCGAGACTTCACAATGCCTTGACGCTAAACAAAATGGCAGCCACTCAACACCGTGATGATCGCTCCCACCTATCGGCCTGCGCACGAGATAACAGATGGCTGGACTGACGAAAGATAGAATCGACTCTCAATTGTCAAGATATATCTCGCTGTTCACATACACACAGGTAATTGTCTATTCTATTGTCCTATGCACAAATAACAGGGTGAACTAAAATACCATACTCAGAGAAAGAGCAGTGGCGGCAACAACAGTCAACAACTGCGGCATGTAGGCAGCAAACGCCGCAGACACCTTGGTGGAAATCGTCCAGTCAGAAAAGTGCTCCGTCTTGCAGCTGACAGTGCGAGTATCAGCATCCCATCCCGTACTTTCCGCATCACACGATACCCATTGCTTCTTGATCTCATCAAAGGTATTCCAAGTTAGCTGATCACCAGGAATGTCATTGTTCGCGGCTTGGTGCTCTGCGAGATACTCGAAATTGATACTGGCTTCCAAGACAGCGGCATTCGCCGGGAGGTCAATGGTCAGGAAAAGCCCTACACCGGTTCCAGGCGGAGCAGGCTGCGTTTCTTGTTTCTCACCACGAGCAGCCACCTGAACGTCTCCACCAATACTTGGTGTGAGTTGCACGTTCACACCCCCAGGTACGGTAACGGTGTTTGGCTCGTCGGCAACAACAGAGACTGCCGGTAAAGTGATCTCCTGTGCAGAAAGGAAACCACTTGTACTCAACCCGCACTTCTTAGGTTCGCCTGAGCACACTTTCGACATGCAGTCGCCTGCAACGCTGCATTCCACTCCCAGACCCCGTAATTCGACACATTGTCCGGCCATTGAGCGCGTGGCGTTCGCTTTCTCACAAAACGCAGGTTTACCGGCACTAACATCCACGCAATCTCCAGTAATAGCACATGCACCGAACAGCGGTACAGTTTTTGCAGTGGAACGAACACACACTCTAGGAGTTGTCGCACGGCACGTTAAATCGGTCGAACAATGATCGCCCGAGCAGCTCTGGCCGATGAGCTTTACACATTTGCCAAGGGCGGCGGTAGGGTCTGCCTTTATGCAGCTACCTTCACTACAGTCCGACCTAATGGCACAATCTGAGCCAACGGGAACCCTGTTCCCAGCCTTGCGTACGCAGATATCATTTTTGCATTCGAGGGTGCTGCCATTGCATTTCGGCGTACCCGTCGCGCAACGTTGGCCATGCGCGCCCCGAGGAGGAGTACACACACCTGTGCTTTCCGGTGCGGTAATGCGACAAGTTGAACCCGTGCCCGAGCAGTCGCTGTCGACCGCACATTCTAGTCCGTCGCTTACTGCGATGGCGTGCCCGCACACTTTTCCGGCATCAAGGTCATTGGGATTCACACTCTTGCATTCAGCGGTTGAATCAGCACAGTCTTCATCAATGTCACACCTCCAGCCAAGCGGTGCTTTACAAATTCCAGTTGGGTCCGTTGGATTGCCCTTAGTGCAGGTGCTTGACTCGCAATCGCTATGGAGGGCACACTGTTCGCCGTCGGCTGCTTCGATTGCGAGCCCGCACACTTTCCCGGCAGTTACGCCATTGGGATTCACACTCTTGCATTCAGCGGTAGCGTCAGCACAATCTCCATCAACCTCACACGTCCAGCCGAGCGGTGCTCTACAAATTCCAGTTGGATCCGTTGGATCGCCCTTAGTACAGGTGCTTGACTCGCAATCGCTATGGACGGCGCATTGTTCGCCGTCGGCTGCTTCGGTCGCGAGTCCGCACACCATATTGCTATTGGCGTCATTGGGATCCACATTCTTGCATTCAGCCGCAGCATCCGCACAATCTCCATCAATGCCACACGTCCCTCCGAGTTGCGCTTTACAGCTTCCAAGGAAATCTGTAAGATCATCTTTGATGCAGACGTGCGACATGCAATCGCTATTCAAGGCACATGGTGCGCCATCGATTGCTTCGGTCGCGAGCCCGCACACTTTGTTGCTATTGGCGTCATTGGGATCCACATTCTTGCATATAGCGTAACCCCCCGTACCTCCTCCAAGGTCAGCTCCCTCGCATGCCTCATCACCGGTACACGTCCCGCCCAAGGGTGATTGACAGATTCCGGTTGCATCCGGTGGGGTAACCTTGCCGCAAATCGTTGACTCGCAATCGGTAGCGAAGGCACATGCGTCGCCGGGGGCTCCTGGGGTCGCGATCCCGCACCTCCCAGCGTTGGTGCCCGTGGAACCAATGTCTTTACATTCTGCGTCGAGATTAGCGCACTCTTCATCAGCGTAACACTCCCCGCCGAGCGGTGATTTACAAGTTCCAGTCAAATCCCCTGGATCAGTCCTGTGACAGCCGGCGTCTGATATGCAATCATCATCAACAGCACATTCTCCGCCGGTGCCCACTTGGGTCCCCAGCCCGCACACTCTCCCAGCAGAGAAGTCAAGCGGATCCACATCCTTGCATTGAGCGTAATCATCGACACAGTCCTGATCAGAGCCACACTCCCCACCGAACACTGCGAGGCAATATCCAGTACTGGACATCATGTAGAACTGACATTCGCCTGACGCGCAATCGCTATGGAAGGCACATGGTTCCGCACCAGTTGCTGGGGTCGCGAGACCACACTTTGTCCCAGCAGTCGGGTCATTGGGATCCACATCCTTGCATTTCCTGTTAGCACCCGCACATTCTTCATCAACGTCGCACGTCCCTCCGAGTCGCGCTTTACAGGTTCCAGTTGAGTCCGCTGGATTGGCCTTGCTGCAGAGGCCTGACGTGCAATCGTCGTTGATCGCACATGGTTGGTCGAAGGCTGCTCTGGTCTTAAGTCCGCACACTCTATTCAGTCCTGGCATCGGATTTCCCCAGTCCATATTTTCCTGGCATCGGATTTCCCCAGTCCATATTTTCCTTGCATTCTAGGGGAACGGTGGCAGACTGGTCACATTCTGAAGTGTTCATACAACCGTCACCGAGCTGAAGGGGCACTGAACATTGCCCAACATACATGTTAAAAAAACCCCAGACACACTGGGTACCTCCTTGGCATTGAGCGTTATCCGAACATAGCCCTCCCAATATTGGCATGTCACAGAATGCTGCGTCATCAGCGCAATCGGACGTTAAACAATCGGAAACGACTCCAAAAGTACCGGCGGTTCCAGGGCAGTCCATGCCAGGCTTACGGCGACAAATATATTGATCATCGCAGACATCGTCGCTCGAATTACACTGGTGATTAACGCAAGGCTGACCAGTGTCGCCGTCACCTGGCGCAGTGCATTTTCCTATATCACCAGAGGGGCGGGGACAACCGGCGCTCGCATCTGCGCATTGGTTCGAAAGGAAACACATCTCACCAATTGCTGCCCGGGTACAAAACACCTTCAGTACACGTCCCCATCCCCATCGAAAAGCAATCATCCGGAGTTCCATAGGTATCGCCAGTTCCAGGACAGATCTGGCCAGGAAGACGACGACAGATATTATCGACACAGACATCTGTGTTCTCCGTGCACTCGCTGTTGTCGCAACCTTCACCAGTGTCGCCAGGAGCTGCAAAGGTCGAGCCGACGAGGGAGGTAGCCAAGAGGAGCCCAGCGAGAGCGCTGCGGATCCGCATCTTGGCAAAAGAGGGGTATAGACTCGACGGTAGGACCTGTAATTGACAGAGAAACAAGACCAGTTAGTTCAGCAACCCATGGCAATGATGGATGCATAAAGAAAACATTAGCTGGTGCGACTTACAGGTATATGCTTAAAGCAAGTTATACTATGTTGGTACGAGGGAGGTGTATGTTGGTATAGGTGTTGTTCGGCCCTCTATGCCTCTAAGGCTTGTGGGCGGCAGACAGCTCTGGAGATTGATACACCGACGGGCAGGGACCAGCAACATTGGGTTCTCCTTTTGTAAGCGAAACGAGCAGAGGGGGGACTTGAGTTCGGGACAAATACAGACTGGCAGCTCAGCTGCTCGCCACCTTTGTTGCCCATTGTCTAGACGAAAGGAGCAGAGGGAGGTGGAATACCGACTGGCAGCTCAGCTACTCGCCACCTTTGTTGTCCATTGTCCATACGAAACGAGCAGTAGGGAGGGTGAATATAGACTTTTCGCTCAACTGCTCGCCAACCACCTTTGTTGTCAGTATAATGGGGATTTAGCAATGCTGGCGGCAATGAAGGGGTCTCTGCGCGGATTCCAAGAATCTTCCAACTTTCTTCGTTGACAGACGGGTGTAGATCAATGGGCCTGGGTGTTGCGTGAAATCGGCCAGAGTCAAGGATCCTCGATTCGAGATGCTAATAATAAATTAGAGTGTGAAGGGAATGGATACGGCATATTCATGACTGAGTGAATAGAACGATGCCAGGTGATTCATCTTCAACGCACCTGAATATCGAACTGGCGAACCAGTCGAGCCTTCAAACTCAGCAGTGTGCGGCGTGCTTCGCTTCCTTCGATCACATCCGATGTGAAGTATCATACCACGACGCAAACGAGACTACTACTGGCAAGCGATTCATCACGAAGCTGCCTATGCGCCATGCAATACTCTTCGAAACTTGGTAAGACTCAAGATCAATGTTTGCAGATGAAGGGGCAATGAACAGCCGAACGCGGATCCGCACATTCAAGACGCCTTTCTGAACCAGGAACACTGTTCGAATTCAATTCAGCGAGGTCTGGATATAAATATGTGGCTCTTTTGGATCATTCTTTTGCCCCAACAATGACTCTAGTCGCTTCCTATAATATATATAGCTGTTTGCCATCTTCTGCCGAATGACGCCAAGGAAAACACACCAAGGAAGCGAGTGTCTGTCTGTTCATATGCTGCAGGAACATTGCCCAAATTCAAACTTATGTGGAAACTCCTACGTGTACTGCTGCTGCTCTTGACTGAACTTGATCATGCGCTCGCTCGCTGTGTTCTCCTTTCTGCGAACAGGTCTATTATCCCCCGTGCGCACAACTACAAGGCCATGCTCACAGAGAGTACACGTACAGTTGCGGCAATAACGGTCAACAAATGCTGCATGTATATGTGGGCAGGAAATGCCGCAGACACCTTGGTGGGAATCGTCCAGTCTGAAAAGTGATCCGTCGCACAGCTAAGAATGCAAGTGTCCTCATCATATATGTCGTCTACTCGGCATCACACGCTGTCCGTTCTTCCCCATCATGATCAATGCCAAAGGTATATACCAAGTGAGATCCTCACCAGGAATATTATTGTTCTGCCCTTGGAAGGTACAGATCCAGACTAGCTCCAGTACAATGCTCAGGAAACGCCCTACACCGTTTCCAGATCCAGGCGGGGCAGGTTGCGTTTCTTGTTTCTCTCCACCACGAGCAACTACCTGAAAGGTTTCCACCAGCAGCTGGTGTGAGTTGCATATTCAAATTCAATTCACAGGCAACCCAGGCAGGGTAACTGGCAATGAAATTGTGGCGTTCGCTTTCTCACAGAGCCCAAGCAGGGTCGTCCTGAATTTGAAGAAGGTCCGACAGGTGCCGTCCAGATGCAGCAGAGGCTGCGCTTCAATCGCAAGTAAAAGCACCACAAGTAGCGGGCAGTTGGCGGTCTGTCCATCACATGCATTTGCATAGGCAATTCAGAAACAAGATGGGATTCGACGCGGCAATTGCAAGGGACATCCACTTTCCCACCTTCAATTTCAAGTACATATACACACGCAGCGCCAGGCGTGCGGCTGATGCTGCATGTTGCAGTCCATGTCAGTCAATCAAAGACAGCAAAGGTGCAACCAAGATGCGGAAAGATGCACTAGCAGGATGCGACGGACGGGTAACCATTAGTGTCATGCTATTTTATAATTTAATATGATGGTGTAAGGTGGAGGCGGGCAGATCCTGCGAATGATGCGCGGAATTGGAAGGGGTTAACTGTTGGCATTGAATATTGTCCTGGGCATTTGGGTTTGAATGCTGGGCCGCGTGGGAAAGTTTATAGATATGGTGCAAGATGAATCACAATCGAGCGGATTCCCAACGTGAACTTGATTAGTGCATTCGCTCCAATGGAGACTTCTGGCTCATACATAATTAAACCAATGAAATACCATCCACTTGGTATTAATATGCAAAAATGCAAAATGGAGAAATTATTTCGCTCACATACAATGAAATACCGTCCACTTGGTATATTAATGCAAAATGGAGAAACTATTTCGCTCACACACAGACAACATGTCTATTATCCCATCCACACAACGCTTACAAATAACACGGTGAGCTCGCTAACCTAATTTTAAAACGCCATGCTCAAAGAGAATGCAGTTGCCGCAATAACAGTCAACAAATGGGGCATGTACGCTGCAAATGCGGCAGACACCTTGGTGGAAATCGTCCAGTCTGAAAAGTGTTCCGTCGCACAGCTGAGGATGCGAGTGTCCGCATCATAGTTCGTGTTCTCTTCAGCACACGCTTGCCATTCCTTAGCTTCCTCACTAAAGGTATACCAAGTGAGATCCTCTCCAGGAATATTATTGTTCGACTCTTGAATTGCCTCAAGGTACTCAAAATCGAGACTAGCTCCCGTAACACTAGCACCCGTCGGAAGTTCAATGCTCAGGAAGAGCCCCACCCCTGTTCCTGGCGGAGTAGGCTGATCCGTCTGTTTCTCTCCACGAGCAACCACCTGAACATCTCCACCAATACTTGGTGTGAGTTGCAAGTTCACCCCCCCAGGCACGGTAACTGCCTTTGGCTGGTCCGCAACAACAGCGACTGGTGGCAAGGTGACGGCATTGGCAATCAACGGACCATTCGCTTTCAGCGCACACTTCTTAGGGTCGCCTGAACACTCACCCGACGCGCAGTCGGTGGCAGCACTGCATACCACTCCCAGAGCCCGTAATTCGACACATTGTCCCGGTTTTGACTTTGCGAGGTCTGCTTTCTCACAAAATCTAGCTTTGCCCGCAGTCCCATCCGCGCAATCCTCAGTGACAGCGCACGCACCGAACACCGCTACTGACTTTGGCGTAGTACGGATGCACACTTTAGGAGTCGCTGTACGGCACGATAACTCCGACGCACAATCACTGTCGGCCGTGCAGCTCTGGGCAATGATTTTTTTTGCGGCAGTGCACACACCTTTAATGGCTGGCGCGGTAATAGGACATGTTGACCCTGTGCCCGAGCAGTCGCTAGCAATCGCACACTCCTGTCCATCGGCCACTGGGGTCTTCCGGGCGCATACTTTACCCGCACTTCCATCCTTGCATTCAAAGGTGGCTTCATTGCAATCCGCATTAGCAGTACACGTCTCACCAAGCACCCCGGTACCGTCGCCTCCACTTTGCTGAGACGTGCAGGTTCCACCTTCGCAAACAAGAGTTCCATCGCACAATGGCGCGCTGGCGCGGCATGCACCACCCTCAGTGCCGTCAGCAGGTGGAGTTGCAGTCTGGCAGGTTCCACCTTCGCAAACAAGAGTTCCATCGCACAATGGCGCGCTGGCGCGGCATGCACCACCCTCAGCGCCGTCAGCAGGTGGAGTTGCAGCTTGGCAGGTGTCACTTTCACAAACGAGAGATCCATCGCAGAATGGCTCGGTGGCGCGGCACGCACCACCCTCAGCGCCGTCCGCAGGTGGAGTTGCAGTTTGACAGGTGTCACTTTCGCAAACGAGAGATCCATCGCAGAATGGCTCGCTGGCGCGGCACGCACCACCCTCAGCGCCTTCAGCAGGTGGAGTTGCAGTCTGGCAGGTATCACTTTCGCAAACGAGAGATCCATCGCAGAATGGCTCGCTGGCGCGGCACGCACCACCCTCAGCGCCTTCAGCAGGTGGAGTTGCAGTCTGGCAGGTATCACTTTCGCAAACGAGAGATCCATCGCAGAATGGCTCGCTGGCGCGGCACGCACCACCCTCAGCGCCTTCAGCAGGTGGAGTTGCAGTCTGGCAGGTATCACTTTCACAAACGAGAGATCCATCGCAGAATGGCTCGCTGGCGCGGCACGCACCACCCTCAGCGCCTTCAGCAGGTGGAGTTGCAGTCTGGCAGGTATCACTTTCGCAAACGAGAGATCCATCGCAGAATGGCTCGCTGGCGCGGCACGCACCACCCTCAGCGCCTTCAGCAGGTGGAGTTGCAGTCTGGCAGGTGTCACTTTCACAAACGAGAGATCCATCGCAGAATGGTTCGCTGGCGCGGCACGCACCCCCCTCAGCGCCTTCAGCAGGTGGAGTTGCAGTCTGGCAGGTGTCACTTTCGCAAACGAGAGATCCATCGCAGAATGGCTCGCTGGCGCGGCACGCACCACCCTCAGCGCCTTCAGCAGGTGGAGTTGCAGTCTGGCAGGTGTCACTTTCGCAAACGAGAGATCCATCGCAGAATGGCTCGCTGGCGCGGCACGCACCCCCCTCAGCGCCTTCAGCAGGTGGAGTTGCAGTCTGGCAGGTGTCACTTTCACAAACGAGAGATCCATCGCAGAATGGCTCGCTGGCGCGGCACGCACCCCCCTCAGCGCCTTCAGCAGGTGGAGTTGCAGTCTGGCAGGTGTCACTTTCACAAACGAGAGATCCATCGCAGAATGGCTCGCTGGCGCGGCACGCACCCCCCTCAGCGCCTTCAGCAGGTGGAGTTGCAGTCTGGCAGGTGTCACTTTCACAAACGAGAGATCCATCGCAGAATGGCTCGCTGGCGCGGCACGCACCCCCCTCAGCGCCTTCAGCAGGTGGAGTTGCAGTCTGGCAGGTGTCACTTTCACAAACGAGAGATCCATCGCAGAATGGCTCGCTGGCGCGGCACGCACCACCCTCAGCGCCTTCAGCAGGTGGAGTTGCAGTCTGGCAGGTATCACTTTCGCAAACGAGAGATCCATCGCAGAATGGCTCGCTGGCGCGGCACGCACCCCCCTCAGCGCCTTCAGCAGGTGGAGTTGCAGTCTGGCAGGTGTCACTTTCACAAACGAGAGATCCATCGCAGAATGGCTCGCTGGCGCGGCACGCACCCCCCTCAGCGCCTTCAGCAGGTGGAGCTGCAGTCTGGCAGGTGTCACTTTCGCAAACGAGAGATCCATCGCAGAATGGCTCGCTGGCGCGGCACGCACCACCCTCAGCGCCTTCAGCAGGTGGAGTTGCAGTCTGGCAGGTATCACTTTCGCAAACGAGAGATCCATCGCAGAATGGCTCGCTGGCGCGGCACGCACCCCCCTCAGCGCCTTCAGCAGGTGGAGTTGCAGTCTGGCAGGTGTCACTTTCACAAACGAGAGATCCATCGCAGAATGGCTCGCTCGCGCGGCACGCACCACCCTCAGCGCCTTCAGCAGGTGGAGTTGCAGTCTGGCAGGTATCACTTTCGCAAACGAGAGATCCATCGCAGAATGGCTCGCTGGCGCGGCACGCACCACCCTCAGCGCCTTCAGCAGGTGGAGTTGCAGTCTGGCAGGTATCACTTTCACAAACGAGAGATCCATCGCAGAATGGTTCGCTGGCGCGGCACGCACCCCCCTCAGCGCCTTCAGCAGGTGGAGTTGCAGTCTGGCAGGTGTCACTTTCACAAACGAGAGATCCATCGCAGAATGGCTCGCTCGCGCGGCACGCACCACCCTCAGCGCCGTCGGGTGGAGTGCAGACTCCCACTCCGTCAGTGATATTTTCACAAGTTCCGGAGTTCGAGCAGTCAGCGGTGCTAAGACACTCGTCTCCCGTTGCTACTGACGCGGCGGGTGGAGTGCAGACGCCCACACCACCGGTAAGGGGGCACGTCGAGTCTGTAACTGTGCATTGCGCCGCATCGGTACATGCGCCTCCAGTTGCTACTGAGTCGGCGGGTGGAGTGCAGACGCCCACACCACCGGTGATATTCTCACAGGTTCCGGAGTTAGAGCAGTCAGCGGTGCTAAGACACTCGTCTCCCGTTGCTACTGACGCGGCGGGTGGAGTGCAGACGCCCACACCACCGGTGAGGGGGCACGTCGAGTCTGTAACTGTGCATTGCGCCGCATCGGTACATGCGCCTCCAGTTGCTACCGAGTCGGCGGGTGGAGTGCAGACGCCCACACCACCGGTGATATTCTCACAGGTTCCGGAGTTAGAGCAGTCAGCGGTGCTAAGACACTCGTCTCCCGTTGCTACTGACGCGGCGGGTGGAGTGCAGACGCCAACACCACCGGTGAGGGGACACGTGAAGCCCGCATCTGCGCATTGGCCGTCAGCGGTACATGGGTCTCCAATGGCTACGGAGGTGGCGGGTGGAGTGCAGACGCCTACAGCACCACCAGTGAGGGGACACGTGAAGCCCGCATCTGCGCATTGGACGTCATCGCTACATGGGTCTCCAATGGCTACTGAGCCGTCGGGTGGAGTGCAGACGCCCACACCACCGGTGATATTCTCACAGGTTCCGGAGTTAGAGCAGTCAGCGGTGCTAAGACACTCGTCTCCCGTTGCTACTGACGCGGCGGGTGGAGTGCAGACGCCCACACCACCGGTGAGGGGGCATGTCGAGTCTGTAACTGTGCATTGCGCCGCATCGGTACATGCGCCTCCAGTTGCTACTGAGTCGGCGGGTGGAGTGCAGACGCCCACACCACCGGTGATATTCTCACAGGTTCCGGAGTTAGAGCAGTCAGCGGTGCTGAGACACTCGTCTCCCGTTGCTACTGACGCGGCGGGTGGAGTGCAGACGCCCACACCACCGGTGATATTTTCACAGGTTCCGGAGTTAGAGCAGTCAGCGGTGCTGAGACACTCGTCTCCCGTTGCTACTGACGCGGCGGGTGGAGTGCAGACGCCCACACCACCGGTGATATTTTCACAGGTTCCGGAGTTAGAGCAGTCAGCGGTGCTAAGACACTCGTCTCCCGTTGCTACTGACGCGGCGGGTGGAGTGCAGACGCCCACACCACCGGTGATATTTTCACAGGTTCCGGAGTTAGAGCAGTCAGCGGTGCTAAGACACTCGTCTCCCGTTGCTACTGACGCGGCGGGTGGAGTGCAGACGCCCACACCACCGGTGATATTTTCACAGGTTCCGGAGTTAGAGCAGTCAGCGGTGCTGAGACACTCGTCTCCCGTTGCTACTGACGCGGCGGGTGGAGTGCAGACGCCAACACCACCGGTGAGGGGGCACGTCGAGTCTGTAACTGTGCATTGCGCCGCATCGGTACATGCGCCTCCAGTTGCTACTGAGTCGGCGGGTGGAGTGCAGACGCCCACTCCGTCAGTGATATTTTCACAGGTTCCGGAGTTAGAGCAGTCAGCGGTGCTAAGACACTCGTCTCCCGTTGCTACTGACGCGGCGGGTGGAGTGCAGACGCCCACACCACCGGTGATATTTTCACAGGTTCCGGAGTTAGAGCAATCCACCGTCGAGAGACAAGCGTCGCCCAACGCTACTGAGCCGTCGGGTGGAGTGCACACGCCTACAGTTCCATCGCCAGGGGGACACGTTGAGCTTGCAACTTCGCATTGGGCCGCATCGGTACACAGCTGCCCGGTTGCTGGCTGGGCACAGCTCGTTCCATCACACGTTCCGTCCCCGGTGGCCAAACAATCGATGGGGTCTCCGAGAGTGACGGGGTCCCCAGTCCCAGGACAAGTTCCGCCAGGAAGACGGCGACAAAAATTGTTGTAACAGACATCGGTGGAAGCACAAGTATCGCCACCGTTATCAGGGTCACAAGCGACACCAGTGTCAACCTCGGCAGCAAAGGCTGAGCCGACGAAGGAGGTCGCCAAGAGGAGCGCAGCGAGAGCGCTGCGGATCCGCATCTTGGCAAAAGAAGGGTATAGACTTGACAGTAGGTCCTGCAGTCAGTTAATCAAAGACAGAAAAGGTGCGAGACAAGTTAGTTTAGCATCCAATGGCGATGACGATGCATAGGAATATCACTAGCAGGTGTGACTTACAGGTATGTGCTAAAAGCAAGTTATACTATGTTGGTATGATAGTATGATGTTGGTATATGTGTTGTTTCGGGCCCTCTATGCCTCTAAGAGTTGTGGCCGGCAGACAGCTCCGCAGGTAAAAGTCTTGCGGGCTTAATGATGAGTTGAGGGAGCAGGGGAGGGGCGACAGGGCGGTCCTCCTTTTCTAGTCGGGGCGATCGGAGTTGGTTGAGTTTTAGGACAATAGGGGACCTCTTCGCTCAGCTGCTCGCCACCTTTGTTGTCATTGTTTTGAGGATTTGAGTTTGAATGCTGGGGCCGTCATCGAGAAGTATGTGGGGCGCGATGAATCACAATAGCGGGATTCCGAGTGTATCTCCCTCGTTCTTCTTTGACAGTGTTGGTAGTTGAACAGGTGCACAGGCCCGAGAGAAGGTGTGTCCCCCTATTGTTTCGTGAATGCCGGAAAAGTCGGGGGCTGGGGTTCTTTCAACTCTGTTGCTGTCACAACCGGAAGGTAAGCATTGACTTTTTGAGGGTAATCGTCTTTGTAAGTTGTGTGTGCGAGATAAGGAATTTTCTTGGATCGACCGGCCGGAGGACCATAGGTTTGGGAGAATAGTCGCAGGCCGAACATTCCCCGACAGACTCTCAAAAACAGGACAATAAGAGATGAAGACGTCCCATCAATAGTAGGCCCGGGAGTGTTTGCGGATGGGATACATGGACTGGACTGCTCCTTGGAGACCCCCACTTTCCCAATCGGTGGCATGGTTTCGCTATTGACAAGTTCAATGGTTTGTTTGGTTGTCGGTGGGTTGGGTGGGTAACAAACGGCAGAACCGTATTCACCTTTTTCATGAATGAATGGAATGAAAGCCTTTGCATTTTCCCGCCTGTTCCCAGGGCTTTTGCCCACCGCCGCGCGCGCGTGACGCTTCCCATTCATTATCGATATCCTCACTTTTATCAATATTCGGATTGATTGAATAAGCGGAACCACAAACGCTTGTCATCATTCTAATTCTATCGATATTGTACACATACGCGTCCCAGTGCGCTCCCGCGTCCGCTGGGACATTCCGAGAGTGTTTTCAGTTCATCAGTTCGGATGTTTAGCAGAAGAGATATATATAGAGAGAGGTCCTATGGAGCAAAAGAAAGATTCCGCTCAAGACTGTTCTGTCGGTTTCCTTCCTGCCACAACAAGCCTCTTTCCAACATGCAACCCTACGGAAACCGGACTCAGTTGGACGAGTTGACCTGGTACTAATTTGACGTAGATGAGCCAGCGTATGGGTGGTCTTACGCAGAGGATTGGGCATACGATGAGGATACCCGCATTACCGCATGTATTGCCACTTCTCAGAATGAACGATTTCCCACAGTTGTGAGCATGCTTCTGTAGGGTTTAGAATAGGTCGGTGATGTCTTGGCATTTTTCGGGTGCCTCCAATTATGGGTAACTGAGCGTGTAACTGGGACATCTGATGTAAGTACGCTTAGCGGTAACTGATCAGTCAAAAATCAGAAGAGGTTTTACAAGTTAATTGTGGGTGAACTGAACAGCTGCTGAAAGGTAGAATAATGTAGCAGGTCGCACGTATGTGTAATAGCTATTAGCATCATTCTATTGGGTCGGGATATCACCAATGCTACTCCTCTGCCTGCTCTACGCTGCGCTAAAACCTACTTCTCCGTTGCGACTTACCGTCATTCGATGAGCGGTTTCATTGAATGTAGCTTGTCGCTGAACACAACGTCTTGTGCGTCGCCTGGGAAAGGAAACATTATCGCGAACTTTTCCCAAAAGCTGCTTTCTGTTCGTCCGTCTTTGGCCACATCGAACTGTCGAATTCCCTTGCATGTGCAGTCTCTGGGAAAAAGGCTCTTCGTGCTTCGACGTTAGAGCACCGTGGAACCAGGCTTTGGACTCGGATGCTGCTGCTGCTGCTGCTGCTAGTGGCGGCCATGTTGTAGATGCCGCGTGCGAAAAGGAGTTTTTAAAAAGCAGTGTTGCTTGAAACCAGAAGAAGGGCTACTTATATACTGAACAAGTAAGTTCTCAATTGTATCGGTCCGTGACAAGTGCATGTGCTGCCAGTTGGCCATTCACATCCCTGCGACGGTGAGGCAAATGCATGCCCCCTAATAAGATAAGGTGGGTGCCCCACTCTGCCTCGCCTCGCCCACCTCTTCTGCTTGTCCGCTTCTTGATCTTAAAATTGATCTTCTTAATTATGGTCAATGCGATCAATTTCAAGAGCAAGCCCTTGATTGATCTTTACTCGCTCAATTCCCGGTTGCTTTCCCCATCCAACTAGAAACCCACACAAAACACACACACATACACACACACATACACACACACATACTGCCAGACAGACCACAATACCAGAACAATGGACTCTTCTCCACCGTCCGCTTAAACGCCGGAAGAATGAACAATCCTCCACGAAAACGGGGCGGTGGACGCATCCTGTGATATTTTGGTATTCTGGGGTGGGACATAACAGTTAGAACAATGGGAGGGCACGGGCCTGGCTTGCATGGAAAAACATTGTCAATTCACCAAGTACAAGACAAATGGGCCATAAACAAGGTTGTGTGGCTCCCCAAGAGTCACCAACCACCCCGCACACTCTAGAACAACAAAACAACTGCTCCGCCAGCGCGGACTGCATGACTTTGGGTGCGACCTATGAGATTGCCTCGGGAGAGACTGTGGGAGCTTGTACCCGACCATCAGCTGGGGGTGACGGTATTACTGAGCTCGGCGGAAATTGTAGCGATGATAGCGACTGCATACTCACATTGCAATGCGCGGTGAAGAGCGGTACTACGAAAGTCTGTGCGCTCAAAACCCCAGGGCCCCCTGGAACCCCTTGTGCCATCCGGGCTGATTGCAACAATTTCGGAGCGTGCGATTTCGTGTCAGGCACAACTGTCTGCGTCGCTACCGGTGAGCATGGGCCAACCTTGTGGAGGCGCCAACGGTCAGACATGTACGTTGAATACCCTCCAATGTACCAACAACTTGTGTGGACTGAAAGCGAAGGCTGCCATTGGCGGAACATGTGCCCTCACTACCGACTGTACAGAGGGGACGTGCGTGAAGACAGGAAGTGCGCTTACTGGCACATGTACGTCCGCCGCTGTTGCGAGAAGGATTGGTCAATACTGGTAACAACATCAACTGTGATACCGGGCTGACTTGTACAGGATCGGTGTACGTTCGCCAAACGCCCAAGAGTGTCAAAAGGTACGGCCTTTGTGCTATCACTGCGGATTGCGAGGACATCGACGGTAGTGCCGGTTTCTGTGAAAGAGCAAATGCCACGGCCGGCCTTCCCGGAAGATGTGTTGGGGGCAGGTCTCTCGGAGTTGCTTGTACTGCCAAAGAGCAATGCATCACGGGCACTTGCACAAATCAATTGTGCGCCTTCGGTTCCACTGGGGCTTTGATTGCAGCTCCGATTAACGTGCCGGCAGTTACAGTTGTTGCGAACCAACCGGCCACCGTTCCCCTGCCTGCAGGTGTAGATGCTGAAACTTACGTCAGTAGGTGGTGGAGACGTTGTGGTGACCGCTGATGGAAAACCACCAGCAGGGGTACCGCCCCCCAGGACGGGGTATCTCCGTCTTCCTGAACATCGAACCCCCGGCAGGCGACCTTTCGGACGCTAGTCTGGACTTTGAGTACCTTGAGGCAATGCAGACGGAAACCGGACTCACCGGGGATGAGTTGACCTGGTACTCATTTAACGAGGAGGAAGTCTGCGGCGTTCGCAGCGTATGTGCCCCACCTGTTGACCATTATCGGGGCGACTCTGTTGTCTGTGAGCATGCTTCTTTAGGGTTTAGAATAGCTCGGCGATTTCTGAGCATTTTCAGTTAGTGGGAATTACCCACTATGTATGTCTGTTGATTTAGAGCGAAATAAAGTTTTACATCATTTCGCCAACAGCTAGTTCTAGTAAAGAGCTCTCTTGATCCAGACGCATCAATCGTCACCACCATAATTATGGGTCGCTAAAATATCTACAGGCATCAGTCTGAATGAATCTGGGATCTAGCACACATTCCATTTAAACCAGCGGGTATTGCCCCTTACATTACAGCTGCAAGGCTTTAATGTTGAGGCCAGTAGGACATACCACCTTTCGTCCGTTTACATGAGGTACATGTGCATAATGTATATGCATATGCGGCATTGCGCTGGATGGAAAGCCGCATGAGGATGCGCTGATCCATGATGCTTTTGCTTAGAGGTTGCGCGGATGAACGAATAATGCAGAGGTAAGAACGGGCATGCTGTGGAAACCAAAGACATCGCAAGATCTTGGCAAGTGCGACAAGCAGGAATGTGCAGTGGGATGTCATCAAACGACGTCTAATGGCATATTTAAGCATCAAATGTGGACGGAATGTGTACTCCATGGATGTGTGGGCGGGATGGATCAATGTTGGTAGGATCAGGAAATTGGCACCTTCTTGTGGTAAGCTCAGCTCCTACCTAAATAGCGCATGGAATGTACGGAGCACACAGATGTAACCTCTCAATCTGTGTTGGTTTCTTTACATGCAAGCGGTCGGCAGCGTACATTAAGAAAAGCGTAATGTGAACGTTCAGTGGGTTCAGTGGTCACAGCTGTCATAACAGACATGCACCAGTAGCTCAAGCAGAATGCTAACCAGACGATCGCGGAAAGAATGTCCTGCATATGGAGTATGTGCTGAGATCGTCCTGAGGTCAGATTCCTATTGAGCTCAACAGATTCCATCCAACACCCACTCAGCTCAGATCCAACTCCATGACGGGCAAACACTGTCTAGAACAGAACAGAATTCAATCAGTCCAGGAAAGTGCATTCTATCTGTCCTCGCATTCACACGACGCAACCGGGCACACGCAGACAATACAGCGACTGGAGCGACGGCATCTGTCCTTTCAATCAACTAAATTGTGTCGTGCGCTTGCCACCATTCAAGGCGTTCGCACACGCTCCCTGTCCGCTCCCAAGAGGTGTCGCTCCACAATCACAATGACCTCGGAATTGGCGAAAGTTACGTCGAACAAACAAATGCATTCAACTCCTGCGACCCCGTTGCGGACCAGATGATGGGATCGGTAACCCCATTCCCTTGCTTTTTGAGGTATCCGATCTGACACCAGGACCATTCTCGACACACCGGCTCGGATCATCCCACGAAGCAAACAGTGGCTGGAGGCATTCACGACAAGATTGAATGCACAAACAGTGGCAAGAAACAGTGTGCCCGCGAGTGCTTGTTGGGATTGCCTCTGTTAGCCTCTGTTCTGATGAATGTACGGCAGCAGCTCGTGAGTGATCGAGATGGCCCTTGTCACGATGGTGATTCCTGCACGGACTCTGCTGCAGACTATTGCAACTCGGACATTTGCACTGAGAAAATTGCGGCCACTCAACCTTGCACGGATCAAATAGATTCTGGAAGTGTCAGGTGCATCGCTCTTCCTGAGCATCGGGAATGATACCGGTGTCCCTGGCGACGAACTGACGTGGTATACTTTCCATGAGGACAAGAAGGAATGGGTGTCCTGTGTTGCGGAGGTTACGACCTGGAATGCCGATACTCGCATTCTCAGCTGCCGGAACGAACACTTTTCGGACTGGACAATCTCCACCAAGGTCAATAAAAATTAGCCTAAACCTACATATGACAATATACGAGAAGAAAATCGTAAAGCAGGCACTACCAAAACCGGAAGATAATTCAACCCTCATGTTAAGCGCGATCAGCGCCCCGAGCAATCGCTTGCAGACTCTTCTTAAGCCGGTCAAATGTCTCATTCATGAGTGCAACTTGTCGACCAAACTCTTCGCTGTTCTTTTGGCTAGAATCACTCCCACGCGATGCTATCCAGTCGAACACAACTGCACGCCCCGCTTTAAAGAACTCGCTCGTGCTAACAAGCACTTCATCAACAACAGTCGAGGACGACCCGCCCGTGGCGGCCCCAGTGGATCCTTCCTGCTCTTGCACCAGCGCATCCGGTGCCGCACGCGCCAGCAGCTCCGTTTCCAAAACTAACATATTGAAAGGCACAGGGTTCCGCGGCCATCGAACCGCCCCATCCGGTGCATCGTAACTGTCATCAAACACTTTAATCTGGCTATGCAGTGTGTCCAGGATACCTAATATCTCATGAGCGTGATCAGAAGATCGCGTACAATTCCTAGACTCATTTCTCAGCGTTCTCCATTCAGTCTGCAACACCGCTATATCTTTGATGGATTGGTCAAGATCGTCCAGCGTTTCGGATAAAAGTGGCAGTAGCGCATCCGGCGCAGTTGCGACAGTGCCACCAGATGATGTCGACAATCGCCGCTGATGTCGTTGTTGATCCGGGAAAGCAGTAGGTGGTGCCTCCTCTACGAATAACGAAGGACCCAGTTAACGGCTAGCAAGAGCCTCGTTCATGCAAACAGCGTGATCTCACCTTCCAGAACACCAGTCAAAAGAAATGGTAGAATTAGCTCCAGCTCTCTTTCCCTGGAACCAAATGTACCAGAAGAGTCCGCTATGACGACTTCCACTTTAAGTATATACTTCACTTCAACACCAGAAAAGTCATCAGGATTTCTGGGAGGGGGAGTCGACGCTACAAACTGCGTTGGCCCAACCGGTAGAGTTGAGGACACGTACCAATCCAGCGGCATGACTCGAGCGGGGCATTTCGCCGGTTTCTTTTCCCGTAGCTGCAAACCTTCTCCAGGGTTTAACGTATACGTCGCCGTTACATGCGTGTTTTCTACCGGATCATACCTAGGCGCCGGAGAGTCCTCGGCAATGGCAATATTAGCTTTGAATTGAATCTGTTGCTGTGTCGGAAGTGCTATTGTGAGGATTTGCTTTGCAGTCAACCGTATCTTTCGCACGCGCTGCGACTTGCTCAGCTTGGTAATTTCAACATGTACCTTGAGAGGCACATCCGAGCTACAGAGTGGTCGCTCGATGCTCGCTGTAGCCGTGGTCTCTACTTGGGAGCGGCCGAATGAAAAGAGCGAAGGGCGCAGCGTCTGCGTTGATATCATGGGTGGCAGAGAGAGATGACTAAAGTTATGTCTATTCTCCACTTGAAAGTTCAAGCTTGCCGGTGAGAATTTCTCCATTTTGTACGTCGTCGAATCAATTGGCCGGCCTTTGTCGTCCATGCTGATATCATCCAAAACATCGGGTTCGTATCGTGTTTGTCTTCCCACAAATCCAATCACCTCCCAGTGTAGACCCAACGGGACGCCATCCTGAAGCTCGGAGGGATCAAAGTTGAATGTAGGAGGCACATCTTTTTCAAATTCAAAGCGAAAGGGACAACGTAGCCTGCCAGGCTGTGTGCCCTCCGCGGCAGGATCAGAGGCACCATCAGCACCAGCCGCCGCCTCAGTCAGCTCCTGTGCCTTTTGATAGAGAATTTTCGTCAAAGTGGTCCCTAGTCCAGCTTTGTACAACAAAGTGCATTGTATTTGCGCAAAAGGGGCTAGCCATGTCAGGAGCAAATGTGTGAGTGAACAGGCGTTCCCAAGCGTTGCGATGTCGTCAATCACATACCAAACCCATCAGCAAACATTGGCTTGGCCGCATCCGGGTCCACTGTGACCATTCCAACGAGCGGTGGGAATCCGGTCGCATCTTCGGAAACCACATGCCTTTGCTCCACAAATACACTTACGACCCTGTCCTTGGAATGACGGCCGATGAGAGCACGAGTCGCTCGTCCAGATCCCGTTCTATCACCCGGGCGAGGTGATAGTGCACGGCGCGGCGACCCGACATTCGTCAACGTCTTTGCTACTAGCGGCATCTTGCCCTGATCAACTTTCTCACAAGCAAGGGCCTCTACCTCCCTACTTTCGTCCTTAAACACGCTGGCTCTCTAAACTGTCGACGGCGTACTACTATGAATCCCCCTGCTCGTCGTCCTCCATCGCTTCCACGTCGTTCCTATCTCCCGAATCACATCCGTCCGCACCCAACCACTGCCATTTGGTTATCAGCGTGCCCCCAGAACGGATCTCTCTATGGCTAACCCTACACCCACCGCGTCTCCATTCTTCCAAAGATTAGTTTGAAAACTATCCCAGTCGCCAGCGCCAGTGGAATCTTGAAATGAAACACGGACACAAATGTTATTAGGCACAAATATTTATTTCGAGTAGCTCTGATTTCCATGGGGTTCGAGCAGAAATGGGGAAAAAGAGAATGAGAAAAACATAGGCGACCTCGCAGCACGTCAACGGTCTCTATCCCTGGTATTGTGACGATGCAGCCTCGGAAGCTGCAGCGCCGGCACGCGTGGCCTTTGCGCGTTGATAGTACTCTGCAAGAATTTTTTGTGGAATCCGGTTTAACATCTCCTTGGGAAAGATTCGCAAGAGAGACCACGCGAGATCCAAAGATTCAAAAATCGTGCGACCCTCATAGTACCCTACACAAGTTGTAACTGAACAACTCTTCTACGGGGCCTTGATCAGCTATAAGTCTGAAAACTCACCTTGTGCGATAAAAGTTTTCTCAAATTTGTCCAAAAACTCTAACGCCAGCTTGTCCTCCTGGTTCAATGCCTCTTCTCCAACCACTGCTTTCATTGCTGCTGCATCACGTCCGATCGCATACTTTGCGTACTGACACACAATAAACGAATTAGCCATTCATGCGCCGTCGCCGACAGACCGCACCAGGATCTCACATACCAGCTGATTCGAGACATCACCATGGTCCTTGCGCGTCAATTTCTCACCAATTGCACTCTTCATCAAACGCGACAAAGACGGCAGTACGTTGATTGGCGGATATATCTGTCTGTTGTGGAGTTGACGGTCGACAAAGATTTGTCCTTCCGTAATATACCCTGTCAAATCCGGAATGGGATGTGTAATATCATCGTTGGGCATAGTCAAAATCGGAATTTGCGTGATCGACCCGTTGCGTCCAGCAACACGTCCAGCCCGCTCGTAAATGGTCGACAAGTCCGTATACATATAACCAGGGTAACCACGACGACCTGGCACTTCCTCACGCGCAGCGGATACTTCACGTAAAGCATCGGCATAAGAACTCATATCAGTCAAAATTACCAGTACGTGTTTCTCCAACTGATATGCGTAGTATTCAGCAGTCGTCAGCGCCAAACGTGGGGTGATGATACGTTCGATGCTAACGTCCAGAAGCGGGTACATTAAATTCCGTATCAACGTACACATCACCATATCGAGCGACTTACGTCGGATCATTGGCCAAGTTCAAGAACAAGGTGACGCGCTCAAGAGAGCCATTTTCTTCGAAATCTTGCTTGAAGAAACGGGCGGTTTCTAAATTCACACCCATCGCACCGAAAACAATGGCAAAGTTGTCCTCGTGGTCGTCAAGAACGCCCTTGTCGGCCCGCTTCACAAGCCCCGCCTGCCGACAGATTTGCGCAGCGATCTAAACGTGTAATTCAATGAGTGGAAAGATCTCAAAAACTCCCGTAAAACAGTGTCTACGTACTTCGTTATGCGGTAGACCTGCAGCGGAGAAAATGGGGATTTTCTGACCACGAGCAATCGAGTTCATCGTGTCAATCGCCGAAATACCAGTTTGGATCATCTCCTCTGGATAAATCCGCGAGAACGGGTTGATAGGTTGACCTGATCATTGCTACTGATGAGCTCACTTGTGTCTGTCTGAGCAAGGGCACGCAAGGTCGGTCAATTCACCCACCTTGAATATCCAGGTAATCTTCCGCAAACACCTTTGGCCCGCGATCAATACCCTTTCCAGAACCGTTGAACACCCTTCCCAACATGTCCTCAGAGACTGGAATCTTTAGGGTGTCTCCGGTGAACTCCACACGCGTCGCCTTCGCATCGACCCCAGAAGTTCCTTCGAATACTTGAACGATGGCTCGCTTCCCTTGCACTTCCAGAACCTGGCCAGCGCGCTTGGTTCCATCGGGCAGAGTAAGCGAAACAATTTCGTTATATTTCGCAAACTGGGTATTCAGCCGTTTTGGTTAGCCATCGAACATTAATTGCACAACATCCAACCAACAACGGGACACATACCCGAACATTATCAAGAATGACCAGCGGCCCGTTGACACCCGCAACGGTGCGATAATCTGTTCCAAATGGTATTTAGAATGAAATGGAACCCAACCTTTGAAGCCTGGAAATACATGCAACCTACCCAAGCGAGGTTCAACAGAGTAGTTGCGCGTGACGGCAGCCGCATGGATAGCTGCCATCTCTTGCTCGGTGACTCGCGGATCCATATTGCTGAACTCCTACTCTCACCGAAGAATGAAACTATTGGTTACTCTCCGTCTATATATTGTGAAATGGTATACTGCCCGTCGTCGTTGCTCCCGTTGTGATTTGAGTGTTGTTAGATGGACGAGAGGCATTCAATGATCTAATGTGTCCTCTGCCACACACGCGTCCGACGGGTTTCTTTTTTGCGACAGCTTTTGATGAGAACAGAGGCAGGTTTAGATAAAGTGAAAATGCCAGTATCATCTGTTAGAACATGGTAGTTATAGAGGGAGCATTGGTGCACAGGAATCTTCTGGTGAAATCTGCCCAGAAATGCGTTGGTTCAACGCCACCGAGATCATCATGGCTTCGTAGAACCGCGGGCTCCTTGGCTGGACGGGGTATACGCTCGTGGTTTGTCGCGGCAAGCAGAGTGTGAGCGAATCTTGGAGTCTGAGCAGTAAAGCTTCAAATATTGTCTAATGCATTCAACGGCTCAATATCAGTACGGATGTGCCTCCAAAGGCGCGACAGATTCCTGAGCACAGTATCTATCATGGGCGATCGAGAATAGATGAATTCAAATGGATGGAGAACCTAAGCAATCCAGTGCGTTCTGCGAGACTATTTGCCAACCCGAAAAGGTGCTAATCCATCATACGTAGGAAGTAACTCGGTACTGGCAGGAAGAAGATAGGTAAGTAGACATTGTCTCTTGCACTCGATGATGCCCGGGGGGCTGACATTACCACCAGGTTTGCCACCAGTCAACTTCAAAAGCATAGCAATTTGGAGCGACGGTTGCGAAAGGTAGGATTTCGCTTCGTGTTGCAAACTGCTGGAGAAGCCAAAAGTCTATTCGCTCTGAAACGCTGATCCTCCCAGGAACTTCGTCAACGGATACCCCACAGCCCTCCTATTGCTCTCCCCGATGTGATCGACGATTGGATGTACTTCTCGCGTTGGGCCAGCGGACACCTGCAGTATGTTCGGCGCATGCTGTCTAACGAGGTGGACGAGATCCTCCTGGACGCTCGATATCTTCCCCAGCGTGACTCAGCTATCATCAAGTGCCTTGTGTCAAGCGATCACAGCAAAGTTGCATATCTGCTGTGTCGGCCAACCGAAGAGCAGGGTACCTTGTATATTCGGAACTTAGCCGGGCCTTTACCAAAAGCACCTGTATGTTTGTTCCTGGCAATTGACACAGTTTGCCATGGGATTCTCATCTATGATATGCATCAGCTCTCCGTTTCCAAAGTGCATAATTTTGTTTGGGCGATGGATGGCGCGACATTATATTACACACAACTCGATGAAGCTCTGCGGTCTTCCAAGGTGTGCCACCGATTAATGCATTCCGCTCCGTACTTTTTGACTGATATATTCGTATGCTCAAGGTATTCAGGCATACAATTGGCGATCAAACCTGCACAGATGAGCTCGTGTACCACGAGCAAGACCCAGCATACTTCATTGATGTCAACACAACAAAGGATAAGGTGAGCTCGGGCTGTTCACCTGAGTTAGCAAAGCTAAGACATGCTGCGCACAGAAATATGTTCTTATTAATTGCAGTAAAGCGAAAGTTTCGGAAGTTTTGCTCGTGGACACCTCTACCACCGCACCCTTGCATGCGGTACCGCAGGTTGTTATTTCGCGAACCGTAGGACTTGAGTATTACGTAGATCATCATGAGGTATGATAGTATGCTTAGGCTCTTCATCGCCGTTGTTCACCCGCTTGGCGTAGGATACATTCTTTATTCTTCATAACACACAGAGCAAAAACCAAACGTTTTCGCTATCCCTCCTTGGTAAAGGCAAGATCGGCCATGCAATTATTGCAGACTTAGTACCGGTCATTTCTGCTGCACCAGACGAAAAAATTGAAGAAGTGGAACTGTTCAGAGGTTTCGCTGTTTTGTTCATGAAGAAAGCGGGGTTGCCGAAAATTGTTTGTCACGACTTGCGAACGCGAATCCAACACGCAGTGCAACTGCCGGAGAAGATCTGTAGTGTTACCCCTGGAACTAACATGGTACGATGAACATGAGTTGGACCGGGTTTGCAAGAGCTGCTGATCGTGAATCATGGGCCACCAGGGCTATAATTCGTCAGTTATACGATTTCAAACCTCCAGTCCAACCAACATGCAGGCGGTATACGAATATGATATGGTACTGCGTGCATTACGATGGTGTGGGGAACGCAATGCCTCGGGTAAGAGTACACGGTCGTTCCATCCATTCATGAATAGTATTAAATGGCCCACAGGTTTGGAAAAGGGCAAATACGTCGTTGAGCGAATAGCAGTGCCAGGCGCGGGTGGTGTCGACATTCCGGTTACGCTGATTCGTAACAAAGCTCTTCAACTTAACCGAAGGTGCGTACTTCTCAATCGACTCATCAGTTTACCAGTCACATTGAATGTAAAGGAGTAGAAATCCGGTTAACATCCGGGCATACGGAGCTTACGGTGTTCCTCTAGAACCGCACTTTCGGCTCGATCTGTTACCCCTGTTATCTCGAGGGTTCATGATAGCACTGGCGCATGTTCGGTATGTTAATGCTCTGTTCTGAAGCTGGATGCGAGCTAAAGTACTGGTATTTTTGCATAGAGGAGGTAGCGAGCTGGGATCCAGTTGGTACGATGAAGGCCGAATGCTGAATAAGCTCAACTCAGTTCTTGACGTGGAAGCAGTCGCAGACCATCTCATTGAGAAAGGTTACACGAATCCATCACTGATCACAGGGCATGGGATAAGCGCTGGTGGACTACTGATGGGTATGAGCTACGGAAGCATGTGGCCATATGTATGTGACTCACAGTTCCATACTAGGTGCTGTCATCAACCGGCGCCCCAGTCTCTTCCGTGCCGTGGTTTTGCGGATGCCATTCCTCGACCCTTTATCCGCCATGCTTGATAAGAACGCTGCACTTACTTCTGTGGAGCATGATGAATGGGGTGATCCGATTGAGAGTGCATCCGTTTACGATTATATGAGTTCTTATGCACCATACGATGCTATCCCGATCGAGGCGGATGTCGGAAAGAAATTTGCGACATCCATCTTGATTACTACCGCCCTCGAAGATCAGAGAGTGGAGATGTGGCAGGCGCTAAAATATGTGGCGAGGATGCGCGCCAGGAACCCCAGTTCTTATTTTGGGCAGGGTCAATCCTCTGCGCGACTATTATTGAAAGTGCTTTCGGAGCGAGCACATAATGCTGTTACTGACGCGCAAAAGATTCAGGAAGCTGCCACGGAATGCGCTTTTTTTATTAAAGAGATTGATCGTGGGTAGAGTGGGCAGGGCCGCCGGAATCTTCGAGGGTGAAACAGAAAAATCCGGCGTCGCATGCTGAATCCCATATATTGCTTGTACGCGCTAGAAGTGCGCTTCATTGTCGTCGTCGTAGCAAACAATATGAACCGTACCTTCTGTTAGAATCAAATGGATTGAAGAGCATCCTCGATATAAGCGGGGTGGAAGAAGCATCCAGAAAGGGGTCACAATATAGCGCTTCCCACCCAGGGGATGATGCGTAGTTGGGCTCCCTGGCATGAGGATCGTAGGGAAGGTGTTCAACAGCGGGCGGAATGTAGTCTATAATGTAGTCACAGGCATCTTCCTCAACCTGAAAACGATTAGCGTCCACGTGTGGGAATATGAGGCCCCGAGCACAACTCACATATCGGTCCATCTCTCCTCGATTCACATCATTCATCCCAGATGGAACCCGATCTGTGGCACGTGGAGCTTTCATGAGAGCAGTTTCGTACGCTTCCCATCCGCCTGTCGCAAGAGTATTGTTCAAGGAGGAGTTCGACACATGGACCTCGTGGTAGTACTTTGGAAGCAAACCAGTGAAACCCGATTGCAAAAATCTCAACCGCACGCCGGTGGGTAGAAGATAATGCGAGGGAAAGCGGTACCACTCCTTGCCGATACATAAATTAGTTGCTACTAACACTTCGGGACGTTCCGTCGTAGTCAGATGATCACTTAAAGCCTGATACACCTTCATGGGTGCTCCATAATAAGCCGTCAGAGCCACAGTTCGCGAAAGTGACACGCTTAGGAAAAGACCAAAGAATGTGCACACAAAGACTTTACGCAAACGTTGAGAATGGGCCTACGTTGGATTAATTAGCGTTCACATCGATGGGATGGATTTAATAATTAGCACCTTTCTGAACCCAAGCCCTATGGTGAACGCGGCTTCCACCATCACCAGCATATGTTGCAAAGCAATGGCGGCATTCATGCATATGAGCGGATATATCACGAACATGAAACGCTCTTCTTTGTGTGGTTGAAGTGTCAAAATCAGCATCCACAGGTACATTGGCAACATCCGCATAATCAGGTTGAGGGTATCGTTTCTGCGATCTTGGTCCAATGTACGACCAACAGTGAGGCGATGAATAATCTGCAATGACGTAGCATGAGCGGCGATTTGAAACGAAGAGATAAAAACTTCATGTTGATAGCTTACCACACAAGGCCCACTGATAATAGCGAGTATCAAGGCCACATTGAAATTGAGCGACAAGTTAAGTAAGTAATACCACCAAGGTTCAGTCCCGAAAATTTCAGGGCCTTTGCCCTGCTCGCCGAAGACATTGTACAGGACGATGTTAAGCGGGACAATTGTCCACCTATGGTAAAAGTAATAGTCAATGATGATCATGGGCACCAGAATTGCGAGTGCACAGATTAAAATGGCGCCTGCCCATCGCTTGAACATTCTGACTCGCCGGCTCGGCAGAATGAGGTCTCCCACCACAAGGGGAATGCCTGCCGCGGCACTGAATGGCCAACCCACGAGCGCTGCCAGACCAACCAAAAGCGCCACATAATAGGGCCGCGACCACGTGGAGCGTCCAAACGAGCGTGCGAGCGCAAATGTGAAGAAGTACATTGCAAAAGAGGATGGCAGATAAGCTATTGACCACATGTCAGCTTCACAAGGTAATATAAAGATAAGGTAATCTGATGTGCAAAGGGCCAACTCACCGGCAGAAGCGGTATACATCCCTGTGCTAAATGTCGCAATGATAATATAGTACGACGCCACGTCAGGGCTTACATGCGTTCGAAGTGCGCTGTACAATGCACATTCGGAAGCGGTCGAGAGAGTGGCCAAGAATGCTCGCGTAAGATAGAAAACTAAATGCCTCGGCTAAGAGTCATCAAGTGCTTATGCTCCTGTAGAGCGCAAGAATTCACGGTGGGCGTACCCGTTTGATCACACCAGTGGCAACCGCCGGAATGATCTTGACGAAATACTGGAGTGTCCGTCCCACGAGGCTGTGAATGAGAATATATGTCCATGACCGAATAGCGTAGAGCGGGGAATATTCCCATGTTTGCATGCCCCAGCCAAAAGAAAGATAATGTGTCGCTTCCCAGTAATTAAAAACTTCATCGCAGTCTACCAGCAGCTGTCATTTAGAGTACATTACGAAACTCATCACATGGACAGCGTCCCACCTGAAATATTTGAAAAAGCGGCGGCAAGGAGTCGTGCAACGCCCAGGATCAGCGCAGCGAAACATGAGCCGTAGAATGCTTCAGATTTCCTGCTCGGAGACGACTGATGACTGGGAACGCTTGCAACCAAAATGAGTGCCCATACGATTCATTCTAGACGCAACCGACGAATCTACCTGTGTTCCTTGGCCATCGTACCAGCGTTCGGCGGGCCCATTCATGCTTGTGGACGTGGTTGCCTTCGTTGGGAAACTGTTTGGCTTAAGAAGCTCCCCCGCGAGTTTGGATCTATATCGATAACGCGCTATGGTTTGTTTTAAGCGTCGCATATTTTTGAAAACCGAAAGCATTGGGAATGCTGAAGGATGGGAAAGTCCAGTGAATCAGGAAAGAAAAGCCTAGGCAGTGCAGGGCACAACGACGCAGCTTGCGTGACAAAGGCCGGGGCTGGAAAGGAGGATAGAAAGCGGAAACGAGTCAATGCGGATGACAGCGTAGTCGCGGGATCTGTCAAGAAACAGAACAGAAAAAAGGCCGAGGAGGGGCACGCTGACGGCTTGAACATTACGGAAGACGACAAGGCACAACAGAAGAAAGAGAAGAAAGTGAAGAAAGAGAGAAAAGAAAAGAAAGAGAAGAAAAATCAAAAGAGAGAAAGACGCTCGAAAGACGATGAGAAGCACGCGAGAAAGGAAGAGGCCGGAGCGACTGTAAAATCAAGCGAGGGAGATTGCCCGCCAGAGAGCCCTCGCAAAAGAAAAAGAAGCTAAAGGAGGCGGATGTGGTTCCGGACGCCTCATCTCTACGGCGGAACGCAACCGGCCCAGTTGACGACCTCGCGCATCATGACGTTCCCGCTTCACCAACGAAGTCAACTGGAAGACTGACACTGAAAGACAAAAAGAAAGAGAAAAAGGTCAAGAAGGCCACAAAGGAAACACGAACTCGCGCGTCGACGGAGCAGGTTGAGGGTGAGGATGGGCCGCAGCAAAGCTCCGCGACCAAGGGCGACAACGAATCAAAGGCGTCGACTACAGCGTGGAACGACTGGAGCAAAGCATCTTTTGAAGGCAATGATGCTAGGAAAGATGTGCGTGCAGTATTGATGAGCTCCAATGTTTCCAGCTACTGACATTTAATTCTCAGAAATTCCTACGTTTGCTTGGGGCGAAAAAGGCCGGGATCGATACATCGGGGTCTTCTGGTACGGATGCGCCTTCCGCTATTAATGCGAATTTTGGCAAAAAGATCGAGAATGACATGCTGGCCCAGTTTGCTCAAGGTCAGGCAATGCAGCAAAAGCTTCGACAGGGTAAGCGCATGGGCCTTGGCTTCTAGACGAGTTGGCAACCCCTACGCGAGTTGCCTGATTGATAGGATCCATGCAACCATGCAACGTACGAACTTGAATACACCAACAGGAATTCCCGAGAATGAATAATTTGACAATGTTCACGAAGGCCACCTGTCCTCGAACCCATCATCCCACTCGTCATTCCATTCGACGTCGTTCGTGTTTTGCGTCATACCCCTCAACTTCCAATAGTCCGTTCCATAGGTGACAACGATCTCTTCGCCTGATTGAACAGCCCGATTTAACGTCCAACATCCAACCCGTACTCCACCATCTGGGCGGCGATAGGTCTCAAAAAATGCGTTTGGCCGTGACGATATACCTCGATAATCGTTTATAAATCTAGCTTCGTTTCCATGAGTGAGACCCGATATAAGCAACGGATAATGAAAAGACACCGTGTATCCGTCGTCTTCCAAGTAGTCGGTGCCATCCTCGGAACGAGCGGCATAGTGTACCGTGCCAAGATCTGAATATATCGAAGTTGGGCTTGGCTACAGAATCCAGTAAATGGTATACTACGGACGGCACTCACAATCCATTAGGTACGTGAAAGGTTCCAAGTTCTGCACTGCAAATACTCCATCTTCACCACAAGCAGGGTGTCGGGAATCTTGAATCCGCATGATCCTTACGTTTGGGGATGGTCTATCCCAAAGTGGAACTTGACGAATGGGTACGTCTGCTAATCTCTGTGTTGCAGAAAGAGAACCTTGTTGGAATGGTCGACGATCGTTGTCGGGGATATCATCGGCCCATCGTAACTCTGTTATGTATGCAACGGACGCCGGCCAACCTTCGGGTATCGCAGACGTGCAGCTCGTCATCCGAACAGCTGCGTCCTTCTCATTGGGTCGTTTTATAATGTCCAGTTTGTGTGTCGTGGTTGGAAACTGCTGAGATTCAACTAACAACTCGTCGTGTCTCCATGTGAATCAATTCGCACCTGAAGTATCAGCTAATATCCTACTCACCGCAACCCATAACAACAAAATTGTCCGTGATGCCTACGAGTCCTCTTCTGGAACTTCCGCATATTCCACTGCACATCATCATCTGGAATCTACCCGCACCGGCCCTCGCACAGCTTTCAGCAACATGCAAAACACTGCGTGAATTATGCACACATGAACGATTTTGGAAGCGTTTATGTTTGAAAGACTGGCCATGGTTCTTCTGGACTGGCACCTGCGAGTACTGGGATGGTGCGGTGGACGGGCTGGAAGCAGCAGACGTGCGACCAAATTGGGATGGATTACATGAAGATGAAGTTGGAAGGCATAGAACCAAGAAATGCCTGGGCGTACATGTGCCTACAAGAAATCCCTATCACCAACTGCCGGAGTCGTTCCATCAGGCATACATTAAGATCGCACTGGGCCGGTACACAGGCATCCTGCAGGCTATCAATTCGTTGACGAATCGCCAAATGTCGGCGTTTACGGGATTGGGGACATACGATTATCAGACGTCTGAAATGGTGATTTCTTATAGACCTGGAGTAATTTCCAGGTACCGCCGCGGAGATATGATCCTTTTGCGGCAAAGGAGGCAATCGGATGAGTACTGGGATATGCATGAGGACGCAGTGACGGGACTTCGAAATGCGGCAGAATCGGGCGAAGACTATTCAAATCGAATGAGATATCGCTACAAACCCCATTACGTGGATGAAAGCTTTGCTCTACCACAGGAACGCAGCAGATTACGCCGAATACCGGAAACTCTACTGAAGTATGATCCACGTGAAATCTATTTTAATGATCTGTATGCGAAAAACGGTGCTGATGGAAAATGGCCAGCATTCAAACCCGGAGATGACGTTGAAGTACAATGGCGCTCTGGTATTGACGGTGAATGGGCATGGTGGAAGGGCAACGTTGCACATGTGAACGTTCACCGTCAGAGCGACGACTACGATAGCGAGGACCTGGATGGCGACGGGGCGGAAGATGATGATCTAGAAGATGGAATTATGGTACTCTTTCCGCATTACCCACCTACATCAGCATGGTTCAGTGTTACGGTGCCCTTTAGCGGCTCGCATGGCGATAACCCGAGAGAAAGCGGTGAATTAGGGCAGGTTGGTGGTGTACGACATCTAGGTTGTATAATCCACAAGCGGCTTTGGGAGAAAAATTTCCAGTTTGTCAATGTCCTTGGGGCTCAGCTCGGAGATGAAATGGAGATGGATGACGATGGGCCCATCATACAGGTGCATGTTGACGACGGGCCTAATGGCCAGGGCATACAAGGACCCCAGGAACTAAGCCAACTTGTTGCATCAGCATTAAATGCGTTCTTTGCCAGTGGAAATCAGGCTGACTTAGATGTCTTCATTGACCAGGCAGCAACAGATATGACTGTTCAATTCATAGGAGATGAGGAGCATGATGGGAACTCAATGCCATAGTTTGAAGTGGGCGCTGGAGGCAGTGTTGTTGACTCTTTTGCTGTGGTTTCAAGTCCACATTCGGTAGAGTCTGTATATATGTCGGGCTGCTTCATTGCACATACACGTCACTTTGATTAAATAAAAAGCGCCCATCACTACGTACAACATATACCCCCGTCTTGTGGTCTCAGCAACGATATGAAATTCTATATGCCCTCCTCATTAATATTATAATGCCATAATCGTCTCCCATGGTCCCAGTCAATGCCGAAGCAATAAATCATGTCGAGCAGGTCGCCTAAACACCACCGCCACTGCGCTCGGTGCTTAGCTCCGTCGAGCCCTCCCACTGGCCCTGTTGTTTCATTTGACTTCTTCTCTTGACATCCTTGACAGCGGCCAGAACTTCCAAAAACTCCAAAAATTCGACATGACCGCTGTTGTTCAATTCAACCTGCCCAATCACTCGTTCCATCTCAACAGGCGTCAACCGGATGCCAAGGGTCCGCAGAATTCCAGATAGATCATTTGAAGTTATCTGGCCGTCACTGTCCCTATCCCGAGATGTGAAGAGCGTCTTGTAGTGCTCTAGTTCACTGGAAGTGAAATGCGTCCGTGTATAGAACGTTGGATCGTCTTTGTCAGAAAAGTTGATATCAGGCGTCGCGCTGGTCGCATCTGCTTGGGCCATTTCAGCAAATGTTTTGAGACCCATAAACTTCAAAAATTCTTTGGCTTCTGCAAGTTCTTTGTCTTTCCGAGCCTGATCCCAGTTCAGTTCCTCTGCCATTATGTCAATGACGGTTGGCAGTGCCTCAAGTGCAGCTTGTGCATTCAAAAAGGCCAAACGCGTACGGCGCGCAATTACGTCCTATGTTTCATGACCGAGGTTAGTTCTCAGGAACATACTTGTGCGCTTTTTAAGTGATTGGCAATCGCCAAATACGTACCACAGCTGTGCAAGCATATTCTCTTTGCACAGCATACCGGACCTCGCCTTGAATGTATGGATACCCAACAGCAAGCGGCTTGCCGCGTACCGGCCATCTCTCACCAGTGAGGTTGGCCACAGTAGCAACGGCCCAGGCACGATCACCGTAAGAGGTAGACAAATGCTGCGCAACATCGGTGTCGAGACCAAAATGCTGTACCAATTTGATGAACTGGTTCTTGGACCAATTATGCGATCCTAGTAGCAAGACATGCTCGGTGTTGCAAGGACCCGTTGGTTTGAGGTCGAATACTTCAATCGCCTTATCGATGGTTTCCTGCGCCATCTCGCGATAAGTAGTCCACTTTCCGCCGGCAATGGTCAAAAGACCGCTTGGACTGACATGTAACATATGGTTACGGACTAAAGCAGCAGTGTTCTTGGCATGAGGATCGCGTACAAGAGGCCGGATACCGGACCATGCTGCCATGACATCGCCGCGACGGACCTGGATTTCGGAAGATAGGTATGATTCAATTTCCTTCAATATCCAGGTAATCTCGCTTTCGGTAGGGATGGGGTTCGGAGTGACTTCAGTTGGCGAGTCAGTGGTTCCAGCAATGGTACTTCCTTGCCATGGCAAGAAGAAGATGACCCGCCCGTCACTTGTCGCGGGATCAATGAGACCCATATTCCTTGGACTGTAATAGCTCGGCAGCACTATATGAACTCCAGCAGACGGCGCAACGATGGCGGGAGTGTGCTCGCCTGAGTCCAGCTTACGAACACCATCGGTAAAAGGTCCAGTAGCGTTGATTACTCCTTTTGCCTTGACGTCGTATTCTTCGCCTGTTAGGTTATCACGAACACGGACACCCGTGATCTCCTCTGAGCCTAAATTAAACTTGCCCAGAAAAGTCTTTCGCTGCTTCTTATAAAGTTTGATAACCTCCGTATGATTGGCAACAACCGCTCCGTGAGCCACAGCAGTCAATGCCAATGCGACATTCATGCGCGCATCGTTATGAGCACCGTCGTAGTATACTAGGGCGGCCACGAGGTCTTGTTGCCTTAGCATGGGAAATGCTTCTAATGCTTTTCTTTTACTGAGGAAGTAGCTTTGGGACAGAGCATCACCACTGAGAGCGGCAAGGGCATCATAGGCTTTGCAACCAGCCCAGTAGTAAGGTAATTTCCACCACCTGCAGCAACAGTCAGTGATGCCAGCGCAATGATCTGTAAAACCAAGGCAAAACACTCACTTATACAGGGGAATCATAGTAGGCAGCTGGTAGGAAAGGTAGGGCGCAATATTCAGAAACACGCCACGCTCATGCAGCGCTTCCTTGACAAGCTTGTACTGCTCATAATCGAGCTCCCAAAAGGCTTTCTCAAGATACCGAACACCCCCATGCACTAGTTTGGTACTTCTAGAGCTGGTGCCGGAAGCAAAGTCATCTCTCTCGACTAGAGCGACTTTTAATCCTCGTGTACTCGCATCTACTGCGCATCCGCTACCAGTTGCCCCACCACCAACAATGATGAGATCGAATTCTCCGCCCGGCCCGATTGCGCCTGCTGGAGCATCTTTTGGTAATCCCTTGAGAGCATTGATTTGCTCGGCGCGCGATGGTGGTGTCCACAGGGAATTTGGTTGTCTGTCCTTCTCAGATGTGGTGGCGCCTTGAGCTTCCGCGTGAAGTGGGTGCCGCAGTAAAAAGTTCGGCGGGGAATAAGACGACTTGGTTGCTGTTCTTGATGACTCGGTGTCTCGAGTTGCGTATAAGATGCCTGCGGTCGTGGCCGCACCGCCAGCAGCTAATGCTGCCGTGAACTTTAACGGTTGGCGGATATTTTTCCACATGTGTGTTGCGCTGTTAAAGTATTATGATCCACAGGTTTGACAGGTAGGGTTGTCCCAGTAAGTACGCCGATGATATGGTTGCGTTGCTTGAATGCTGGATCTTAAGATCCAGTTCGCACAGTATTGAAGTAGTGAGCGCTCCGCTCCGTTTCGTCTGGCCAAACTGGTCAGTCTGAGTTTTGGTCAAACTCCTGTGGCAGCTAGCGCTAGTGACGGGGCAGATCGTCGGACTCTGCTGCGACAAGTCCACGTCGTCAGCAATACACAAACACGGTCACTGACACTCACAAAAGATAGCCCCCGGCTGAACTGACAGCTTCTCCTGAGCCTTTGATCAACTCAACACCAACGAAAGCTCGTTGACCGTCGCTGCGACAAGAGGAAAACAACGACGCTTCTCCCGGCCATGAACAGTAGTTTCGCAGTCCGCCTTAACAACGATCCCATCTTCCACGTCTCAATTCTCACTTTCACTTCACTCCGACTCATCCGAGTGATGATATTTCCTAACATTGTCACATGTCAAGGTCCGGGGTCAATT
Organism: Gaertneriomyces semiglobifer; assembly: GCA_025558075.1. Taxonomy (NCBI): domain Eukaryota; kingdom Fungi; phylum Chytridiomycota; class Chytridiomycetes; order Spizellomycetales; family Spizellomycetaceae; genus Gaertneriomyces; species Gaertneriomyces semiglobifer. The sequence goes on along the minus strand of JAHLKF010000010.1, from coordinate 481,575 downwards.
TCAATTTAAACTGATGTCACACGCGGCCGCATCTAAAAAAGGAAGTACCATCAGAAGTGATGAAAAAGAATTGCTCCGCATCGGGGAATCGAACCCCGGCCACCGCGGTGAAAGCGCGGGATCCTAACCACTGGACCAATGCGGACCTTGTTGAAATGGGGAATGAGATCCCAACTATAAAGTATGTTAGTCCTGGCGTCGGGTAACAATTGTGCTGTCAGGATTAGAACCGATGTGCTCATGTGTTTGTACGGTCAATGAATGTGCATCATTTCAATTCTACTAATTCACCAATACACCGCGGTTGGAGGGATGCATCCGTCGCACAAGCATTCCCACTTACGCAACGGTACGGTTGATTTACAAGATCTGGAGCAACTGCCCCATCAACAAGAACTCGGACATGAATTTGCCAGGAAAGGATCAGTCCACGTGCGCCACGTGATAAGTAAGATAAGATCATTAAGATGACCTGGATGCACGTGCCTGATGCGTGGTGCTATCGATTAGCAATTGATGCTGAACAATCCGCTCCCTGATCGCGCAATGCAGCCAACGAGTTGCGCCAACCAATATCCCACGCTAACTACAGCCGAAATTCCCATCGAGTGGTATATATGCACACTCATCATGGCTTCTCTTGGATCAGGAATCCCAGCAGCAGCGAGGAAGGAGTACCACCCAGTCGTCGCAGTCGTCAATTCAGGATCACCACCAAAGCCATGTTATTAATTAAGTGAACCATCTCCTTCCTGTTCGGTCCTCCTCATTTCCTATCTCGTATTGCGTGACGGCGTACTCGCCATTTCGAACGGACCTAGATCCGTATTCCCAGGTTTCGAGGCAATAGTCGACGATTGAGTGCAATACCGAAAGGAAGACTTTGTGGAATACCCGGCTGTGGATATAAAAGGGGGAACAAGAATTCGAACATTCTACAATCTGCTCCATCGCATTTCTATTTGGAATTTGAAGCTTTCCCACCATCGCAAGAACTCCATCATGGCGTTCAAGATTCAGCCTCAGATTGACAACTCGGAGCTCAAGCGCTACATTCGCGGTGCGCGAAGCGTTAAGCGCAAGCTGCCTTCCCACGCAGTTGACTACGTTCGCACGCTATTCCCTGTTCTCTCGTGGATCAAGCGTTATAACCTCCAGTGGTTGCTGGGAGATGCTATTGCTGGATTCACCGTCGGGTTTCTCGTCGTTCCACAGGCGTTAGCACAAGCAAAGATTGCCACGCTGCCTATCGAGTACGGTCTATACACTGCCTTCGCTGGATTGGTTGTGTATGCTTTCTTCGCTACTACCAAAGGTAAACATCGCGTGTTTTACGATGGACGTGTCATCTGGAGCAAGACTATAAACCTAACGTTGTCAATTAGATGCCACGATTGGGCCCACTGCCGTGCTTTCACTATTCACATCGCAAGTGCTTGCGAGCGCCAACAAGCACGACGACGGAACAGATAAATATCCTCCAGTCCTGTTTGCCATCACCTTGGCCTTTTTCACTGGCGTTTACGAACTGATTGTCGGCTTACTACGCGTCGGCCATATTGTGGATTTCATTCCAGGAACCGTTATTTCGGGGTTCACAACGGGCGCTGCCACTACCATCATCATCCAACAACTGCCAAAGCTCCTCGGCATCAAAGGCATTGACACCAACAGTCAGCCAGCACAACTCATCCTCCGCGATGTGTTTCACAAACTTGGCGAGACTAAGCTCGATGCTGCTTGGGGCTTCTCGTCAATTGCTTTCCTTGTGTTCTTTAAGTGGATAAAAGATCGTTACGGCAAGAGGAGCAAATGGGCCCACTACGGTGGCTTGTCGAGAAACGGCATTGCCCTTGTTCTATTCATTCTTTTGTCGTTCATCGTTGTCAAAGCAAGCCCTGGTGGGAAAGTGAAGTACTCTCTGGTCGGCAATCTGCCTGCAGGATTCAAGAAGCCTAGTGTCCCCGACCTCTCCACTGATCTTGTCAAAGAAACTTGGAAACCCGCACTGACCGTTGCTCTTGTCGGCATTGTTGAGCATATCGCGATTGCGAAAAGTTTGGCGAGAACCGGTGGTTATGAACGTAATGTGAACCCAAATCAGGAAATTGTTGCACTTGGCCTTACCAACATTCTCGGCTCCATGTTACACGGGTATCCGGCGACTGGTTCATTTTCTCGCTCCGCTGTCAAAGCTGCGTCAGGTGTTCGTTCACCTGCGGCAGGATGGATTACTGGTCTCATTGTGGTGTTCGCGCTCTATGTAGTTACTCCGGTGTTCTACTATATTCCTGAGGCAATGTTGACCGGTGTCATCATGGCTGCAATGGGGGACATGATTGTGCCATATCCTGGATGGATTGCTATGTGGAACACAAGCATTTTCGACTTTCTGGTCGGAGTGATATCTTTGTTGGTCACCATCCTTGTTGGGATTGAACCCGGCATCTATTCTTCGGTTGGTGTCGCAGCTGCGCTCTTGCTTATCCGAATTGCGCGTCCCAAGTTGATCATTCGCGACAACCGTGAGTCTGGATGCACGTCGGACACATCCACTCCTAGTTCGCGGCGATCGTCAGTCGGCGGGCCGCTGGCACCTACGCTCACGCCAATTTATACCCTAGAAGATTTGCCCAGCAGCACGCTACTAGTACAGTTCACGCAGTCCTTGACATACCCCAACACGCATTACCTTCAGCACGTGATTAGCGATCATGTCGTTGGGCAGTTTGCTTTCACTGGACAAGCCCGCCCTGCTTCAGAACGGCTCTGGTGCGATGACACTGAAGAAAAGGCCCACGCACTGCAAAAGAAAGCGTCAGAGGCAGAGATACTCCCGGTACATAGTGGCAACCTACAGCGGGTTGGTAAGCGTCCTCCGCTACACCATGTCATCCTTGATCTCTCTGCTGTGGCGTTCTTGGATTCCGCGGGTTACAGCATGCTACTATCGCTTCACTCCCAGTTGAAGCAATATACCGGGAAGGTGCCACGGATGCATTTCGTCGCGTCACAGGATAACCCCGAGGTTCTTCGCAACGTTCATCGCTTTTTGAGACAAACAGTAACGGATGCGGACCTTATTCAATTTGTGCACGCCACTATCTCCGAGGCCATCCGGGCGGTGGCCTCAGGGCTTATGTACGAGTTAGCGCATATCGCCGTGGAAGACAGCAAAGTGGAGGGCGTAGTACCACCAGCCGCAGCGGCTCAAAGAACCTCGACTGATGAGGCGAACACTCTTCGGCCACCGAGCTGATTTTCTACATTGCGATGCTGTAAAATATTGATGTATAAGTAATTTACCAGTTCTTTTCTTTTTTTGTGAATAAAAGTATGTATGCCTTGAGCAAATGTGGTGCATCGTGCTGTAGTGTTTGCGTGAATATTTATAAATGAAGTTCTAGAAGCGCATCACTTTCTCACCGGTTGAATCACATGATTGCTTCGTAAGCAAGTGAAGCGAGGTGAGATGCTGACTGAAAGTCAACTGGTTCTGATGAATCTGCCAGTGCTTAAGAAGCCTACATATACATATATACAGTGGGACAGCATGCATGCATTAGCTTGATTGTCATGCACCGCAAAGCATCCAACAAGTATGTTGATCAAAACCTCTAAGATGCTAGATACGAATGAACCATTGCGGTAATTGGTGTTGTCTGAGGAATCAGTGTCGTCAACCGAACATATCTGGCTTTCTCACTGAGTCAAGTGAAATGCGCTGCCTTGACTTGCTCGGTGTTGTGCAGCCACACACATTGCCCGTCTCATCATTTCCCCCCTCCCCTTCCTCTCCTCCCTTCCCCTCCACCAACGGGTCCCCCTCTTGACTCTACCACAGTTGGACGGCGACTTGACGTACTGCTTGCAGCTATACAGCACTTAACGCTACCGCTATAATTTCTCCCAGACATAGCGGCTACGCACAGCGCTTGGTTGCTACCCCAGTGTTTGTGTCCGAGGCTCAAACATACAACTAGACACGCACGTCGCTTTTGGATACCGCAGTGGACAGTTTACATCGAAACCGACCGACTATTGTTTACGACAGTAGAGGCTCACACAACAGCAGCGGAGATCGTTTAATTTCGATTTTCCTGGATTTCGCCCCTCCTGTTAGATACCACGTCATCGGACTTTATTAATCCCTAATATTGTAAAAAATACAATGTCGGAACTTCGTCGGAAGTTGGTCATCGTAGGCGACGGTGCTTGTGGAAAGACATGTTTGCTGATTGTTTTCTCCAAAGGAACTTTCCCTGAGGTACGTCGCTTACTTTTACCGAGATATGCGGGACCGCGTACTTATCGTTCCTTACTTCCAAGGTCTACGTGCCCACCGTGTTCGAGAACTATGTAGCCGATGTTGAAGTGGACGGAAAGCGTGTTGAGCTTGCACTTTGGGATACCGCAGGTCAAGAGGACTATGATCGTCTGAGACCTTTATCTTACCCGGACTCCCACGTTATCCTTATTTGTTTTGCCATTGACTCGCCCGATTCTCTGGACAACGTGCAAGAAAAGGTACGTGTACTCGGCAGGGTGACAGCTTTTGAGGAGCTGTAGGATGTTAGGATGTTAGTACGTAAATGTAGTCGACGGCAAACGTGGTGGAACTTTGGTGACAAGTGACTCTGGTACAACACCATTGCGGAGTGCATTTGAAACATTCAATGGCGGCTGGTGGAATTTGGGACTGCGGAGTGGCTATTCCTTCACACGCTAATGTCATGGGTTTACGGTTTATAGTGGATTTCCGAAGTTATCCACTTCTGTTCTGGACTGCCCATCATCCTTGTTGGATGTAAAAAAGATCTCCGCAACGATCCCAAGACTATCGAGGAGCTCCGCAAAACCCATCAATCTCCAGTGAGTCCCGAAGAAGGCGCTCAAGTGGCTCAAAAAATTGGAGCCTGGAAATATCTTGAGTGCAGTGCTAGATCCGGCGAGGGTGTGAGAGAGGTTTTCGAGAATGCGACGCGAGCAGCCTTGACAGTTTCCAGGAAGTCTAGGCCAAGCAAGAGCAAGAGCTGCATGTTGATTTGAAGTCGTCTGTGTGCATTACCTTTGGGCCTCGAGATACGAGCGAGACCCTCTTTAGTCTAACGGTTCTTTGGGTGGACATTTCTGGGTGTCCTACGTGCGCCACCAAGAGTAGCTTTTTACAAACAGGAAAACATCTTGAAAAAAAACTTCAAGCCTCGCACCCCTCAGCCGGCGAAAGCGGCACCTGCACTTTTGTATTTCGTACAAGGCGAAATTTTCGTTTATACCTGTATCTCATCTACCGGTTTCCTTCAACGCTAGGAGTTCCGACTCTTGTAGTTTTTCTTCACCTTTGTTTCTATTCACTGTCCAACTTTAATAAGTATATTTTTGCGATCAGCGAACTGATGATGGATGGTCTCGTGCTGTTCCCAGCCGACAGGTCCCTGGCCACCCAATCGAATCCGATAAAAAATGATTTTCCGCATCGGGGAATCGAACCCCGGCCGCCGCGGTGAGAGCGCGGAATCCTAACCACTGGACCAATGCGGATCTTGATGTCCTTGAAACGGGGATACTGCCTAAGATCTGATATATATCGCACGGTTGTGTGGATGACGAAGGGGAACAGACCTTTCGCGTGGGAAGCTCACACATATCAATCTATCCTGCAGGAAAAGGGTGGTGGGAATGGCAACTATGGACAGCATCGGACACAGATACAGTCACTTCGCTGTGGTTTTTTGATCCACGCCTTCAGTTCTTATTTGCAGATTTGTTGCAGATATTGGGGAGTATCACATGGAGGTCCTTGAATGCAATTCGGGCAGGGCTGCAATCGCTCGGCCTCTTGAAATTGATATCGTCTTCCCTTGATAGATGCTCATCTGCTCATCTGATGATGCAGCGATTCGACATGCCGTTCTGTACATGTATGACGGCGCTGATCTGAGGTCCGTGAAGAAGTTCTTATTGAGGTTATTATCGCGTTGTGCGAGTGCGGACTGTGCGGTTGTAGGTTTTTCGTGGGTGCGGTTTAGATGGTGGCGTAGTTTGCATCTCCGGAGGGCTCTGACTCCTCTGAGCGCACAATCACTATGCTTTGTGTTACCCTGTGCACTGGAACAATTTTTTTCCGAAATGGAATATTCGTCATTCGACGCGCGGATCCCAAAGAAAACTCGCGCTGGCAGATCCCGGCAGCCGCACACACACAGGTCTCCAGGCACTGCTGGTTTGGGAGCAGGTGCGTATCTCGAGATGTCCACTATATATATGATATCAACTGTGCCATCCGTCTCATCATGGAAGCGAAGGGTGTTTATATCACCGCCTTCGAGCCTCTGCCTGATCAGTTTTTGAGGCGGTCGTGGTTGGTGGTCTTTAAGGCGCGATCCTCGATCGAACGAGCGTCCGCCTTGGGTCAATTTTCCAAGGTAAAGGACACTGCGCGCCGTTCGCGCATCTTTGATGACCCGCAAAAAGCTAGAATTCTACGACTGACGATGATGACAAGCTCGCCACCCACCCCGCCAAAAGACAAGGGGTTACGCTATCACTCTGGTATTATCCTTACGACGCCAACCGCGCCCGCGCCGTCCATCCACTTCGGTCAAATTCACTACTAGCATTTTCTCCATTTGGGCGTCTAATAACAACCGTCATATCATAACCCATCACAAATGTTAGGATGATAATAATAGAACCGTCGGGCTCGGTCTTATCAACCCAACCGCTGATCCCCCTCTCACACCTTCCACCAACTCCTCTTATGTCCACACCTTGACGGGCGCTTGAAATGCGTTAAACGGGGTTTGTTGATACCCACAGGACCACACCCAATCCAATTGGGGGCAATGGCTCCTTTTTTTTGTTATCGACACGCTCGGCGGCCTCACATTTGGCGATTTTTAGTCATTCTGCCACCCACTCAAAAATGAATCCATGTATTCCCAGAGATTTCACATCCAATTTGCCCCTTCTTCCCCGCCCGCTTGCCCCCTGGTCTTCCCGAAGGCTTAAATCCGCCCGCGCCCTTCCTACTCCCCCTCAGCTATAAAAGTGCGGGCGCTCATTTGCTTCCCCTGCTCCTCTCGCCCCCCCACCTCCATATCCGCTCCTTTTTTTTCCCTCCTTCGTCCACCTTGTGCCGCTGGTCGGTCACAGATACCTGGTGCTACCGATTAGTAGTATCCATACTGGGAAACTCAACAGGGGAAATCACGCAGAGCGTAATCCTCACAAAAGATCCACGCCAACTCCAAATCAATTTGGTCGCGAAGGATTCTCAGTAGCCCCCACCTGGAACTTCAGCGCATTCCACACCTCATTGGAGCAAGTTAAAAATGTCTGACGACAAAAAAGATAGGAAGGTCGTTGAGGCCGACTTAATGGAGGCTGATGGCATAACAGAAGAGGTTCGCCAACACATGTTGAAGGAGAAGGAGATGAACAAGCACATTGACGAAAAGCTTGCGCAAAACCCAGACAAGCTTCCGAAAGCCATCTACTTCGTGAGTAATTCGCCACATTTATTCGGTTGACTTTTGGTATGCGTTTTTAATTGACAAAACGGCTCTCACCTGTTTTTAGATCATTCCTAACGAGTTAGGCGAGCGTTTCTGTTACTATGGAGTTCAGCCTCTACTGAAGAACTACTTTCAAAACATTTTGGGCCAGTCTAAGCATAGAGCCAATTCTCTTGTTCACACTTGGAAGGCCATCACATACTTCTGTCCACTGATCGGTGCCGCTGTCTCTGATTCCTGGCTCGACAAATACAAGACTATTGTGTCGCTCTCCTTCGTCTACCTTCTTGGATTAACGCTCAACTCCGTCTTCGCCACTCAAGGTGTAATCGGAACAATCACGTCCGCTGTAACGAATGAGGCTGGCGACATCATCTCGGAAGGAACCTACTTGCCCACGTGGGGGGCTCTTCTCAGTCTTTACCTTATCTCTCTTGGAACTGGTGGTATCAAGCCTTGTGTTTCGGCCCATGGTGGTGACCAATTTTTGGATGTTCAAGAGTACGGTCTCAACAAGTTCTACAACTGTAAGTGCTCTTTTGGTATATTCATTCAAAGTGGAAATGCTCAATGATATCACGTAACAGACTTCTATATGTCAATCAACGTCGGTGCTGTCGTTTCCAGTTATGTTACACCGGTAATCAAAGACAAGACGTGCTACGGGCTGACCAAGGCTTGCTACAGTTATGCCTTTGGTTTCTGCACCATCGTCTTCGGCATTGCGCTAGGAGTGTTCATTTTCGGCAAGCGTTACTACCGTGTTGTACCTCCCGCAGGTGTGTTCATCCCTGGGCAGCTTGCTAAGACCGCCATCACCTGGATTGTTTCATGGGTTGGCAGCGGCTTCAGTGTCGCCACTGCCCGCACTGCCGCGGCTGAAAAGCACGGAAACTCTTTGGTCGTCGAGATGTTTGATGTCGCTCGTGTCATGATGGCTCTGCTTCCCGCTCCCTTCTTCTGGATGGCATTTGATCAGAACGGTACCTCTTGGCAAGGTCTGACTGATCAGATGAACACTCGCGGCTTTTTGACATCTGAGCAGATCAACTCGATCATCAACCCTCTGTTGATCGTCATCCTTGCTCCGATATTCGCCAACTTCATATACCCAACCATCGACAAGGTGTTTGGCAAGGGATCTTTTGGGTTGCTCCGTCGTATGTGCCTCGGCATGTTCTTCTGCGCCTCGTCCTTTATTGTGTGCGGTATCATGCAGAAGCACGTCACCAGCAATTGCAAGGTGGAAACAGAATTGATTGCCGGCAAAGACGTTGACACTTGCATTGATCGTGGCTTCCATGCCGCCTGGTTCCTCATCCCTTACTTCCTCATGACCACCGGAGAAGTGCTCTTCTCGATTTCCGGATTGAACTTTACATACCAAGAAGTCGGCAAGCGCACCAAGTCCTCGTCTGCAGCCATTTGGTTGCTGGGCACTGGCATCGGAAATTTCTTGTCTACTGCTCTGTTTGAGTCCGCCGCTGGTCGTGGACCCTCGGAAGGCGGATGGGAAACGCACAACTTCTTCTTCCTAAATGCTGGACTCTGCTGTGCCGCGGGTGTGGCCCAAATCATCCTCGCCAAGATATATGTGTACAAGAAGGACCGTCCTGACTACCACTTGAGCAAATAGTTTGTGATGTAAATGTATGATGTTTATCACGTCCGTGCGCGTACGACGTAGAATTCAAGTCAATTCATGTGAGCTTGCGCTATTGTCATTTTTATTGGGAAGTTCCTTGCTATTAGGTTACAGTAAATATCTCTATATCTATTTTGGCAGCAAAGAGCTACCAGGAAGAAACTCTGCTCTCTCTCGCCCGTCCAGTAAATAAAACATGCCACGTATACTCCAGCATACGACCCGACCAATAGTCGGGCCATTCGTCCGACATGAGGAAGTTGAAAATGTCTTGGTACATTTCCCTTGGACGAGAGTGGACACTGGTGTTATGTACGATGAACTTAGTTTCCAAAGTTAGCAAATCACACCAGGAGCGACAAAGGCAAATAGTAAATGATACCTGTGCGCAGCATGTGTACTCAACAAAAGCTGGTAATGGGCCGAGGTGCTTGGCATAAAATCGATCCCAGAAGATCCTCAAGCGCCAATTACCCTCCTCATCTTCGCTATTACCAACATCACTGTTGGCTAGGGTTTTCGTATGGCGATAAGTTGCCGGGATTTTGATAAAGGGCGCAGCATCCCAATTCCCACGAAGAAGAAGCTCGTCAATAGGTGCTGTGCTGTGCCATGATTGGCGGTGCCCGTGAATAAAGGCCATGCGCTCTGGTAACTTTTGCCAATTGTCGAGTATGAATTTGCTGAGAGAGTGAAAAGTCAGCATTCAGCCTGCGAGGACGAACACGGAACGTTGAATGATCTTACAGATACGCACTGGCTTCGTTCCCCTTGTTCGGCATGCTGTGCTCAGCCTGTGGGTTGTCCTTTTCGTATATGATGTATGGGATGCATTTACCAAGGTGTAACGGCATCCAGGACACGTCCTCTTTTGTACGAGATACAATAACTAGCTTTTCGTGCTCCTTCTTGTCGCATGCATCCAACCCGTACTTTGCGCTCAAGAGCATAATGGCGGCTAAGGCAGCCAATAGAAATGTGATGCCGAAGGCAAATGCTCCTTTGTAATGGCTATGACGGAGGTTTCGACGTAGGAACTCCGCATTTCCGTACCACATGAACGCCGAGCCAGCAACAGCATAGCCGAAAAGCTGCATTCCGGTCAAGCTCGTACCAAGCGCGAAAATAACGACAAGGAGAACGAGAAGATCTCGCAGAATATGGTACGCAGACCAGGCAACCTTTGACGGCTTATGCTAAGATAAAGGTTCTCGATGAGTGGCTTTCAGTGTTTGTTCCGGTGAGCGCTCGAAGTATCATACCACCAATAGGCTCGTCAGGTAGATGCCAGAAAGCGAAACAACGTTCACAATGACAAAGTGAGCTTCTGTTCTGAACATGATCAGTGAGTCCAGCCGCTGGACTTCCATCACTAGAAAGCCGACGGCGCTGATTACAGCGGCCGTCTGCAAAAATGATAAACGACAAGATCAAAACGCGACCCATGATGGACGTACTTACCGGTGTAAGGTACAAAAGCTGCTCGACAGGGTGCATGCCCACTAATTCAGTCGTTTTCTCACTCATTACTCGTCGTAAACTTTCTAGTCCCGCCGCCAAAAGAAGCTCCAGAATTCCCAAGGGATTGTAATCTGCTTCCCCAATTACAGCAATCATGAGACCTCCAGCAATCAAACCAAATTGGATCCACGCTTGCGGTTCTAACGCGTAGGTCCATTCCACGACGGTTTTCGTTAAGGGCACCAATATAACAGGTAGAAAACCCTGTGCAGACGGAGTTGTCAGCTAATGAGTGATGTTGATTCAACGCTTATCAAATGGTACCTTCACCACTAGCAGAAGTGATAAGGTAAGGTATGCATAGGCAGCGTTCGCCAGAAATGTGGCAAGAGCCAGGAGGGCAGCCAACGGGACGATGTTTCTGCAATGAGTCCTCCAATCCATTTCAATGTTAAACACTCCGCGATGCCCCAACCACCACTTGCGGTAAAACCATTGTACCAAGGACAAAGTGGAGAGCTGAAGAAAAGTTATAAGGAGCGGTACATCTGAAAGAGTAAACCATTGTTGATATTGTTAAAAGAGAGGCAAGCAATCAATTGGAACTTACTACTATCATACCGCCACAGAATCTTTTTGCTGGAGACTTCCATAATACAATTAAGGAACATCCATGCACTGTGTAGTAAAGCCATTAGTAGGATAAACAAGTAGGAAAGCGATGATCGTCGAGCCCACCCCATCAACAAGGTTCCTCGCAATAAGGCACTCGGCCTTGTTGTTGTCTGAAATGGATGCGGCGACTCGCCATTTTTTGGCAGGACGAACTCATACTCGTCATTAGCTGATGGTTCCATTATGCTGCATGGAGGACGCATGGGCTCATTCTGTCCATCGAACCAAAGTTTTGCTGCTGCGGGAGACCAGCACCGTTACGCGCCGATATCGATAACGCAGAATCAGCACATCACGATGTTGCGAATCTCGTTCGTATGTGTACGCCGTGAATTGAACGCCATGCTAATCAGAGCGAGTGAATAAGTGCATCGGAACGACGGCGGCTCAGCTGCTTTTATATGTAGGCTGCAATAGAACAGGTGCTTTCTGATCTTTTGAATACCGCTTCCTAATCCCTAACCCCACTGTCGAGCACCCAATGCTAGTCACGTGCTTACTATGTGAGTTCACATGACACAATGGCGTCAGCAAATCGGAGTTTATCGGTTCGTTGCATTAAAGCGACGTGGATGTGATATCGAGGCTCGGAGTCAATGGGAAAATGAACATGATAAAAAATGGTTGTTTCGCCAACGACCACGACAAGGACAGCCAGCGATGGGTGGAAGCCGAACTTGGTTTAGGAGTAGGAAAAGAGTAGGCTGTTATAAATGGAGTAGTAAGGGGGATTAACTTCCGGAAACTCGGTCGATTGAAGAGTGATTCAGAGGCGATGACAAAACCGTTGTTCTGACTACAGACTGAATTCCCTTACCCTCTGCTTTTACCTACGTATTTTTTCAATTACAATTCTTATAAATTCCTACTCCCTCTCATACGTCGTCCCTCTGTATATCATCATCATCGACGGTTCAGTCATTCCATTCTCCCATTGAAAGGTCATCTTGCAACTGAGATCCGCCTCGTATAATTCAGCGCGCGTGGGAGCCATCTCACCACTAACATCCCAGACAAGCTATATACTACCTTGATGTCGCCGGCTACGCTATTTGCTTCGCGCAAAAGCAAAAAAAAGATCGCCAAGAAGGAACTAAAGGAGAAGGAAGATGGACAGCGCCAGGATCTTCCGCACCAAGTTTCGCGAGCATCTCCGACGTTAATGCCAAGCCCTGCACCCTTACCAAGCTCAAATTCGTCTTCACCTGTACCGTCTCCGACGCCGGCAGCACCGCTAGCAGGGAATTGGGATTCCTCAAACAACGGCTCTTCTTCGCCACGAGGAACGTACAACAAGTTAAGGGAGAGTGCGACAGAGCAACAATCCGCTAATCGCAATTCCAAAACCGACCATGTTGTGAAGGGTGGGGTTGCCGTTCCGGCGAATCCAGTGCGTGAGGCTGTGTACCACGTTACCGACCCAATTATAGTCGGTACATCAACTTTTGGAACTCCAGTTCTTGACGACGCCAAAATTACTTCCAGCGGAGGTATTCCAGATATCCACCTTTCTGATCACTCGCGGTCGCTTCCTTTGGGTATATCGCCAGGGCCTGCTGTGCTAGAAGAAGCGATTGTGGAAAGTTCCTCTATAACATGGCCGCGACAGAGCCCGAAACTGCCGATCCGTGAACGCATGAGCCAAACAAGCCAGGCAAGCACCGGCGGGCTTTCACGCGCATCCAGCTTGAATGAACGCACAAGTGGTGAGAATCAAATGGTAGGCAGGACTTCTTCCAAGAAGTCCACGCGTGACATAAAACGCTTTGTGAAGCTCTTCCCTGAATTGGCTGAAAGAGACGAAACCCTTTCGTCGACATATAACTGTGCTCTTGAACGCGATGGTCTTTGTCAAGGGAAGCTTTATATGACCAATGCACATTGCTGTTTTTACGGTAAAGTGTTCGCCAGGAGTACGAAAATCACGATCAAATTGGCGGATCTGTTACATGTTGAAAAGAAGTACACCGTTGGAATGTTTCCCAACGCACTACGCCTCACAGTTCAAGGTGGTGACAAGGTGTGTTTGCCTCTAGGCAGTGATAGATAATTTTCACGCTTCAAAGAGACCTGAACTGGTTCTATGTAGTATGTTTTTACTTCATTTCTGAAACGCGATAGTGCGTACCGTGATTTGATGGACTTTTGGAAAGCTGCAGTTGAATCAGATGTAGGTGCTTGTACGATAGCTCAATGGTAGCGGTTCAGAAAGCTAACCTTATACATACAAATAGGCAAAGCACGAAGAACCCGTCGCGGATGTTGTGGAAGATCCCACCTTTCCACGTGCACCAAGTCAAGGACAGCGGGATGCCGCTGCTGGATTTTCGAATGGAGCTTCTGCGCGGTCATCATCGTCAGGCGCGCACACTCCGCCAGTCATGCCAGAAAGTTTCATAGTCGACGGGGATCCTGTAGCTGTATCACCGGAAGTCGTATTGAGGCCGGAATCAGCCATGCAAGCTACCGTTGCGTACGTACTTCAAAGTTCAGGACACTTTTGGAATATGAATGCTGACATTGATATATATATCGTGATGATAGACTGAACTCCGAACTACCGCGGGGCGTACGCTTAGGGAGTCCCGATCCGAACCTTTCGGAAACGGTACAAACCGAGAAGGCGCCTGGCACTTTTACACGGCAAACACGTGCCCTTACGATCGCGGGCAGTATAGATTTCTTTCGCCGAATGCTTCCCGGATACGGTGATGAAGGCATAGAAGCGCCATACCATCCTGCGCACTCTTCTGTTGCTGATCATGGCAACTCCTATCAAACCGAGCGTTGGGTTCTCGATAACAGTAGTACTAGGCTGGACATACCATCCCCAGCTGTCGTTCCGGTTGTTTCACCATCTGGAATGCCACCGGTTTCGCCAGCGTCGTTTGGAGGTTCGGCTCGATCATCCAGTGACACCACCGAGCTGCTTCAACCGGCTCCCATCACGCCGGTGAACGCGAAGCCAATGTTACCTACTCCATCTGATAGCAAACCGCCAATTGTACGTTCGAACGAAGCTGTCATGTGCTCGTGTGAGGCCCACCTGGATTATAAGATTGTCGATGTCATGCTAGATCTAGATGTCGAAGTCGTATTCGGGGCTATCTTTGGATCCGAAGGCAGTGAGATTGTACGCGAAGCACATCGGCGAACGGAGAAAGCCGAACTGGTTTTTGGCGACTGGACAACTGATCCACATAACCAGACACGCAGTCGAGACCTAACGTACAGCGTAACGTTTAAGCCACTGATGCTCGCGAAACAGACTACGACTGGATATGAGAAACAAGTGATCACACGGAGTGATCCTTACCGAGTCTATGTCGTCGAGGGCACCGTTCGGACGCCGAAAGCGCCCTACGGAGAGAATTTCTCGTCTGTCAGTCGATACTGCATCACACATGCGGCCCCTGGGAAAACGCGGCTCCTCATAACTGCCCGTGTTGACTTCAGTAAGAGACTAATGTGGAAGTCACAGATTGAGAGTGCCACGGTTGAGGGCATAACACAATGGGCGCAGGAGCTTGTCGCCCTAATACGGCGAATTGGTGATCGTGCAAAGACAGGAGATCTCGACAGTGCCCCCAAAAGGGGCGAAACTCTTGCGTCAGAAAGGACAGCGACAGCTCCCGTGACGCCAACGGAAGTCGCAGATCGAATCGGCGTCGCTACCCCGGATGGCTCTGTACTATCACGCGTCGCCCAATTTATTACGGAAAGCTTCGTCGCTGTGTTTCCGGTTTCATCTCACTCCCAGTCCGTGGCTTCGGCCTCACGGCAACCGGTAGTACCCACGTTGAATGAGAAGCGCACAGCTTTCGCATTGTTATTGTTATTAGGTCTACTTCTGATTGGTTTCACCATTACCGCCATGAACATTTATTGGGTCATCGACGTAGGAAGAAGATTGGACAAGACATTAATGAGTGTTGAGAAACGTGGCGGCAATGACCCATGGAACATCCAGCGCGAAGCGAAGTATGTGCGGCCGCTTGGAGACCTTGTAGAGGAGGATCTAAATCGCGGAAGGTAGGTTAAAAATTCCGTTGCTCTTGCGCTGCTTATCTGATATACCTTCTTGCAGACTCCATTTGCTTCATCGGGCACGCTCTCAGTTAAATGCCATACAAGACACATTACATGAAGCAGGTCTGCGGTCTGCGATGCTGCTCGAAAGAGTGGAAGCGATGCGAGGGCGAGGTGGGAGTGTTCGAGACGAATTCTTGACTGCAATTGAAGCGGCCACAGCAGCGGATCAGAATACCTATACCGAAACGGAAAAACCACCATTAGATCCGCAATCATTACAGGGTGGGCAGTTACCTATGCAGGATCAGTTGGATGAAGTCGTTTACCGGCTGCGGGAATTGCTGGGGTCAGATGCAGATCCTGAACTGCTAAATGTGGCCTTCGCTCGCGCGGTGGACGGCTATCGAGTCCGGGACGCAAAAGCGAACGCAAATCGGCGTGGCGCCGAGCCTGACAACGTTGACCATACGCGTTCAGCCTCTATATCATGACCGTAACACTTGTTAGGTCTTTCTCGTGTACATATACTGTGAATCTGTGATTTGTGTGCGTAACACTACTAAACTTTAAATCGCCGCTGGTTCAATGCCGGCGGAGCGTATTGAATAATCGCCTTACCACGCAACTAGCCAAAGGACACGAAAGGTTTTGATATTTACTTCAACCCTCAAATATACATGCGCACGGCGCATAGAGTCATCGTTGCCAGCAACGTTTCGGCATCCCAGTGCTATGCTTTCTGCGCACTAACGGGCACCTTGCTCTCTTCGTCTCCGAATTCGGTCAGGTCGGCCATGCCAGCCGCCGTGATTTCATCTTTGCAGATGTGGTAAACTGCAGAAGCGGCGTAGAGGTCTCCGTTAACATTGACCGTTGTACGTCCACGATCGAGGAACCAGTCCACGGCTGATGGTGCAGAGGCAATGCGGTCAGTATACAGAAGGAGTGCATTGAGACGTGATCCATCACTTGCACTTACCAAAGATTAAACCAAATACGCCCGTAACTGGTACGTTCGCAGCTCGACACAGGAATGTGATGAACACCATACTCGCACTAGGGATTGGAGCAGTACCGATGCTCGCTAGAACAGCAATCAAGCCGACCAAAAACATAGTCACTGGAGGCATGGGAACACCTTGTGTAGCGGCCATGAAGGACACCGCCATTGGTAAGTACAGCGCTCCGCCGTCCATGTTGATGGTGGCACCCAGAGGAATGACGAATTTGGCCAAATCTGCGGGTACCCCGGCCTTTTCGACGCACTCCAATGAAAGCGGGATGGTGGCCGCCGAACTGTCGCATCCAAACGCCATGGTAATCGCAGGCAGGTGGAACTTCCAGATCCGATACGGGTTTCTCCTGGTTGAGATGAAGTAGATCAACGGATGGAACACCAGCAAGTGCAGCAAGAAGGCTCCCCAAGCGACTCCGACAAGAATGCCAACGTATCGCACGAGCTGGACAAAGTCCATGGCCATCAAAGACGGGAGAACGAGGAAGAAGACTCCAATAGGGGTCACGGCGATGATGACATGGATACACTTCATAACAATCTTTTCCACTTCGCGTGCTAGGCGGAGAACAACACTTGGATTCTCCTCGGTGGACTCGATGCAGGCTCCAATAATGATGGCGAGGACAATAACCGCGAGGAGAGCATCGTTGCTCATATCGCCAACAACGTTCTTCGGCACCATTCCGGCAAAAATATTGACGATTGATGCTGCCACAGTAAGGTCTGGAATCTCGCATATGTAAGATATCATTGTCGTAGGGACACAAAATGTCAACAGCACGCATACCTTTTCCGTTCTCTTCAATCTTCGATGTATCTGAACCAATGTCGGGTAAGCTGTCGACATCGATTGTGCCGACAAACCGTAAGATAAACATGGAGCAATAAGCCAACGAGAATCCAACGGCGACGACTGTAGTGGCCAGGTAGTATAAGATGGTAATTTTTCCCGCCTTGCCTGCTGCACCGGCGAGTGTCCGTAATTGGTATACCGAGTTTATGATGGACGACAAGATCAACGGGCCCAGGGTTGCTTTAAGGGCTTGTAGCCAGAGTTTACCGAGGAAACCAACTAGAAGGTAAACATCCGCAGAGATAGCGGGTCTGCCTTTGGCATCTTTGGCACTAGTTTTCTGGATTGTTATGCCGATGCCGCTGCGTGACCGCGGGCAGAACTTGGTAAGCACAAGGTTTGGAAGGATACACTGCTATAGGCGAAAGGAAGTAGGTACGTACATGGCAAGTAGGGCAGCTACAAGAATACAGACGGTGGGGTATTCTTTAATTTTGTTTCCAATGCGCTTCATAATGGTAGGCGCCGCCATCTCGGGCAACAATCAAGGTCCAATGAGGTACTGTGGTGGAATATTGGTGGGAGTCGTTTCCGTGAGCGCTCGAAAGGTCAGAACGGCAGAGCTCTGACCAACTCGGGAAGGGAACCTGTGCTTCGCATTATTCTTATACCGCCGCTTTGCAAACTCAAAAGTCGCAAAATTTTCTACACTTTGGGCGCGGGTGGCAGGTCCGTCGTTTGAACCGTACAACTCCCAAAGCCGTAGATTGCACGGTATGCCACACATGTTCCATCAATTAACTGGCCACTTGATAGCAGGGTTGTAATAAATACTACCACTGTATTTGTTCAAACCGGGTCGATCGCTTCGATCGCTGTAACTCTATGACCGAGGGGCCTCCCATACCCTGATGCCGCGCATTGCGTCGAGGAGAGCACACAGACCGTGAAAAAAAGCACGGAAGACTGGCGAGAAACTCGTTGATAGCGCTCCGGCTGCCACGCGTGTCGCGTCGTACTTTGATAAACTTAGGCGCGGCAACGTAAAAACCTTAACCGCCGAGCGCCGCCGTTGGACTCTCTTATCGTCCTGGAGATATAACGGTTATTAGGAGGACGTGCGGTACTCCATTAAAACGATTATATGATGAACATACCTTGCGTTTCCTGATGTAATATGATCGAACTAGTTGAAACGGATGTGAAGCTTCCAGCGTCTTGGGTCCAATGAGACGCCTTTCGTTTTGAAATGGGTCCGGTCATTTTCTTGCGCTGGCGATATGGATGAAATTATTGGTCGATCCTCGCTGCCAGTTTACGTAGGTCGTCTACGGTCGACCGACCTTCTTTACCTTCTATTGCCATCCTTGATAGTTGCCTCAGACACGGATTTGAGGATGCGAAGTGCAGATGATCGGGTATTTATTATGTGAAAGGCACCAGTTCCCTCTGAAGCACAAGTCTCTCAAAGGCGGCAAGCTGCTATGAATGAGCTGGGGCATCTACCGATCGAGTTCATTGCGAGCTGTCCAAAGTGAAGCTCAGAGACATTGGTCGGGTCAGGTACCGATGTGCAGACTGCGCCATGAGCAACTTGCATAGATTCTGTCTTTCCATACAGTAGTGCTGCTGAGACGGGATCTAGCTAGCTAGACGTGCGGCCACTTTGTCCCCATACCTAAGGCTTCGATCGATTCCGCCGAAACTTTGAATATATGTCCTTCAAAACAGGGTGCCCTGTGTTTTTTTTTTTTTTTATGGAAGCTTGGCACAACGACGTTCCAGTTCACCTCGCACCCAGGTGCTTGCGATGAATCTCGAATGAAGAAAGTGAGAATACAATCATTACGTCCAGTTCGTAGCGAGTCCGCAGTTGACGAGGTCGCAGGCGGTGTAGTGTCAAGTTCTAATATATTTGTCGATGCACACATTAATTTGATTTAAACTACCAGTAACTTATCAAACACTCTTTTATACACAACAGTGACCTTCATTTACACTTCAGCAAGCAGTTCGTCTGCAGCAAAAATTAGGTATCGTAGCATCCGCACAGTTTCCCTTTGTAGCATCCTTCGCGGATCATCTCGACATTCATGCAATCAAACATGGCATGATAGGAGCGCTCGACGTAGTGGCCAAAGAAAGGATTGCTAGGAGTCGACTTTCCGAACCACTTTGGGCTCTCTTGGTGGATCCAGTGCTGTTCGTCTGCCTGTAGAAGATCCAGAATGTACCGGTATATGGAGCGTGAGCGATGACGGACGCGATCTCGAGAAACAATGAACTGTCCAGTGTATGATATCTATGGAATAGATTGATTTAGATATAGTAATCAACGCTAATACGGCTGCAGAGACTCGCTCACCGCTACGTTATCCGGAAGAATTTCCCCACCTGTAACCGCGCTCAGTGTCTGGCCAATACGCGGCCATCGGGCCAGCAAATTGATATCTCTCAACGGAAGGATGTGAGTAGGGCCTAATGTCAAGAATCCCACGTTCTCCTCGAATCTTAAAAGCCTGTCGCTGACCCACTTGGCCATCTTCTCACCGTCAAAAAAGACGTGGGGCTTCGCTTGTATGAACAATGTGTGCTTAGCAAGAGCGTCGTACTGCGACAAGAGATGCCACAAGTATGTAGCAGATTCACGGCCGCGATTGGGAAGTTGGAGTACGATATCTGCACCGGTCGCTTTCTGAAGATACTCTGGGCTTCGCTTAGGGTGCTTGCTGTACAGTATAATCCGCGGCTTTCTGCTTGCGATCGCTGGATGGGAAGTGAGCGCAGTGATTGTGTTCTTCATGACCTTTGAATGTTCATCGTAGGAGCTTATAACAATATCCAATGTCGACCCCAACTTTGGCGGTAGTTGGACCTCGTCGCGATCTTCACGCAGATGCGATCCGTCCTCCTCGACTGGAACAACCGCCTTAGAATGACTGATGTAAGCCAGGCTTCCGACCAAGCCAACTAGTAAATTGACAAGGATGATTAGGGCGAATATCTGCTTGCCCCGCGACTTCGATTGTTTCTTCCGGATACAGTCCCTTATGGGAGTCAAGGCAGCCGGTTCCTTGTACCAAACGAGACCAGCCAAAGCTATGGCATAACCGAAGCACTGCAGAGATGTCACGGTTGTCGACCTAATCAGAAGAGACGCAGCGACAACAATGATATCTTGAAGGACACCAGAAAGGCACAATACAATAGATGAGGTTCGGGCAATCTGCGCGAGCATCGGACGGATTATTACCATGTCCGCTTGGAGTGGTTACGGTCAAAGCAGACCTACCAAGAGGACTACGGCCACGAGTAATCCGAAAGCAACGGTGGCGTTACCCAACAGTGTAAGCACTCCCACGTCCAAGATAGCACCGGTGGAAAGGTATTTGCCTTCAACGACGAGGCAAGTGATTCCGTTCAACGCGGCACAAACCTACACCAAGATTAGACGAATCTCCTTTTCTAGAGGTAGCAACGCAAGACTTACCGGGGCGAAGTAGTATAACGATGTCAACGGATCCATTTTGTCCTGACTCAGAAGTTTTTGCAGAAGAATCAGTCGAGTCGCCTCACTCAGGACACCAAGCGTTTGAAAAGTAACACTGATGGGGACAATGTCGAACGCTCCATAAGAGGCAATAGTGACACCGAAAACGATGAGTATGACTTTCAAAAAGGCCCTCCGGTCTGTCTTGGTGACTCGCAGCACATAACCGATAACCAAGACAGCAACAGGAGTGGTAGCCTATAACGCAAATACTCTTCAAAGTGAGTTGGCGACGAGGTTACGACAAAGGAGGAACAGACGTATACCTTGAACATCTGTACGACGGCAACAGACAGGTATGAGTAGGCGAGATTGGAGAAGAGCAAACTGAGAGAAGACGTTGCCCCAATTGGCACAATCAGTTGCGCCCACATACTCCACGTCATGTTGATATCTTGAGTATTTCTTGCTAGGCGTGTAGTTGTCGAAAACGAAAGCATGCGGGTGGTAATAGTTGCGAAAGTCAGTTGGCATGTTGCGAGAAAGATGGGGAAGGCTGCGTCACACAATCGCCCTCAGTTAATTCGTATGCCGACAATCGAGAAACAACCTTTGATTCGGCCAGGGGAACTTACGGAAGCCGGCTGAGAATAGGATGCGCTTGTCTAATAGATCAACCGCACTTGAGAAGGCTATCCACAAGCTTTGCGTTAGGGTCGTTAGTTCGCTCGCAAAAACAGATCAGAACGCCCCAATCGACCATACCAGATGTAGTACGCCGGGTGAAGCTGGTTGGCTGCAAGACCTGCCACTCTGCTGAAGAGACTCGACTTGGGTTGGGAGTTGACGTCGCTGACGCCGTTCAGCAGTGGCAACAACCGCTCGTTGCTCGTGTCATCTTTACCGTCGTGCATGGTGGCTGCCCCCATAATTTCCCCGTAGAAGAATCCTGATAGTTCCAAAAGGGGACTTTGAATTCAACAGACAGTTATCCTTTGGGCTATCGTTTTCAGCTTCTGCGAACATTGGCCGAGAAAGGCAGACTTCTGCTTTTATGCAACGTGAACACATTGCGACGCGTGCTATCAGTATCAGATGCAGTATCTATCCTCTCATTCTTGCCAGACAGGGCTTGAACGCGGCTTGATAGTGCTTGCCATATGCATATTACGTACGAAGTCATGTCCAAAAATAAAACGTTGCTGTGGGGAGTGTTTTGTTTTTTGGTCGGCAACTGCGCGCTGGAATGGCTTTTTACCGCGACGAACCGCGAGCACGGTTGGCTTATGTAATCAACTCCGCTCATGTCGCTGTGCCCGAGTCGGACCTGTCGGCACGGCCATGGTCATGATCGATCTGTGGCGTTGCGTGGGTTCACTGGTAGATCTAGTTGTCTGGAGGACGCAGATCCAGGCAAGTTATGGTGAGAACGTACAATTAAGTTATTATGAGAAACACTATACCAACAAAGCAGGACGTAAACGTACTACCAAACAATGACATACTAACATACAAGCAGCGCTCATTCCATTTCACTCGATCATTTCGGAGTCCATTCGACTCGCCTCATCAATGCGAAGCTCTCCAAATCCGTTCCTTTTGGCATCCCGTCCTCATCTAAGTATTGCCAGTCTGCTTTTTCATCTAACGTAGCAGCCCAGCTTCTCAAATGTCTCCTCCAGTAACAATTCTGCGCCGCTGGTCCAAGATACAAGTTGGCAAATCTTTTCCCATTCCTAGCAATCTTCTCCCTCAACCGTGGGTCGGCGTTGAGCTCCATAATCTTCTTCTCCAAATCCGACCAATCTCTCTCAACCAGAACATAATTTTGATCCGGCCCCTCATGCTTGAGAAGAGGGTGGAAGTGTTGTTGCCAACTCATCTTGTGGATGATCACCACACTATTGCATTGGAAAAGGTACTTCAATCGTCCCGAGTACGTGTTGCCCTCGGTGTGAATGAGGTATTGATACTTGCAATGATCCGACATGGAAAATAGCTTTTTTTGAATTACCGATTTGTCGCCCCAATCCAGTAATTCTATATCCGCCCACGGTTTACCCTTGCTCACTTCCATCAACTTTGCTCGCACCTCATTGCCACCAAGGCTCGCACCTCTCCAAACTGCCTTGGGAATCTTGTCCGCAACCTGATAGTTGTATCTCTTGTCGACAGAGTCTGCTCGCAGCTTGACAGTATTGTAACCTTCAACGTGCGGTTCCGGCCATGACCAAAAGCCAAAATCAACCATTGGCCACAGTTGAGTCGCGGTATCTGCTAGGTTATACGCTAAAGACCATAAAACCTCCTTGCTCGGCGCTCGATCCCCGCTGTCAAGCGCGAAATGAAAGTTCGGAAGAGGGTCGGGTGATGTGATAACGGCGCGATGGAGGGCGAGCAGTACTGCCAAGGGCCGAGAAGTATAATCCTTGACCTTACCGAAGGTAATGTATATCTACTCCCACCGGAGGCATGATAATGATTACGTTCCTGCTTACGTCTAGGAATGGAACGTGCAGTGAACGGTCGTACCTGCTGATCATATACATATCCACGAATCTCGCCATTCACCAGCTCCTCGGGAACGATCTTTTTTCCTTTCCTCCTCTGCACAGCTTTATCAATCTCTTCAAAAAGTCCCGGAAAGCTCTTTTCGCACTGGGAATCCGTCATGAACACGCTCTTCTCTTGAACTTTGCGCTCACCAATACGCTCCTCGCTCCTGAGGTCAACTATCAACCAGAAACAGAAGACCAGGAAAAGCGAAAGAACTCCGCTGAGAATTAGCCGTCGGGAGTTGAAACGGGTGGCCGCCATGATGCTAATGCTATCAGGAGTGAATGAAAGCTTGTGTATAGGATCTTAATGTGAACTTGCCGAACTTTTCCAGACGAGAACACGTACGCGCATGCGCAGTATGGACAAGCAGCAGGACTTACGCGTGCACCGTTGACATGGCAGGTAAGCAAGCCCTCCGTGAAAGAGCAACAGGCTAACAGCTTGCGCAGCCTTCTTGAGGCTGATGTTGCATTTATTGCAGAACTTGCTTCATCTAGGACTGGGGGCGCTGGCTGAAATGGCTGCGACCGCAAACATCGCGCAAAAGCGTACGTTGATACTTGACGAGGGCAATGAGCGGCAGATAGTTTTCTTCTCCAAAGTTGAGGTTCGTGCTCTGCACAAAGGTGCTCGGGCACCAACCTGTTGTGGAGCAGAGAAAGGAGTGTAATTTTGAAGTGGACTCATGATGCCTTCATCTGCCCACATTTTCGAACTGCAGAAATATGGAACGTTCGATAATGTCATCACTGACTTTCATTCAAAAGTGGAAGCAACGTAAAAACCGAGAGCCACCGAAGTTGACGAGACTAATTGCAATTCGCTTCGTTTTCAGCATCACACATTGTCCACCACCAGAATCCGAAGGATTCATTGTAGCAGGTTCTGGATATCATCATCATAATAAACTTATCGCATGGCGATTCGGAAAGCAACGCAAACGGCCCTCTCACACCTACTTCAGCTACTTCCGAGGGGCAAACATGTTCGCAAATCCTGACCATCTTCACCTTTTGTACGCCGGTTGTGCAATTCTTGGCGTATATCTCTTGATATTTGCCGTCGCTGGCTCGTGGATTCAAAGATATCTCTTACTCAATGAGGTCAGTAACTGCCGACATTGCAGAGATGCTCAACATGTTGAAGCTAACATATTGATGGATTAGGTGATCGTCGCCATTACTCTGGGAATCCTAGCATCACCTGTTGTGCTTGGGTGGGTCAACCCACATGAGGAGGATAATGTTGAAATGGTCATGGGAGTTGTGAAGGAACTATCTCGATTCAGTGAGTGTAGCCGTCCACGCATTTTGTTGATTCTCAGTTTAACCAGTTTGGTGCACCAAGCCATAGCCCTTCAGCTCTGGTCTTGTGGAATCACCCTTCCACCGCTATACGTTCAACACCGTTGGCGTTCTCTCTTTGTTCTCCTCGTGCCTAACGCATTCTACGCGTTCTTCATCACGTCTGCGTTCGCCTTCGCACTGTTTCCATTTCGTTTCCTCGAGTCCTTACTACTCGGCGCGTCATTGACGGCCACAGACCCTGTTCTGGCATCCTCGATTGTACGCGGGACATTGGCAGAGAAGTATCTTCCTACAAGAGTGCGAAATATTCTAACGGCAGAGAGTGGTGCGAATGATGGGATTGCTTACGCTGTCTTTATGATGCCGCTATTGCTGATGCGAGTGGGTATATAAAGCAGGCTGCATTCAATGATGACTATGCGGGCACGTATTAACTCTGTCGCGTACATAGGAATCGCCTGGGCATGCAATTGGAAAATGGATCTACGAGATCATTCTCTTCGAAATAATGCTTGCAGTTCTCGTCGGCGCCGCAATCGGGTACGTTGCTGGTCGAATCGAACGGATTGGGTTAAAGGACGAAATCACCGGAAAGGATTCAATGGTCGTTATTACTGTGGCGTTGACATTGGTGACTGTAGGAGTCATCAGGATGTGGGGTAGGTGAATGGTTCCTTACCGTGACGGTGCTGTTTCTGTAGGAACACCAAACTAATGCACTGTGTGGGCGCAGGCGGCAACGAATTTTTTGCTTGCTTCACAGGCGCATCCGTATACGCCCGTAGCCTCGCCGCCTCTGTCCGTCATGATCAACAGAGAGGTATAGATGATCGTTCGTGTGCTATGCTTCTTGTCACTGATCTGCTCCATGCTTCAAAGTTCAAAGCGCTTTTGATTATACGCTTACCGCCGTCTACTGCGTGCTCCTCGGCCTCGTGCTTCCTTGGCACCGATTTTACGAGATTGGGTATGGCCTACTCATAAGTTTTTCGATCCTCAGCGTCCTTTTCCGAAGAGTTCCCATATTCGTTGCAAACGCGCGACTCATGCCAGTTTTCGAAGGCAACGTATACCACGCGATATTTACGGGTTTCTTCGGGCCGATGGGCAGCGCAGCAGTATACTATGCTGTTGAAGCCCATGAGCATTTAGAATCTGCCAACAGCTTGATGATATACGATGTTGTCCTCTGGACTGTCTTTTCTACTGGTATCCTTTTCGGTGTGCTATCCTTTCCTGGAATGCGTCTCTTACATCTCCTGGACGCAAAGCATCAGAAGGAATGGAAGCCACCATTAATGAAAGAGTTGAGAGAAGGGGAGCGAACGTGGGAGTGGGTGAGTCCTTATGAAGGTTGGGACTTGGGGGAGAGTAAAGCAGAAAGAGTTACGCACTGGATATTTGGGGAGCTCGACAAGGTCAAAACTGCATCGCGCGGATGGTGGGATACGAGGACGAGTGGGGAGACGACAAGAGAACTGCGGGAGCCGGTATAGGACTGTTCGTGTTTACTCAGCGTCTGAAGTTCGTTTTTATATCTGCAAACTCCGCAGCCTAGTTATCCCTAAGAATAGAATGGTCGAAGCAAGTGGCCCAAGCAGTAGCGTCCTTGGAACGCGCGCGTGTATCTTCTGAGTTTCAACGAGTTCATATCTCCCGAGTAACGGCAGGGCCCAACAGAGGTTGGGTCGCCTTTGGCTGCCATGCCTAACCTCATTACCAACTATTTTCAACCAACTTCGTCTCCTTGCAAGCGCGCCACACGACCAGCCGCTTCACAGACTTCATCACCGGCATTCCAGTACCAGTCACACGCTCAGAGATTCCGACACACCCACTATCAGCTTACACTGAACGAAACTCTTGCTCGGTTGCGATGGACTGTGCTTTCCCCGCGCAGACGGAAAGCTTTCCCACGGCGCCGAACCACGACTTCATTTAAAACTTAGAATTATTGGTATCCAAGAAGGACAAACTATACTGTACAGTGACTCCAATTAGACAGGCTTAACCAAGAGATACTGTCAACTTGCTTGTGATTATTCCGTAGATTTCTTGTGGCTAACTATAAAACTTGGAACGTCGATCTCATCCGCTTCATATTAAAAGCTGTATAATTCACCCATCAGTTGGGAGACCTGCTTCCCCATGGGGGGGATGCTCCCCATTGACCCCATACTCGTCAAGCTACGCACCCTGTGGGCGCTGTTATCCAGGGCGGCCGGTATTATATGCGTTCTACCAATCAAAGCGGGGTTTGACGTAGAGTTCTGGTAGAGCGTTGCTGCCCGCTGCCTCACATTGCACTCTTTCAAGCGCAATGCAGCTTCAGCAGCGAGCATATCCCGCTCAGCCATGCTTGTTTGCAAGCGATGCATCGATGAGCGGCAGCGGTCGAGCTCAACATTGGCTTGTCCGATGGAACGGTGAAGCGCTGCAATTTGATCCTCCTGCATTTCAATGCTTTGCCGACTCTCCCGCAGTGATTGGTGCAAGTTGGTGATTTCTCCGTTCTTAGCAATGAGTGCCGAGTGCAAATCGCGCAGCTCGGATTCCAACTGCGCATTGCGTTCTTCAAGCGCATGGTACGCATCATCATGGCCTTCTTTCTCCTGTTTCAAGCAATCATTCAAATCAGCGTTAGCACGCCTAAGTGTTGATATATCTTCAAGAAGCCCCTCCCGTTCTCGAGCCCAGCTTTCTCGCTCTTGCCATAGCCGCTTTTCACTGGCTAATTGTTGCTCCTTTGTCGACGGTCTATCGTTTTCTGCCTCTCGTTGCTGTGATAACTGCGAGCCACGTCGCTGAGACGGTGAATCAAGTGGGAGCCCAAGGTGAGACAATTGTGATGCCCTTCTGTATTGTTCGCTCTCAGCTGCTTCCGCGAGGCGTGCTACACCTGAATTTGCACCAGGCTCTAGCGCCCTAGGCTCCACCAAAATCGCACGATCAAAAGCACCAGATGGACGACGGTGGGGTTGCTCATTCCAGTTTTGATGAGATTCCGGGTATGGCTGAGCAGATTTCTTGTGGTTAGGGAAGAGTTTTAACTTGATGCGCCTCCAAGCAGAGTTGTTCGGCGAGCGTTCCCTGCGAAGCTCTCCGGATAAGGTTGCAGCAGACTCTCCCTCGTACATTTTCAGGCGACCACTTTGAATGTTAAACGGAGGTTCGGTGGTCATTACAAACGTTTTAGCATGAGTTTTTCCATCAAACTTGGTAACAATCAAACGGCATTTCTACAATCACATTACAACATGCCTTTAGACCCGCACAGCCAGACCATTCAGAGATGCGGGACATAGAGTCGCTTCGGCGCGAATTGTCGAGCGGGCAGCGGAGTTGCTTACGTGCTCAGATTATGTAACCTTGTTATCGACAACACGGTCGTCGCGCTCAACGTCCTTCAAAAAGCGCAGCCTTCAAAATGCAGAACCTGTTAAGAACGCCGCTGATTTGGTGGGCAACTGACCTTCGCTTTAAGATAGTTTGCTTGGATGTCGGCCTGCTCTTGCCTTGTAGTTGGATGATCATAGAACCCATTGACAGATTACACAGCATGCCCGCGATAATGAAAGTTCCATGGATACTCTCACCAAGTGTAGTGAGCATTGCTATGCTCCTGCTATCAACGAAAGCTGCATTCAATTATATTCCGCATCAGACCATCAGTAATCTGTTTTCCATGGCAGTGTTCATATTATTAGTCCATCAGGTATGTCCGCTCAGAGCGTTATGATTTCGCAGAATATCGACACTTGACGTTTCTACAGATTTGTATATATGCCTCCGCAGAAGTAGCAGTCTCTGTAGGAGCGCTTCCATCAATATCATATAAGGGAAGCCTCACACGAAGAGTTCGATTGGCGATGCTGGTTGCTTGCAATTGCATAGCGGTTTCATGGTTAGTTAAGACCTCTTTAGACTGCGTTTGGAAAGATGAGGGCCTAATACATCATTCTGAAGGATATTGATGCTGCTTCCTGTGGATGTTTTTATCATTGTGCTCCTGGTACACATCATTGCTGTTCCGGCAGCATCACAGATTTTATTTGACGCCAAGGCCAGCACAGTCAAAACGCCCGTTCTCATTGTGCTTGTCTTAATGATTGCTGGAACTACTTGCGCTGTTTATGAGAGTCTGCAAACCCAAACCTTCGCTTCTTTTGCCTTGCTGGCTTTTGGAGCGACAATGTCAGGATACCATTGGAACAGTTACTACAATGATAGTCTGCAAGCAGACGGCACCATGAACCACTGGCATGTTGTGCGCCATACTGGTGTACGTATCGTCTGGGAATATCGCTCTGCGGACTTCGTCAATGTCTAATCTTCCTTGGGTAGCCCATCCTCATTGCAGGTTACATGCTGTTGTGGATTGCATTGCAACTCCTCAACCCGTCGGTCCTTTTGATACCCCAATTTTGGTCATTCGGCCTGGTGCTTACGATCTTTGTCAGTTGCTGCGGGTTTACGGGTGGGGTGCACTCCGTGTTGAATTATAGGACTACCCGTCACTGGGCGTTGATGCAGGTGAGCACTTGATTGCTTGCATACTTTGGAATACTCTTCAGAGTTTGAAGTAGAACGGCAATAGGCAACAGTGATAGCTTTGGCGGCGTGGATCATTGATTGGAACGCACTTACCATCCTCCGCGTATGCGGAGTCGCGATCGCTTGTGCAGGCACATGGATCTTGTCTCTACACCTCCAACATGATTCGCACTACTCGTCTATACCCACAAGTTACCTAGGCGGAAGTCTGCGAACACCCGGCAATATGAAGCGGTTAATTGTGCGTATTGGTGTGGTATGCTGTGTTGGTCTCATCGTCTTATGGACCGCAACGGCTTGGGGCGGTTCGTATCAGCCACGAAGGGATTCTCTCCCTATTCCTGGCTTTACTGATATTGAGAGCCTCCACCTTCCTGGAAAGAACCTGCCAAATATTCAACGAATTTACGCGATAAACATGGCTTCTCGGCATGACCGGCGAAAGGAGCTAGTGGTTCGACTGCATGCCCTCGGCCTTGGGGCGTACATCGTACCCGCGACGACCATCGCATCGCCACTGGTAGAGTCCCGATTAAGTCTGCTTAATGGCTGGGGGCTTTTTGGCTCCCGCTTGACCATTTTGGAGCTAGCGCGCACAATCAGCCATTTGAGGGTTATGCAAAACGTTGTTGATGAGCATATTGATCGTGTTGTAGTACTCGAGGATAATGTGGTGTTCGAAAGCAATATCAGCCAATTATGGCAAACCTTCAGTGACTCAGTCCCTGCGGATGCGGATATTGTATACCTTGGTAAACGTTTTGCGCAACATTTATTTGGATAAATGCTCATGTGCCACTCTCGCTCAACAGGTCGTTGTGAAGGTGGTCCAGGCACCATAATTTCACGGCAAACTCATACGCAGACCATCAACGTTGCGGCCGCCCCATGTTCGAACGCATACGTCTTGACCGGGGCCGGTGCGGAGAACATTCTCTCATTGCTGGCAACCCCACGACAATCGCTTGACGATGCCATTGTCTCATTGATTGACTTAGGTCTCGTGCGTGCATATTCAGTGCATCCGCCTTTGATAGACACGGACCCAGAGAGTTCTAGAGATGTGGATGTACGCGATGGGGCATTTAGGCAGATTTTAGAAAGCATAGGGTCTTGGCTACAAGGTTTCCCGCCGCAAAAACTTTCCAAACCTGTGGTCGGCGCGGAGATGGACTATAGATGGGCCGATAGCTGGCTTGCCAAGAGCAAGCAGGGGGTGTGGCATGAGTGAACAGGCTCGGACTGCACGACATGCATGTAGTTGGGAGGAATGCCCAGTGTTACATATGATGTGTTGTCATTTGCCACTACGCCGGTCGGTGTCATCAATTGTTTCAAGCCGACCAGTCGCAGATGCTGAGTTGGTGGACAAGACACCCGCTGACCCGTTATGGACAGATGCGCCCGTGCAGGCTTTACCAAACGAAGCCGAGCGCAAGCGAGGTTGCGCCAATCCAACGAGGAGCTACACACATTGAAGTCACGATGCCGTCTGCCATAGTACCTGACGTGGAACGGTACAACGCATACTTGCGGGTAGTACTCCAGCATATGGACGTCCTTTTGGGTCTTCACGGGCAATGTAAATCCCGACGAATGCGGTTTGCCAGCTACATGGACAAGGAGAAGACTTGGGAAATGCTGGTCAAGCGGATTACCAACAATGACCCGCGAACGATTGTCGCACCCAGAACTCTCGAGGCAACGCAACCACACCCGGCGGAAAGCAATTGAAGCGACGCCTTGTGGGTAGATGGTCGGTTTCGCCTGGTGGATGAATACGGCACATCCATCACCTGTTACCTGTGCGACAGTCTGCTGCCCAAAAAGTCTTCTCCGTTCTCCAGCGTCAGAGTCTGCCAAGACTTGTGCCTGATGTACTTGGTTGGGTGCTGACCATTCGGTCGTATTGAATGCATATTTTAATGCAAGAAAAAAGTAGCCAGCCATCAAGTGCCCCAACCCATCTTGACGAAAGAGTAAGAGTACCGGTTGGGTGCTGACCATTGGAGTTGCTGTTTAACCCCCTGGTACAACCAGTTTCTTCCGCTATTCTTCTTGCGCAATTCTGCATATGTAAGCCGGTCTATGAAGCTCACGCAAGGGCAATGAGATCGGCGTCCCGCTTGTGTGGGACCATTGATCTTGAGTAGTATGTGTACAAATGGGGCAGAATCACAGGACAGTGCGTTTCCAGTTCGCAACCACATATCGGTAGCAGCATGGCCCTTGGATATTTCGCAGAGCCTTTGAGGAGCTGAAGCGCTAGCTCCCGTCGCCTGATCATCGTTGGCCCGGCCGGTTTGCAGACCTAACTAACGCGTGCACCGTCGCTGGTCTTCCACTGTGCTTGTCACAGCACACACATTTTCTCCATACTGAAGAGGAATCGCCAGTTGCTGCTGGCATGGCAAGTGGAACCTCAAAATCGATGATATCAGCATTACCGCCCCGGCCGCGGGCGGGAACTATGGGAGGTGCTGACGAACGGTCAGGCCTCGCTTTAATACCTTCGTTGCAATCCTTCTCTAAACTTGAACGAGGATCTGTTGTTTGGGGAGATATAAGGAGTGAAGGTGGCGCTAGAGAAAGTGTTACTAGCATTGGAAGTAGCAGTCGCGGCACGACAGCACTTGGTCTCGGGCTAATGACAAGTGGAGTGCAAGGTGGTGCACCAGTGTTCGCTGTGATGGCCAGGCAGATGAGTGCCGGATTGTACCCCGGATCCGCGATAGCATCGAAGCAAAGTAGTGCCGCGAGTATAGAGACACCACCGCCGTCCTCTACTTCTGCGGTCGCACGCGAGGTTGCGGACTCCATACAGACAGCATCCTCGACCACATCCCCACTCTGGGCCGCATCAGAAACTAACGACCGCCTCCCTACTGGCTTCTCAGCTTTGGATAAGCCCGATGTGCAACTACAGGCTGATGACTATCCCGACCCGGACGATTTGAACCGCTCAGTCGCCGACGCTCCAATGATTATTACACGGACGTCATTGGGGCCGCGATTATCAGCCATGATCAGTCCAGAGACAATGGGAGAGGATCGCAAGGCACTTGTAGCAGAGTGGATTGGCGGACTCGTGACAGATTTGGAAGGTGGTGAAGGCAGTGAGCTTGAACCCATTGTATCCACCGAACATGCGGAGAATCCATTAGTATCAGGAGAAAATGGGCTGATTCCTAAACAGGAATTGGTGCCCCTGTACGATGTTGCCAGATCGTCTGCTATTCCTTCAACTCGGTCAGTTTCTGAGCCGGCATCAGTTGTTACCGAAATGCTCGCACAACCTGCTTTGCAGCAAGTCATCAACACGAATGCTGCAGATCAATACTCTAAAGAATCACCTCCCAGCATTAGGAGTTATTGCTCAGCCGATCGACAGATCGGGCAGCAGCATGCGGAAGCTGAATCAAGAACGTGTGATCCGTTGCCTGAGGACAAGCAATCAGAAGGCCCGTCCACACACACGCATGTCATCAAACCTACTGCATCATCACCAAACACGTCAAAGTTTGCATTTCAATATACACCTGCATTGCCCATGTCTGTCCCTTCAGAATCACCCCTCGTGAGTTCGGTTCCGGCGGAATCGCATCACGTCGCGCACACTCGCATGCTAACAACAGACGCTTCCCCCAATGCAATTGATGGCTTGAGGGCCACCGAAGCGTCTACCTCTACCAGCCTGCCTCTAAACCTTTCTCAACTAAATAAGGTTCGAAGGCCGTCCCTTGTCGAAACACTCAACGACGAGCTCATGGATGATCTTCGCCTACTTTCGGAAGAGCTTGTCGCTCAGGAACGGGAGCCGCTGCTCTCAGGCCACTCCCCACGAACAAGAAGGTCATTACCTCTGTTATCGAGGCTGTGTTGTTGGTGCGTGCCTTGGAGATGGCAAACCGAGGAAGATTTGGATGAATAGGATCGCGGCTGGCCCCGTGCCTGATGTGCAGCTGGCATGCACAATGGTTTTCTTGGGAACCTACAATAATTTTAAGTTTCAAGAACAAGCATCATTTGCTAAAAAAGGGCGTGCAGCATCATGGCGGCATTTAATTCTCCCAGTGAGCAAAGTCCTTATAGGGCGTAACTTGTACTTTTGGTTGTACTTTTCCGAACGACATCTCTGACACTAAAAACATGATACATGAATCGACCAATCATCCCTTCCAATATGTATACAAGCAGCGCTAAGTGTCTTGATTCCATCATCCAAACAAACCAAACGCCTTCTTAGCTCTCTCCGACTCTGTTCTTGCTTGTTTGAACACGCCCGACGAAACCGAAATCCGTCGTTCTGGATGACTGATGTGAGAGGACACTGAAATGCCTGAATCCCGTGGCAGGACTGATACCGAGTTGGCCTGCGAGTTTTTCAGCCACGAAGGTGGTCGAAGCGAAGAGGAGCGCATAGGAAAGTGACCAGATAAGCCATCCATGGAGGCAGTCCGCACGGTATATGCCGACACGGACGTCGTGGAGGCAACGGAGGGCGTGTAAGACGAATACGCTACACTCCTCCGGATTTTGCTCTTTGGGAGCAGCCCGGCTGTTCCTGCAGGTGGCGATGGTTCGTCTGTCGCATTGATCGTTTGTACGAATTTCCAAAAGGCATGTTGGTAAATACTTTCCAGAGCTCCCGCCACCACTTCGTCCAATACACCACACCATACACTCTCCCTTTTCAATGCTTCGTCCGCACCTCTCCATACCGTACCGTCCACGAAATGGGCAACTGTTCCTCGATATTGTCTCCAGAGGCGGTTGAATTCTGTCGCTAGATATGCTGGAAGGCACAGAAGCGGAGCGGCGGGGGATTGCGGAGAGAGGAACCGTAATGTAGCATACGATGGTCGACTAGGCGATAACGACAATCTTCGCGAGAAGAGGAGGCGCGCAAGATGCGTGTAGGAATTGTGGAACTGCAGGATGTCTGTAAAGTGGTGTAAACGTCGCGCTTGCAGGAAGGTGAGGAACTTGCGGTACGTTGAAGTGTCCAGAAAGATCATAGATAGAAACTTTTCCCGAGTGAAGAGCAATTGCTGACAGGCAGTTTGCGCATCACCATCACTACTGGCAATAGTGATGTCGCTGTACACTGAATCTGTCTCGTACAGTTCGATCAACTGACACTCGACGTCGCCATTATGATCGTCATGAGATGTGAAGTTTGACAACGGCATTCTGTGAGCATGTGAGCCAAGTTAGCTTCTCGTTCGCCCTGTGAGCGATAGTGCGCGCAAAAGTATTACCTCGACGAATGTGGTATCTTTGCGTTTTCACAACGGTCCCGATATGAGGTTCTTAGTGAGTTGAGGAATGAAGCGAAAGCATGACAAGCGGGATAAACGTCTGCAACTACCACCAGAAGGGCTCGCACGCTTCTTATATACAAGACATACTAGAGAGTATGGTCGATTATGGCGTCAACGCCCGAGTCATGATGCTATAACTTAATTGCCCATTTGAAGGTCGGGGAATACCCCCCACGCGGCATGTTCGGCATGTTCGGGCGGAAGGCAGGATACAACACGCTGCAACTGTTACGCGTATCTGCGCTGCAAAGTCCGACTACGACGCGTGCGTGGCACAGCACAGTGGATCGGTCACCGTGCCGCCTTAGATAAGCAGATCGGACCTCGGTGCACGACACACGCGTTCCCCGTAGCAGTTTTTTGGACGGTGAAAGCTGCCAACTGAACTTATGGAGGAGCAGTAGATGATGCAAGCGTCCGAGGAAGGCAGTACTTTGCGAGAAGCTCCAGAAAAACATGCACCCACTGCGTCTCCTTCTACCATTCAAATCTATGCGCGCGTTCGTCCAACTCGTCCCAACAGCAAACTCCACATTACTCCCGAACGCTACTGGTGCAGTAGTGGAGACCAGGACCAACACCATGTCGGGTTCCGAATACCAAAGGATCAGGCAGCGGGAATGATCAATAATCAGCGGGAAGTCTATGACTTCAAGTTTGACAGGGTATTCGACATGGATGCTAAACAGGAAGAAGTCTTTGATACGATAGCCAAGCCCGTTGTTGCCAGGTAGGGACTCTTTAGTGTGGCTTCTTCATCTACAATTTCTATCAACGCAAAATGCTGATGATTACGATGCTGATTAGTGTTATGGACGGGTATAATGGAACGATATTCGCGTATGGCCAGGTACACTCAATACCCCATTACGCCACCGAAACACATACTCATGCCCAAGATTCGATGAATTCTTAGACAGGATCTGGAAAGACCTTTACCATTACTGGTGGAGCAGAACGGTATAACGACCGTGGTCTCATCCCACGAACGCTCCAGTTCATCTTCAAGGAAGCTCAAAAGGTGACACTTCGTACAGCACATCTGTTTGAGGCGTTCCTGTCCATTCATCACGGCCATGTATTAGCGACATGACTTTCATTATGAAGTTAGTGTGTCTTACCTGGAAATATACAATGAAGTGGGATATGACCTGTTGGACAATTCAAGGGACGCCAAGAAACTCGAAGATCTCCCGTGAGTACAGTGTCCAGAGTGCTGTTGCCGGATTTCATTCGCTACTTACATAGATCTCGAAAAGAAAGGTTTCTCTACAAGAAGATGAGGAAGGGCGGATACATCTTCGCAATTTGGCCAACATTCCTGCCAAGGACGAAGAGGAAGCGTTGAACCTCCTCTTCGTGGGAGACACGACCAGAATGATCGCCGAAACCCCTTCCAACCCGGCATCCTCTCGGAGTCATTGTTTATTTATTATTTCTATCACGAGCAGGCGCGAAGGGGAAGCACAAATCAGACGCGGAAAGCTACACTTGGTAGATCTGGCCGGGTATGTCCTATGCTGAGTCGTAAGTATGCTGGAAAAATAACACCGGGATTTTGCGCTCCATAGATCTGAGCGAGTCGGACGCACAGGAATTGGCGGCAACCTGCTCAAGGAAGCAAAGTATATTAACCTGTCGCTGCACTACCTCGAGCAAGTTATAATTGCACTCCATGAGAAGTCCTTGGGAAAGCGAGCGCACATACCATATCGCAACTCAATGATGACTAGTGTTTTGCGAGACTCTCTGGGCGGGAACTGTCGAACCACCATGATTGCCACGCTGGCAGTCGAAGACGAGCTGATTGACGTACGACGGCCAACCGCTTCTCGCCGCTTCGTGACAGAATTCGTATCTCATGCTTCACCCTTTGCGTAGGAATCTATCTCTACGTGCCGATTTGCACAGCGGGTTGCATTGATTGCGAATAATGCAACACTTAATGAGGAGTTGGACCCGCGAATGGTGATTACAAAGCTAAAGCGCGAAGTAACGAGATTAAAAGCGGAGCTAGCCATTGCCAGGGGTGAGGCAGGCCAGCATGAAGGAGAAGAACTTCCTGGATATGAGCGGGACAAGTAGGTCCATTATGTAGCCGATGAACCGTACGATACTGGTGTTGACCATCATCTTGCGGTTTGCGACGGTACTCTAGAGTCAAGCAAGCCGTCGACGATTACATTGGCGAATCATCCATGGATGCTGCTCTGATCTTTAATGATTTTCGCAAAATTAACGAAGCTTTTCGGATTATGAAGGTTAGCCGTCGAACGAAACCAGCGGGCCTGCAGGGTTTTGGTCTACTATCGTGCTGACTAACTGAACGTAGCAATACATAATAGATGGCCGAGATCAGCAAGTTGCCGGGCGTGTCCCTATTCCGCCGTCAACGTCAACATCACCGGTTTCAAGTTTTCCACCCTCATCAGTGGACGGTGCTACTAACCTGGACAATCAGGAAATAGAACGACTCCGCAAGCTTATTGCCCATCGCGACAATGAAATAAGTAGGTCCACAAACATCTTACCTTGCTCTCACTTCTCACGAAATGAAATGCATTCGTCATAGATATTCTTGTCGGCATGATGAATCAGCGTGCATCCAACGCGGAGATAGGCAGCAATTCCCTCAACCCTATTGAAAATGGACTTCTACCTACGAGAGATGAATCACCACAGTCGCTTGGTGGTCCCAGCGCGGTATCGTCCATGCCAAGCCAGTACAACCAGGGTAGGAGCGGATGGTGGATGTTGACAAGCGTTCCTTGCCAACCAGTTCCTGCCGTAGCTACCAACCAAGTCGCACTTCGTCGCAATGGCGTGCCTCAACTCACTACTGAAAAAGCTAAGGCTTTCGAGATTTTCAAGCAAGGTTATCCCGCGGGAGACTGGATCGATTCTCAGAAATCCTTACTTAAGACCAAGTACGGCGAAGCGAAGGCACTCGGGGAGAAGGCAAATGGATATAGAAACGAAATAAGTATGTTATGTGTGACTCGAGCGCGAATAGTTTGGCATTATCAAGTCACTCACCAACTGAATGATTACAGAAACCTTGAAAGCTAGGTTGCAGTCCGAGACAATGGATGATGAAGCCGCGCAGCAACTTCGAATCACAGTTGTCGACCTGTCCACGAAGTAAGCGTGGGAAAACGGGCAGTCATTTGTAAAATCGCCATGCTGACATGTGTCCATCACACCAGATACAAAGGAGCCTACGAACAGCTCAAGGATCTCAAATCCGAAATTGAGCATCTCCAGCATCTGCTTGAGCAAGCGAGACTTCGGCTTACCCGCGATTTTGAGTATTGGTATGTTAATGTGTACCTGGCCACCGAATCTCCACCATCGCAAGCATCGAGTGATAGCAGTTCAATGGATGTGCATAACGTCCCGGACTTTCATGCGAACGTACGAGCGTCAGACTCTACCCTCCAATTGGGCAGTAACTACGATAGCAGACGTTACATGCAGCAGGACGTCGATTCGAGAGGGCGGATAGAGGAATCAAAAATACCGTCTACTTCCAAGATCGGCAACACGATCGGCACAACATTTCTCGAGGCGTCTTCCATGAAGCAACCAGTGACAGAGGAGGAGCCCAGATCGCGACGCCTTGAAGCTTACAACAGTCACACTATAGCTCCCACAATAATGTCAGCATATCCCATGCAACGGGTACCCAGTGTAGGTTCCCATGATATGCGATACATACTACTGTCCTTAATACTTCCCATTTACAGATGCTGCCCAAGTACGTCTATCCTGCCGATCTCACGGCACCCAGCGTGCCGCCTCAGAACCCGACCACTGGTACATTCACACCTCTCACCTCGCTACGTCCGCATCGATCTTCCACCCCAGATTCCGATTACACCCTAGCCGCCACTGCTTCACCAGCAGCAGAACAATTCCTTCCATCACCACAGCGACAGCAAGAGCAACGATACAGACACAGCTCCGGCGATTCCATGAGCTCTACCCAAACCTATTACTTACCGCATGCGAGACCCAATGGACATTTAAGGACAGCGGAAGCAGCTTGGCAAAGCCCATCGCCGCAACATCCGTCTTCGCCAAAAGCACAGATCCGTAATTCGTATACATCAGCATCCATCGCCCCGCACACTGCGTTGCCCGCCATTCCTAATGCTAATTCATCATCAACGGGTGAGTCTGTAAATGAGGACATTCAGGCCTTTTACAGAATTAGAGACGGGCTGATGAAGCGAATGGGCCGTGGGACGTAGACAGCCACTTGCTATTTGATTGCGCACTGCGTGCAAAAGCGTGTATATATTTCATTCGGAATGCACTCTCAATGTACTTGACTATTAGGAGGCGCAGATTGTCGTACCCGGTCCGCTAATGAGTCCAGGAGAGTAGAGCCATTGATCATATTGGTCGTGACGACGATGAACTCTCGCCTTCCTGCAGCAGAAATGTTCATTTAGTATGAATTAATTAGGACATTCATGCAGTTTACACAGTTCAATACCTTCTTCACGTTGGGTCAGAAAGCGCAATGCGGCCACTTCAGTAAATGTACAGCCTCCAAGGAACACCACAAGGGTAGTCTTGGGCCTATCTGAATCTTGATAAGCAAACGGATGAGTTGTCTCATTTAGATACAGCGCACAAGGTTATCAAGCGTACTTCTGGTTCCTTTACGGCGATCCGCTGCAGTCTGCTGATCCTCAAATGTAGGCCCGGGTAACAGCTTTAGATGTTCCTCCCACCCCTTCCATGTGACTTGTTGGAGATTTCCTGGTCCACCACTGGCCGAAATTGGCATCGATACATCTCTGTGACAAGCCACTTGCACAAGTCGAACTGAAATCGGTGCATATCCTGAGTATACGTACGACGCGTCGTTCGGATCATGTTCGTTTACGTCGTCGACGATTAAGCGAAACGCTTTGCGGATGCTTGGGTAGGATGACGCCCTTGAAGTTTGTTTCCGAAACAGCCCAACCTCGGCGAGATTTTGCAACGTAAGTACGTGTTTGTGGCCGTACGCCTGAACGTAGCGGGTAAGTAATGGCCTTATAAACCGCGACAAGACTTCCAAATTCGTACTTGCACAATATCCCGGCGAAAGCTATCGTAAGCTTTCGCCTTCATCCCACCCTCTACCAGAGAATGCAGACACAACAGGCGCACGGCTTGAGTCATCGGCCCCTGCTTGTCGATTAGGTGCTCAATGTACTCTAGATGTGACTTGTTGACAATACCGGCCACAAAGTCTGTGAAATAATCGCTGGTGTGAGCAAACATCCGTAGGGTCAACTGATCATCGAAATTATACTTTGTTGAGCTTCTAAGGCGCTGTTGAAATCTTTGTCATTGGTGGCCTTGGTTAGTTCTTCCGCAATTCCCGTATCTGCAGGGAAATGGCTGTGTTCAGGCTGCTCCTCTTAGTTGCTCGAATCCGGCCGAACTTACGTAAACGAAGCGACTGATGCTCAGCCTGTAGATCGCTGAGCTTTCCAATGAAGTTCTTCAACTGCGAAACAGTCTTGGCTTGATGCCGACCCTAAATTAAAGCCTAATTGGAATCCTATTGGGTACATTCCGTTCCAAGTTTAAGTGTTGCACTCACTTCATAATTATCATGAATCCGTCGTGCGGCCTGGCTCAGCGAACTCCCAACAACAGCAAAGTTGAGATCCCGTAGTTGAGCGTGGAGCTTGTCCGAGTTGTTCAGAGCAATTTTTTTCGGTTTATTATGTACAGCCGCCGTCGAGCCAGATGCAATTCCGGTGGGCGACGGACCGGCGATGAAAGAAGGATCGACTTCGACGAACGCTGATGGGCCATTCAAAGAGTTAGTGTGGGAATGTATGTACGGGGTGAGTACTGGACAGCCTTACTGCTTCGTATTCCAAAGAACTCATCAATGAGTCCTTCGTAAGTGAGTTGCGTGCACATGGGCGTAACAAGATCGACGGATCTATCAATGATAATGAGGGAGTCTATGTCGGAATAGATGGGAAAAACACGTTCCGCGGCACCACTATCTGGCGCATTAGCTAAAAGCTCCTGCCGCAAACGCATCAGCAAGTCTGATAAGAGCTTCAGAAAAAGCGTTGAACGTTAAAGTGGCGATTCCCATGGGTAATTGCATGATACTCACCAACCTTGGCATTGGCGCCTTTCCCTACTATCCGAGGGGCGATTCCAAACATGCTTTGGAGCTTCATAATCGCTTGAGCCATGGCGAATAGGCATGATGTGTCACGATCCTGCGCCCGAATCAATAGAAACATTTCAAAGACAGGCGAAAATGGTAGCTCAGCGATGTCAACTTACGAGGAAAAGTTCACAAAAAGCATTGTCAAATTCAAGAGACAACACGTCGTCTTCCAAAGGGATCAAGTCCAGGTGGTACTCGCCCAGGGTGATCTCACCGTATACACCTGCTTCTTCCAACACACGTTCGCAGACCAAGGTTCGCCGCGGAACAAAAAAAAGACTGTAATCCAACGATCGACCCGCGTTACTATTGGCTTTAATCTGTGCTGAGATGATAATGGGCTATTATTCTTATGTCTGGATGAGTTCAATGATTGATGCAAGGGCATACCCGCAACGGCGTTCACGTTCTGCAAGGTGGGCCTGCAAATGTATATCAAGGATTTACAGTCTGTCTTCAGCTGTTCTGACGACAACAAGTATATTCTTTCCACTCCATGCTCCTACAAACAATTTCAGAAGCGTTGATTGCAGGTGCCCCTTCTGTGTTGTAACAGACACGACGGACCTTCAACAATGAAAACTCAGCTATAATGCTGAGAGGACCGCTCAGAGTAGGATCCAACACGAGGTCCTTTTTCCCTCGGACCTATGCATGGATTGGTAAGGATGTTGACAACGCACATGTCTGCTCATGCCGCTCATGCCGCACGCTGCAACTTGGAGCCTCACCGAGTCGAGGATCTCAATAAGCTCTTTCCTGGCATACCTCTTCACAGCAGCAGTGGAAAACCCCCTTGTGGTCGAGGCAGCCGGCGTCCCTTGCATTTTAGGTGTCCGCCTTCTTTCCCAGGCTGTTCTCCACCTTACTTTGCGTTTGCGGAAGTTCGAACCGGCGCGACTGTCAGCTGATAACACGTGAATATGTGTGACCAACATGTGACTGCATGTGACCCAGTCTTTGATATGCGAGCATTGAAGCATCAAGCCAGAAAGGACCCATTAAGAACGGCAGGAGCTGGTGGTAGAGGCGTCTTGCAGTCTAGAGGGAACAGCGATTGACGATAAGGATGACTGTCGATGAGAATGTCGTGGATAGCTTGGAGGAAAAGGTCCAAGATATGGAGGTAGAAGACCAGGAAGACGAGGAAGACGGAGACGCTCCTACGGAACCGGGCGCTGCTGCAGGTGGCCCAAAGAAGAAAAAGAAGAAGAAGAAGTCTAAGAAGAAGACCAACGGCTCATCACTCTCACCTTCAGGTGGGGCTGCCACACAACAAACTGAGCCTCCCTCCATTCCCGTGTCGAAATTCTTCCTCGACGGTATCTATCCTGAAGGTGAATTGCACGAGTACACGAATGATAATGCCTACCGAACTACGAGCGAAGAAAAGCGTTACCTGGAACGCATGGAGCAAGACCAGTACAACGATCTGCGCCGGGCGGCAGAAGTCCACCGCCAAGTCCGGGCTTATGCTAAAAAGACAATCAAGCCAGGCATGTCCATGATAGACATTTGTGAGATGGTCGAGAACGGAACTCGCACGTTGGTGGAGGCGAATGGATTGGATGCCGGCATTGCTTTTCCTACGGGCTGCTCTTTGAATCATGTCGCCGCCCACTACACGCCGAATGCGGGTGACAAAACCGTCTTACAGTATGGCGATGTCATGAAGTTGGACTTTGGAGTACATGTCAATGGTCGCATCATAGATTCCGCCTTCACCATTGCATTCGATTCACAGTTTGATCCACTTCTGGCAGCCGTTAAGGATGCCACCAATACCGGTCTGCGAGAGGCTGGCATCGATGTGCGGCTGAGTGACATTGGTGCGGCCATCCAGGAAGTTATGGAATCATACGAGGTTGAAATAAATGGCAAAACATACCAAGTGAAGCCGATTAGAAATTTGAATGGTCACTCCATTGCACCATACCAGATTCACGCAGGGAAGTCGGTTCCAATCGTCAAAGGAGGGGACCAAACGAAGATGGAGGAGGGAGAGTTGTATGCCATTGAGACATTCGGAAGTACTGGCCGTGGGTATGTTCACGAGGACATGGAGTGCAGTCATTACATGAAAAACTATGACGCTGGACATGTCCCGCTAAGGTAAGCCGTGGTGGATGCATGTTTTCTCTTCTGCGGCACTCATACCCCAAATCCCACTTAGATTACCACGCGCCAAGCAATTGTTAAATACCATCAACAAAAACTTTGGCACTCTTGCTTTCTGCCGTCGATACTTGGATCGCCTCGGAGAAACGAAGTACTTAATGGCGCTCAAAAATTTGGTAGACAACGGGGTCATTGATCCATGTCCACCACTTGTGGATACGAAGGGTTCCTACTCGGCACAATATGAGCACACCTTCCTGCTGAGGCCTACTCGCAAAGAAATCCTTAGTCGTGGTGACGACTACTGAAGCTGTACTTTTAAAGTCGTTTCAATGCATACTCTACAATTTATCTTCTATCTACCCATTTAATGGTGGACTATGTTGAGTGATGTTGACGTGGTGCCTTATAAACTCTAGAGTTGTTGGTCCGAACGATCGTTCTCGCGAGCTTCAGACGCCTGTATAAGTAATGCGATATTCGATACATGCATCAGGTTGAAACTAGTCTGAGATCTGGGAGCTATTAGGAAGACGGAAGCGCGACCTGACTGTGTATTACGTAACACTCCGACCAGCGCGACCAAACATTCCCTCCCGTTATTTTTGTAAGAACGGCAAGCTGAACGTTGAGGACGCCATGAGCAGAGACAGCGCGGAAGATGTACCGTCTACGTCTCAGGATCAAGTGTCTGTTCATGACAGCGACTCAAAAATGGAGGGGCGTGCACGACCACAATCACAACCACGCAAGACCGGACTTGGTGCAATCTTCAATGAGCGGAGATCAGTTCTCAGCAACAACGATGCTACTGACCTGGAGAGCACGAGAAGAAATCAGGATGCTGCAAATATTATTGCCACCAATGTGAAAGAGAGGATTGCTGCTACTGGTGCTGATGTTGATGCAGCGGAACAACCGAGCGCCGTCGAGCATGCGTTGGGCACGACAGAAAGAGTGGCCAAGCCCGCGGCCTTTGATACCGACATTGTCAGTTGATCAAGCAAGCATCAAGTAAAGTTATGCGAAAAGTGCTGACTCTTTAAGGCAGGACGATCACCGGCTCTCCTTTCGTGATGTGTCGGCAAAGTACGCCACATCCGTTAATTTCAAGAACCCGTCCAAATCGGTAGGATTATCCCCGGAAGAAGCGGTATTGCGGCGTGACAGGTATGGTTCAAACATGCTGACGCCCCCGAAGAAGACACCTTGGTATTGGAAATTCCTACAATGCCTGGCGTCGGTGTTCAATGTGCTCCTAGTGGCAGCGGGAATAGGATACTTAATTACTTATGCCATCAACCCTATGGACTACTTTGAGAATGTACGTTTACCTTGGAAGGCTGCGAGGATGTTTGTCCTCTTGGACTGACACCGCGGCGGTTACAGGTGTACATAGGCTGTTTCCTAGTGGGTGTCTCGTTCCTCAATGCGGGGATTGAATTTTACGAGCTTCACAAAGTAGCAACCGTCCTGGCATCATTTACGGTACAACTCCAGCGTATGCTATTGCCTTGGAACATTCGAAAGGAACAGCATTTGACTGATACGTTAACTTCCT
Source organism: Gaertneriomyces semiglobifer (assembly GCA_025558075.1). NCBI lineage: Eukaryota > Fungi > Chytridiomycota > Chytridiomycetes > Spizellomycetales > Spizellomycetaceae > Gaertneriomyces > Gaertneriomyces semiglobifer. The sequence continues at coordinate 437,322 of JAHLKF010000010.1, read as the reverse complement.
TATTAGACGCTCTTGCCGCCACAGGCAGATGTAATACGAGCCGGTTGCGTTCAAACTGTATTGGTTAAAGATTTAGTTCCGGGTGATGTTGTAGTCATCCGTGCGGGAGGGCGTGTTCCGGCGGATATGGTCCTCTTCCACACCATGGATTGCCGAGTGGACATGTCGAGCTTAACTGGGGAAAGCGAGCCCGTTGGAAGGAGCGCCTTACCGAATGGTGCTGGGGACGATGCGGAAGCGGTTGAAGCTTCCAATCTTGTGTTCAATGGTAACGTCGTTGTTTCCGGCGAAGCGTACGGCATTGTAGTGCGAACAGGTGATGCAACGGCCCTCGGCCAGATCGCGACTATCTCTAAATCAGAAAAAAACAGACGGTCCCCTCTAAGAACGGAGATCAGTCGATTCTGTCATACTATATCAGTCCTTGCCACCATAACTGCGCTGATATTTTTTTTTGTGGCGCTCGCCCGCGGACGCAATTTCAACTACGCACTTACGTTCGGCATTGGCATTCTGATTGCTTGGATACCGCAGGGTTTGGCTGTCACCGTCGTGATGCTGTTAAGTATTGCGGGGAGACGGATGCAGGAGCAAAGTGTTCTGGTGAAAGACCTCCATGGAGTGGAGACCTTGGGGGCAATCACCACATTGATGACGGACAAGACAGGAACCCTTACGCTGAACGAAATGACTGTCACAAACGTATATTCCAATGGCAGCATGTGGTACGCTGGTACTGTAAAGGACGGTCCACCTGATGAGAAAATGCTGAGAATGGACGTAAGCGGGGTATCTCATATGCTGCATATGAGTGCGACCTGCACGAGGGCCCGCTTTGATAGATTGGATGTGCCGGTTGACAGGAGGGTTGCCCTCGGGGACGCAACGGAGGCCGGGCTATTGAGGTGGGCTGCATCAAAACTTGCAAACATTGATAAGGTATCCGATCATTACAAATGGGAACATTGAAAGTAAACATACCAACTCACGGGCGCTCCTTGATTAGCTACCGGATATTTATCCCATCGTCTTTGAAATACCTTTTAGTTCAGACACGAAGTATCACCTCACTATTCACAATAAAACGCATCCTGACGGTGGTCTGACTTTGTATATGAAAGGAGCACCTGAAGTCATCTGGGATCGGTAAGTTTGAGGTGCATCAGCGTTTATGCGAGATATGTCTTGAATGGTAGTTCTATCGAAAGTTGCAGTACAATGTGGCGAGACGGAAAAGCAGTACCGATCACAGAGAATGACAAGAGCGCCTTCTTCCGCGCTCATGGGACAATGTGCGATAAAGGCCACCGTGTACTTGCCTTTGCCATGTTATTACTGAAGATTCCGGATAACTTTCGCTTCGACCGAGCCAAAAACAATTATCCCACTCATGGACTGACTTTTGTGGGAATGATATCTCTCGAAGACCCTCCAAAGACAGGTGTACGGGAAGCGGTTGGTAAAATGCGATCTGCAGGAATCAAAGTAGTCATGATTACGGGTGATCATCCATTGACCGCTGAAGCTATTGCGCGACGGATCAACCTCGCTACATCACCTCAACCTGTTCGACTCTCAACATCTGAATCACTCTCTCTACCGCGTCCGCCCCGTAGAAACGCGGCTTCCTGTCTGATAGCCACGGGAGCGGTTCTCACCCGCTTTACTGATAGTGACTGGTTGCACGCATTGCTGTACGACGAAATAATTTTCGCCAGAATCTCGCCGACTCAAAAACTGGAGATTGTCACCCGTGCGCAAGCACTTGGACACATTGTGGGTGTCACTGGCGACGGTGTTAATGATGCTGCCGCACTACGCAAAGCGGATTTAGGTATTGTGATGAACAAAACTGGAAGCGACGTGAGTAAAGAAGCCGCCGGCATGGTTATCATGGATGATAATTTTGCCTCGACAGTCAAAGGTATCCTTGAAGGTCGACTCATATTTTGGAATTTGAAAAAGGCCATCAAGTATTCGTTGACCCACATCATGGCTGAGGTCATTCCTTATCTCCTGTACGTTCTCATTCCTATCCCACAATGTTTGACCGCCATCCAAATCTTAGCCGTCGATTTGGGCTTTGAATTGTTCATGACCCTCAGTTTCGCGTTCGAACCCCCAGAGGATGCGGACTTAATGATGCGGATGCCGCCACGGAGGCAAGTGACGGAAGATTCAATCAACGCGTTGATGCATGCGCGTAAAGTGCGGCGCGATGCCGAACGGCGCCATGTTGATCGCCAAACTGCTGCGGAGGCTGGCCACGCAGGATTCGTATACGATGAATCTGGTGATTATCTGGAAAGCTCAATTGAGGAGATTCCTCTTGCAAATACCCGCTTCACCGACTCGCATAGTATTATGAATCGATTAGTGGATGAAGACGCGGAATTGTTAATGGACGACATCCGAGAGAAAAACATCGTGGGCGCGCAAGCTGCAGATGCTGCTGCGGCGCGCGTGCGGTCACGGTATACTCGACTTCTTTTTGAAGTTCGAAGTGTGTTAACGCAACCTGGTTACTGGCGGGCCCAGTACCGGGCCTGGAATGAACTCACCAAAGGATATGTCGTGGGTGATAAATTAGTCGACGGAGAAGTAATGAGCTGGTCATATCTTGAAGGTGGAATCATAGAATGTTGCGGTGGCTTGGCGACGTTCTTCGCTGTTTTATGGTTCTCGTACGGTATAAGTGGAGCTGATGCGATACGAGCTCAGAAAGGTCGACATTATTTTTTGCCACACAGTGCACCTTTGCTCGTCTCTGATGGAACTTACCTACCCGGAGAAGCTCAGAACGAAGCACTGAAGCAAGCACAAAGCGGTATGGCTTAATTTTACCTATTGCCGGCCTCCGTCCTGATATATCTGACCATAGGGTTTTACTTGTCCATCTTGATCATACAATGCTGGAACCTCTTTGCCTGCAAAGCCCGACATGTGCCATTTGGTAAGTTCATGTTACAAAACCCACGAACCTGGGTGGCCATCTTCACTGGCAGTAGCATGGCTTTCCTATTTGTTTATGCTCCCTTCATGAACACAATATTTGTCACATCGGGTGACCTTGACCCGATCTACCTTTTGATTCCGATGGCCTTTGGTGCTGTGCTACTCTTGTACTCCGCCATCCGTCGGTTGTTCATCCTCAGACTCGCCCCAGAAGAGAAGAATCCAAGCTTGGAAGGGCTGAACATGGCTGCGTCCCACTGGTCGCTGAGTCCCAGTTATCGACAGAACGGAAACAAATATACCCGGTTTAGACAGATGATGAGGGGATTGAGTTTTGCAAAGACTGTTAGCACGGATGATGGTCATTGATGGCGAAACTGCCTTGACTGGTCAAACATGTATTGATTACAATCTACCACACTAAATTTGACCCCTCTGCACGCCGCACATTGGACAGAATTTCTCTTGCCCTGCGAAATTGTGTCCACATTGCGAGCAGAATCTGGCCAGAACTCCTATTCCTGCTGTAGTGGGTACTGCATCTGCTAAAGAGGCAGCAGTGGGAACAGGAACTACGTCAGGAACGTTAGCCACCACAATAGAGGTGCTCGGTTTCTGCCGTATTACGCCAATGGTCTTGGTCGTGTCCGAATGAGCCTTTGCAGCCTTTAAAGGAGACACCTGCACTTTCCCAGCGTTGAGTTTCTGAACCGCTCTGACAGGCGGGGCGATGGCCTCTTCCAAGCCATCCACTTTCTTGTTTCGCTCCTTGGCAAAGTAGCCACCTGGCTTGCAGGACCGTAGGTGAACCTCCAGCCGGTCACGCAGGAACTGTAGCGGGTGAAATGCGAGTGAGAAACTTGATTTAGACCTTAACCAGATCGCTACCTGACACCAACTTTTCGACCACAGTTGGGACATTCTTCCCTCCCTTCGTTCATAAACGTTGCGAAAGCGGCATCATTGTATGCGCTTGCCGACATTGCGCCACCCGAACCGCCAACGGCAACAGCATCATTGCCGGTATCGCCCACGACAGGCCGTTTAGGCCTTGTCCGCCGCTGTTCTTTAGGTAGTTTGGCGTTCGCGGCATCGAACTTTGCTATACATTGCTTCTCGTGAATGTCGATGGATTTACTTCCAAATTCTCTACCACAAATGTAGCACACTGGCGGTTACAGCCCAGTTAGATGCGCAATACGTAGGATTGGTCTACCACAAGACCTTGACCGGTCCTGCTTACCACGCGTATAAGGATTGCGGCCTTCTGCCTTGGGAATTACACGAGCTGAATCCATCGTCGGTACTGACGGGTCGTACTCTTTGGCGGCATCACATAGCTGTTCTTTTGGCGCACCTGTGGTGTATCGTTGAGCTTAAATAAGCGGAGCCTATTTTGGGTCTCAAGCAAGTTGCAGCACACAGCCAAAAGATCTGGCCATCCGCAGCATATAATGGCTTCTCCAAAGCACTTCGTAGGTACGTTCGCCGTAATCTCCAGATCTATGCCAACGTGCAGTACATGGATATACTCAATTTGAACCCATTTACAGGCTATACTCTTGGTGCGGCTGGTATGTCCACGCGAATTGAGATCTATCTGGACTATCTCGTAAGTCTATCTTGGATCGAGTTCGTGATGGCAACCCGATGTTTAGGCTCGAAACATCTGGTAGTGCCCATTTTCAAAGAAGATGTTTAGCACTGTCATCAATGATCTTCAACCCCATGTTACGAAAACCTTTCAGGCGTCCATCACTTTCCGACACCAAGTACAACCATGGCATCCTCAGGGGGTTTTTCTGCACGAAACGGCTATGGCAGTACATAAACTTAGTCCAACGTGCTTTTGGCCAGTGTCAACTATCTTGTTCGCCGCACAGGATGAGTTCAGCGACTCCAAAACCGTAAACCTCTCACGGGCGCAGCTGTACGAGAAGCTCATCGACCTTGTCACAGCGTCAGACAAGATCGATGTCTCCAAAGATGAACTAAGAGCGCTGTTAATGCCAAAAAATAGCAACGAGGGCAACGAGATTACGCCCGTCTTGAAAACGCATTTGAAGCTGACTCGGCACAACTCTGTGCATGTCAGTCCGACGGTGTTAATTAACGGATTGGTAGTCCCCCAAATCTCAAGCTCTTGGCAGGCAGAGCAGTGGAAAGAGTATTTGGATAAGTTTGTCTGATTGACCTATGGAGCTCTATTGTTTCTGCGGCTCCTTGGTATATATACCAAATGCGATTAGGGAGGTACAAATTGTCCAAAATTGTATGTATTTTGCAATGCAGTCAAAAAATCATAGCAATTGGTCGAGTTACCATTCCATTCATGCTGAAAATAATCCCCGACCGACGCCGATGCCCGTGGCCACTCCACCGATGAGCAAGACATTCCCAGTGACTACCATCAAGATTAACGTGCTCCCCGCTAGTCCCTCTACAACTCCCCACAGAGCATATTCGCCGCGTTTCACTACATTGCAAAATGTGCCTTTATTCGACGCTCCAGCGCCAATCGGCAATAATGGAGAACGCTCTGGGGACTCTGAAGCTCTTCCGAAAATTCGCCGAGTTGGTCCAGTGGCACTCGCTACACTGCTTCGCCGGCTAGATCCGGGTATAGGCAATTGTGAACGGACAGCGTCGTCCTCATCTTCATGATCACCTTGCCTAAGCCAAAAGGCTTCCCGTCGGTGGCGAGCCCCGGTTACCGCTGCGTAACCAATGCCAGCTGCGATTGCAAATCCAGCGGCGGAGAAGAGGCCGGGCCAAGACTGAAGTTCCCAAGTAGGAACGAGGAATGTGTCCGAGGGAACGAAATGGAGGTAGCCTTTAGCTGTAGCCGGTGACTTCGGTGGAGGCGGATTTGCCGGCGGGGGTGGTGGAGGTGGGCAGAGTTCTAGGCTAATCGAGGTTTGGCGGTGATCTCGGCAGAAAGCATTCAAGCGTTCGCAGCCTTCGGGCCAATCTTTCGCCACACAGACGTCTCGCCACTTCTCTATAACATCCGTATCGGTCTCAAGGCAGGCGTCTGACTGTGTATATTGACACATCTTCTCGAGTGCGACTTCAATGTCCGCAGTGAAGGGTATTTGCACTGGATTGATGCGGCACTGGTCTACCAGCGAGGTTCGGGGGCATAACGAAGCATATGTTCTGCACCCTCGGGCAAGCGGACTCTCCGCGCATAGTGTTGTCAGTATTGAAAAGGGACTACATATTCCTTTGTCTGTTGTACAGTATTTCCGTATCGTGCAGCCTACCGAGTCATGACCGTAAGACGTAAGACCAGAGAGAAGTCGACTCCTGTTATAAGCAACATGTACGTACCTACACCACCTACTTCACTGCATATGTCCTTGACCATGTCGTTGACCATCCGGTCTTCTAGCTGAAAGCCCTTACAACTCAGGCGTGATGGGTTCATAACACAATCGGCCGAGTCCGGTTGCGCCACTGCCACAGCAGCCAGTAAGAGCATAGCTGCCCCGACGACGCTGAGAGCCACCATTGCGTGCGTCAATTGATTGTTTTTTCTCAGTAACTTGGGTATGTGTGAGGTGCGCGAGATGCCTGTGTTGACGAGGTTAAGAAACGTCAGTTGACGCGCGCCCAAGCTGCAAATAGCAACCTCAACCGAAGAACTTTCGCCAAGCGTCAACTTTCTGCGGACAATAAGCGATCATGAAGTAGGTGGAAGCCAGGAAGAAGGTCTGAGGCATAAGGGACGAACAAGGCACTTTTGGACCAACCTCGACTGGGTTAGTCGAGAAACCGAAGTGCATTGACAATCGGAATCAGCAATGATTTTGGACTTCGTGCGGAGCACAGACATGCCTTGTAGGGAACTGTTGAGCTGCCCGTACTCATGAATTGGATACGCAACCTGGCCATTTGAGGACGTCCACCGTCCACATACTTGCGACCAGAATGTCCAACGGACGTGGTCATACAAGCGATCACCGATTGTTGATGATGGTATCATGGGTCATGGACAGAAAACAGGATGACATGCCGCTGAATACCTGCACATTGATGAAATGCCATCAACCGCTGTATATAACTGGAACCGACGATTTCGGGTTTTTGGAGAACGAGGTATCCGCTTATTGATATCGCATTTTAAAGATTTTCACAGCCCTTCGCGATGGTTGCAATCACAGCGAGCAATTGAAGCGGCGACGAACAACAGCAACGGCCGGGTGTTTCGCAGCAATTTCAGTACGAGAAAGATGGGCGGTCAGTCCGCTGCCTTATGGCGGCAATTTCAGAACCTCATGGAGCCGCACAAGAACCTTGTAGGTGATGTGCTCCAAGCCGGTAGGTTTATCGTTCATTGTTTAACCTCACCACATATCGACCGCTACAAAACCTCTTACAGTCGCTGCCCTGGTGTTGCTGGCCCTCGGTCATTTGCTGCTCAACGCTCGAGGGATTGTTTGGCCATGGGCATTGGGTTACTGCCTGCTGAGCATCACATTCTACTATACCTCATTTCGCGTTCACCGTAACTCCACGGCGAACATCGGAACCATGGCGTTTCCCAAGCGCTCATTGCTGTCCGCTATGATAATTGCAGCTGGCACGGCGTGCACAATTTTGTACTATACGTTTGACGCGTTTTCTGGACTACGGACGATAACCGTGGAAGGTGATGGATCCAACTTTATACCATCCAGCGCTGGCACTCCAGATGCATGCCGGCCGATTCCTGTCTTGCAGGGGCAATCGTATATTGCTCACTATGTCAATGAGACTTATGACGATCGCGGGGCAACCGTCGCATGCTCGCCGAAAGGCTGTCCGTGCTTGGAGGGGCTTGCACGTAAGAGGGGAGCCGCCAAGTGCGAGCTGCTCACTCACTCTGTTCAAACATTGGATATGTCTCGTGCGGGCACATACTCTACCAACTACTGGTTCCTGTGCGGGAGCGATGGCCGCGGGAAGCGAAATGTTATTACTACGCCAAGCGTAACTCGAGTGGTGCATATCAAGCACCGTCCGCGGTTACACGTCACGCACGTTTCTGAGCGTTACGCAGAGATTTCTCTTGCTTTTGGGGCTCCTGTTATCGATGCGGACGGTCGAGCGCCGCTCTCTAAGGATGCGTTCTCGCTCGTCCTGCGCGACGTAAAGGGCCAACACTTTCCTGCGCCTTTCTCCATTGCGCGTGTTGTACCTGTACCGGCAGAGGTGCATACTACGAATAAGGATATTGCCGTCGGTGCGGTGGAGTACAAGTTATATTTGGATTCTGGGGACATGAGCTCATCCGCTTTGCCAAACGTAACTCTTTTGATCGGCGTAGTACCTGGCAGATGTATAGAAGCGATTCACCCATTTGGTCACTGCGCTAGCGAATATGCATCGATTCCATTGACTTCTGTGCCCACCATGCGTGCCAATCTGGCCTATCGTGCCAACGAGGACCAGCTTACATTGCGCTTCGTGTTTTCTGAGCCAGTTCAACACACGGAATTGAGTCCCAAAGGAGTAGAAATGGCGAAGCCACTCATGATGACATCCTTCGACATTGCTATCGAGAAAGAAGAACCAAGGCCAATATGGGGAACACGGCACTCGCTGACGTCCTTGCAAGTGGTCTCGGTTAGGGCATTGGACGGTGATGCCGCTTCGCGCCGGCCCGAATATGAGGTGGTCGTGCATCTTCCGATTACTCTGCAGGAAAGCGGTAGTAAGTTGATTGCTGGAATAAGCTCTACTGTAACGGCACAGAAATGGCCGCAGTTGCCGGTGAGCGGCTCTCCGACAGTGTTCACCCTTAACCACGGGCTATGCTGTTCTACTGTTCCCGGACGGGCGCACGTGGTCGATCACCCAGATGTGTGCGCGTCTCCTAGTGTCTTTCGCACCGGCAGCGACTCCTGTGATTGGTCCACCGAAACGACAAAGCGACCCTCTGTGAGCCCTGAGGGCCCTGCGGACGTACGATTGGAGCTCGTTGGCTCCTCAACCGTCATTCTCTATGCTGGCGAAACTTATAGAGATCCTGGAGTGAGAGTCATTGACGAAAGAACCTGGAAACTATTTCAAACGAAACCGAAAATCTCTGCCACTTTTGACCCTCCTTTGGATTCAACAAACCTTCATTTAGGTGTGTACCTACAAACATATTTTGTGGATTCCGCTGACGTCAAGGGAATTCCCGCAACGAGAGTGCTCGACGTGCGCCGTTCGCGGCCGTCGCCGCGGGTTGTCGGTGTCTATCGGAAGCCTAGTGCCACTGGACGGCCAGTCTCAGCGATTGTCTTGAAGTTTACCTCACCAATTCAGAGCCTGGATGTCGCCCATGTATCTATGTATTTCAACGGGACGCCGTCAGCAGTTACCAGCGTGATATATCATGAAAATGCTGGACTGTACGACGTAGAGCTTCCGACGCTGATCCAGGATGAAGAGTTTAACTACTTGCATTTTCGCATTGACGGACAAGGTTGCAGAGATGCCGCTGCCCCGCATGGACATTGTAATGTAGATGCGCCTCTCACAGTTAATATGGATATGGCCGCACAAGTGGAAGTGACTAGCTTGTTTTGGCACAAGGATGAATTGACAGTAGATGTCGCCTTCAGCACCGTGATAGGCCTGACAGGAACACCTATTACCCCGGAAGCCTTTCAAGCGACTCACTCGCCTCTAACCAGTAGTTTACCGCACCCTGGTTCTTGTCATATAAACGGCACACCGCTGTCAGTTCTAAGTTTGGAGCTCTTGCGAAATGGCGGAACTGAAGACGAAACGCCTCGCATTTATCGTTTGAAAATTCACGCACCGGCCGCCATGCATCAAGAAACAGGGATGGTTTTCTTGTCCATTACGGCAGGACACCTGATGCATGCAGGCAGTGCGAACCCAGTTCTCTGTTGGAATTCTATCATACACGGTAAGAAACTGCGCGCTGCGTTCTTCACGGTGTTCTTTGATTCTTATCTCTTCCTATAGAAACCGGACCCTCCCGACGATATACCATGAGTTTGACGCTTTTGGGAGTAATTGCTGCATGCCTCTCCACCCTTAAAATGGTTACTGGGACGCTGTTCAAAGGCGCGACCATTGTGGCGACGATGTGGCTCGCCTTAGTAGGCCCGAGCGTGGTAGTCACAGGCGTAATGACTGCGGTTGCCTTCGTAACATGCTTTACCATGTGATTTTTTGTAGATATATATCATAATCTGTATACTGGCACTAATTAGTGTATATTTCTGTACTCAATAATAGTAGTGTGTGAAGCGGAAAGAATCCGGACTGGAGATGTAGACTTAACTCTACGGAATAGTATCGAATTCCTCCGGAATACTAAACTGCTCACTGAACTGCTGCGCTGGGATACCAAACGTCCGTGAGCAGTAAGACTGCAGCGCAAACATATTCTCTAATAAACCGCGATCGAAAGTTGCCAAACGGTAAGCATACGCAAGGATTATCTGGGCAGTAGGCAGTAAATACCTGTCCATCTGTTGGCTGCTTCTTTCGCCGTCTCAACAGCCCTTTCTGTGGCGATTTCAGGCACTGGTGGAAGTCATGCATAAAGCGTAGAACGTACCTTTTTCCTCTACCAGAGTAGGGTCGCAATCTCGGAATTGTTCCAGTTCGGCCAATTTGGCAGTCCGGGCAGCTTCCGTTTCCAAGAGGCGCCGTAGGAGGTCAGCACGGTGATCCTGTGATGGTTGAACGTCACGCACTCAAATTAAAAGAATCATCTAGACGCCAAACTACTCACCGAGTTCTCTCTCCCATTTTGAGCTTCAGTTATCCCTCTTTGCACGTCGATGTTCTTTTGCTTCAAGACCTTGAGCTCTGCCTCCAAGTCGTCAATCTTACGCTTCCTCTAGGGCACGCTATTGGTTCACTCGTATCCGTGAAGTACTAAAGTAGGTCTTTGTCATACTTACTGTCTGTACTGCTGCGCTTGGGAATGACCAAAAGTAGTTGCTAGTGCCAATTTTCTCAGCCGTGACTATATTATCTGCCTAAAACCTGTCGGTCTCGAGAGCCACAGGAGTTAACCACGAGCTATGCCATGAACACGCACCACAAGGCTGTCCAAGACTTCTTTGATGCTTTGCGTCACTATTGGCTTAGTGTGAGCGTGCGGTCCATTGATGAATGCAAGTGAACAGTACCGATTCCTTTAGATTTGGATGCCAATTTCTCCACATCCTGTTTCGACGTATTAAAAAAGCCCTTGAAGGCTGCAAATGAATTCCCACCACACTTTAAGCTGCCAAAAGTCCTTCTGCGGTCAGTTGGGTTAGATATGCTGTGTGGATGTGAGAGGAAACGCAAAAACGCAAGCAACCGTCTCGTAAAAGAAGTCCGTCAGACGCATCCTCTTCTCCTCGAATGACAGGCCCTTCCGCTTACTCTAATTGACTTGATATAGAACTTAACTGTTTAGGTGAAATACGGCGTTATCTGCTCACCATTTTCCTGTACTGCTGCTCCTGGCCTCCTCAAAGTCCTCGTATACCTCCCTGCACTTCCCTCTGCTTGTTGCGGTGATCTCTCAACGGCGACGCGGGGCAACAGAATGGGCGACTTTTCATAGGTGTCATATGCATAGGCAAGATCGGTGGGAAAATCCCGCAAGAGCATGTCATTACAACCCTAGTTGTGATGAGTAAGCTCCGACCAGCTTCTGTCAGAACGCGTTTTCATGATGAGGACGTCCTGAAGAGGTAAGAACAGCACAGACGGTTGACCGCAAGATGGCTGATCGAGCAGATGCCAAAAATATGAAAGTGGACTCTAAAGATGTAGTAATAGTTTCCAGCACACTACACAATTCGCAGGAAGTGCAAAAGTTGACCGCTAGGATTTGCGAGCTTGAGGACGAGCTCAAGGTACTTTCACGCTCCGCAGTGATATTATACCGTGGCATTAAGATGTGAAGTATACGTCCAACAGAAGGCTAGCGAACGACAACAAAGGGAAGCTGAGGTTTTGGCCCAGATCATCTCAGAAAAAAACTCCATGCTGGATGTAATGCGATTGAAGGTGAATCGTTATGAATTTGCCATAAAGGAAGCTATCATATTTTTGGGACGCCCAATGTTGAACTTTGATGACTGGCTCAACAAGCCTACTGAAGAGGTGATCTTCAGGACCTCGGACCCAAAAGTGGCGTCGAACAAGGGTTCACCACCGCAAACGCCCGTCTCCACCAGTGCGACAAAGCAATCCTTGTCTATACCGGCACAGATGGCCGCCAAGCAGCAAGCCCAGCAGGATGCAGATTTGGGAATGAACCGTAGTGTTCCACCCCTAACGAGGGGAGCCACGGCTCTTGAGGTTCAATGCATGGAATGTATGCGGCTTTCTCTTAATTATCTTCGCAACGCACAAGCATCAGTCCAAGCGATTGACGGACGTACCACACACTTACAACCGTTGCCGCGCTTGATTGTGGAAGATCATGGGATACCAGCCGCGGAAACACCAACGAGTGCAGAACGGGTGGGTCAGGAATCTCCAAGTCTGATGCCTTTGGACACATCGCAACAAGGATTAAGGGCAAACTCCCGCAGTCGACACGGTTCGAGAGACTTGATTACCGCATCAAATCCTGCGAGTCCAGTAGGGCGTCGGAAATACGTAGCTTCACAAAAAGCAGCTGCAGCCCTCTTACATGCCGCGACATCTATGCCAGACGACGATTATAGCGATTTGGCTACCAATCCGGCAAGTCGCGCCGATGTGAATGCGACAGCCCTACACAAATGCTCGAACTGTCGGGACGTTATGCTTCAGTTGAATCAGTACCAAGTTAAAGTCGAGAATCTTACCAGCGACATACGAGACCTCGCCAATCAGCTTGAACAAGAACGAATCACACGAGAAGCTCTTCAATTGAGCAAGGACCTCCTAGATCAAGAGCTAGAGGAGCTGACAGCACAATTGTTTGATCAAGCGAATAACCTGGTTAGAGAGGAAGCGAAAATGCGCGATGATTTGGAAGCCACAAACCGCCAGTTACGTGGTGAGTTGCGCGAAGTTATGGGTAACTTCCGGCGGCGGGATGAGGAACTGCAGCATCTTCGGATATCTCTCGGGGCGCTCGAGAACGCGAAGCTACGCTCAACTTCTTGGAGCAGTCCTCGAGGGTCCCTTACTTCTCCGCAAGGGTCACAACTGAGCTTGAGCGCTCCGTACAAAGGCAGCGCAGTACATCGCATGTCTCTGTTAGGTCCACCTCTGGCTGCATCACTAGCCTTATCCATCAGCGTCGACGGCATTATATTCGCCGAGTTTAAAGACCATGTTAAGACAATGGTGGCGGCACCGCCGGAGCAGCTCGGTTTCGTTACCGCCTTCTTAAAAAGATGCATGGTTGAGGACATAGAACCATGTTTGTTTTTCCTATTTCACACCGAGACTAATGGCACTTTCGTCGGTGCACCAATGTCAACGGCGGTAAAGAAGAAACTAATAGACAACGTGGTGAAGGGTTGGTGCGAAATAGTGCCAAACGAAATCGCTTCCACCCCCGCAATGACATCCACAACGAAGCCCCTCATAGTCACTGCTCATTCAACTGCATCATCAACCCCAAATCCACCAATGGCACCTGCCCCAACACCGTCTGTCAAGCCGAAGGCAGCGTGCTTAACATGTTCCATTCAAAGAGAGTGTGATTATAAGATTCGTTTCACACCTCCCGTGCCGTTAGCGATGAATGCTTCCACACCTCCTCTCCAACAACCACCGACGCTGTCGTCTTCGCCATCACAAGGTGCCGCTGCCATTCATCCAGCCGATCGTTCTTGGAGCCCGCTGTGCAGATTCTGCAGAGAGCGCGTCCTGTCCGTCAGCGACTTCTTTGAATATCTTTCACGTATCCGCGAGATGTCCAAACAAGGTTCGTCGTTGCTGGGCATGTTTAGGCAAGTAATGTGGTTGAGACGCAGGATGGCGAATTGTCGAGTAGGCAGTGTAGCGTTGTTTGAAGGCGAGACAGGCGGAGGATATGCAGGCCCCAATCTCTATGAGGACGGTGGTGATTGGGAGAAATTCGTGCACATAACGACGTAGGCTGGTCGTGTGAATACTGTGTCTCAAAATACCGATGGTGCTACGATAATAGCAGGCGCTACAATACGTGGCCTATGCTGTTTAATGTGTCAGCTTCCATTGATACGTGATTTCGTCATCCAAGACTATATGCACATCCGTGCTGCTTTTGAGAACGCGGTGTCCCAAATGCTGTAGCACTCGCACACCCGCTCCTTTAAAGCTTCGAGCGGTTCCTTTCTTTCTCCACTTGTCACTAATCCAGGTGGGTACGGTCAAACTCTTGAGGAGTCGTTGTTCTTCCCGAAATTGCGGGTCGACAGAACGCCCGCCGATCACCGTCCAGACGGCCAGCCACGTTGCATCCCCTGCATCACGCTTATCAACAGCAGCTATGAGTAATGCGCTGGCCGCGTCCACCACGTCTGGCGAATACCAACTCTCATTGAGGAATGGCACAATCACATCGACTACTTGGTTGACCGCAGTCCGCATGACGGGAACTTGAAGCAAAATTTCTCTCATGGTGTTTAACGCGTGGACTGAGGTCTTCATCTGTGTCGTTGTGATCGCCCGCAAATTCTTGTCCTGAGCAGCTCGGACTGAATCGCGAGATGTTTCACACTCAATGGTAACCTGCAGGTTGCGCATCAGTACGACGAACCTTGGGACAATGTCATCCGCTATCCTCCTAGCAACAAAGTCCGCAGATAGATTGGAGATCGTCGAAATAGTCGCTAAGGCCTCCATTACAACATAATGCTCTTTGTCACCTAATCGACGTACGATGGTTGGCCAAAGAATATGTATTCTTGGGTCCAAATCGAGGGCGCGATCGTTTATTATGCCAAGCGTTCTGGTTAAGATACGCAACGATCTGGCGCGCAGGCGCGCATTTGGCCCAGATGAATAATGTAAAATCTTATCCATTATTTTCATTGCCAATGTTTGGCTTTGTGAAGGCGGTGTTGGCCGTGGCTCGGCGGCCTGGTTGTCGGCGTCTACTTGTTCAGTATCTGGCACCTGTTTATGGCTTTCTTCTTTGTCGTTCTCAGATGCAAGGCGCGTGAAAAAATCTGTTGCATTACCACAAGCGTCATCATCGGGCGAAGATGAGCTGCTTTGAGCATGTCTATGGGAAAAGTAAAATTCCAGTAGTTCCGTCGAAGATTCGAGAAGCGCCGCGGGAAGATCGAAAGAAGGTACAGGCTCACTAGTAGCCTTAACGTCAGGGGAATGGGTATCGGCATTGTGCGGGCCACTCGTGGGCTTCAACACCGTCACGATTTCATCTAGAACCTCCACCAATTGGAGAACCACCCACTCATTCTTGTAATGCCATTGGTCCAAGGCGTCCAATATTTCCTCGATTGGGTCGTTCATGTATGTGATAATATCTGACCCGGCTATACGTACGGCAGCCTTCAACACGGAGGGTGCCCGGGGGTTATCCGATAAATTGCGGAGGCGACGAGAGACGACGTTGACTATGTAGTCGACGTTGCTTAGAATCATCTGCCGAACCCCCTCTAAGTGTTCTCGCGAAGAGGTGTCCTCACCGTACCCGGAACTGCTTGCGATAGCCTGCAACGTACGCATAGCAGACTCACTTACCACACGATTTGAGTCGCCAACTTTCTCGAGAACTACATACAGCACATCAATCAGTAACCGGCGAAAGTCCTTCTGTAGGAGTTGTGCGCAAACGCTAAGTCCCTCCAGAAGTAATGAAATTTTCAATATCGCCGAACTCAGATCCCCAACATTTGGCTCAGCACTTCCAGTCACTTGTGAGCGAGGTATATTATGGCTCAGCTCCATCAACTCCTTGACGAAAGTCACATCACCAAAATTTGTTGGGCAAGTGAGTATAGGTGACTGTACATATTCATTGGCAACGAACTTGACTATAGCTTTCGCATTCATTGCATCCAGCGCGAGTTTCGGAACAAGTGGCTCTGTAGGAATCCCGACACCAGCTGCACCAAGACATAGTTCATTGATGATATAGATCGCTTGAGCTTGAAAGTCGCCCGTAGCAGTCGACCGAACATACTGCGCAAAATGCTCTGTGAGCAAGTGGAGATCGCCGTAGAAACCCAGCAGCCGGAACATGAGCGATATGTGCAGTGCAACTTCTTCGTCGCGGAAATACACGAAGCGTTTGCGAGGGAAGGAATACGTGAACAACTGCGACGGGTATTCAACTGAGGCAACTTCCATGCCGAGGTCGCCAGGGGCAGTGCGTCGACTAATTTCCAGTAAGCTTGCGTAGTTTGAGGTGGTGCGATCTTCTACCAACTTCGTTTCTCCGCTTTCAAACGTCAGAACCTTCAACATGCCGCTGGACATTCTTGGTAACATAGCAGCAAGGGAGGTACCAATACTCTCTTTCAGCAACAAGAGATAACCGTTGGTGATGCGGAGCATCTCAACTTTCTTGCGATCACCAGACTTCATGATGTGCCGGGGCAAACGCACCATCAGGTTATAGAAATTCTCCGTGAGAATAGACGATAGGGAAAATCGGTGCCGCAAAGTACTGGTGATTTGGTCAATGTACATTGCGCAGTCGCTTCTAACCGTCGGAAACTCGTCACATACGTAAAATACGACAGTTTCGACGAGCAGAGGAATACTCTCGAACATACTTAGCAAGCACGAAAGGATTACGCCCGAAGCAAAATGTAAAACGGCAAGCCGAACCCGCCATTCCGGATGATGTCTTATAGTAAAAATCCGTGCAAATATGTGGTTCAGTCGAGACGCAGACGTTTGAAGCCATGCCGCGTCGCGTTGTATATGACCTCGTGGTGCTCGCTCGCCAGATTTATGGTAATCGACTCCCGACCCTGCGTTCTCCGTTGTTGAGGAGATTGGGGTAGCTGTTGAAGTAGGATCGCGGCGTGCCAGACGAACGAGGTCGGCCCAGTTCAGTTTGTCGCCACAAACTAATGATTGACATAGATCGTCCCGCATCACAGCACTGATCAACGCTTCCAAGGTTTTTAGGCATACAACTATGATGCGATGATTCTCCTTGTCATTATTCGTGATGATCTTGGCCACTGCTGAGCTGACACCGGGCAGAAAATGAACGGTCACATCGGGATCACGTACACTTTCAATTATAAGCCTGATGGTGTTACACGCTTGCACGCGCAACTCTACGTTACGGTTTCTTTCCATAATATCCAGCATCGTCACCACTAAGTGGGCCACAACATGCTGGTATTCCTTGTTTCGCAGATCTGCCGATTGGCGCACTTCAAGTGGTAGTTGATGTTCTCCTGATTTCATTATTAATTGTTGCAGGCATCTGACTCCAGCCAGTTTCAATTCTTCTGGTACGGATGCAGTCGAATTCTTGTTTGGCACGGAGCGTCCCAGGGAGATGATGAAAGGAAGTGATACCAATAATTGACGAAACAAGGGGGGCGAAACCGCGTTTGCCGGACATACTTCCAGCAGATCAGCAATTAACAAAAGGGCCTTTTCCATAGCAGGCATGGAGGCCCCGGGGTAGTTGATCAGTTGCATCAGTGGGAACATGATATACTCGAGCATGTCTCCAACAACAGAATCTTTGCCAGGAGGTTCGCAAACTTGCTCCAACTGGCTCTGCAACAATGACAGCGGATGCGCAGCATCTAGCTTTGGCGTTTTCCAAACCAGTGGATTCATGAGCAGCACACAGACTGGCTTCAACTGAGCACCCAGAGTAAGCGCTTACGGCAAAAACCTAGCCATGGACGATAGCGGACATACCTGAGCAAAGACCTGACGCTTACGCTCCTCGGTTCCCGCCATTTTCCTTCCTTGAGTGTGGGTATGTCATCTATAGGTTATGTTGATCTTTCACACAATGACATTTCCAGGTGAATTTTGATGCCAGACGCCAAACACCGGGTCCTTATCAATATCAAATTAATACCGCGTCAACGGCTGTCCTTTTGCTCCAGCAAGCGAAAAGCTGCTTTTTGCATTAGAACACTCTGCGCGTAGGGCTTGGACAACTCGTCGCAGTGACGAACATGCTTAGCGGAAGATCAACGGCTGCCCCAAGGCGCAAGTTCAAACCGAATGCCGAGTTCATTGCCTCGTTTGCTGCTGGTGGAGAAGGGGCTTTGAAGAAGGTAATGTGCTTGTCGTAGGCAGTATGAGCCTCACTCAGACGCTAACAAATTGACGAGCAGTTGATACAACAATCCCGATCCACTGGGTCGTTGAATCTAAGCAATAGACACCTGACCGCATTCCCAGATGCGCTGTGGGACCGTCCTTCGGAAAAGCAGTCAGTGAATGTGTCGTTTGACAGACAGTCGGAAGACTCGACAACTTGGTGGGAGGTACGGAATACATTGATTATCCTGACTTTGAAGTCCGTCGGATGCTCATACGGAAGCTGGGTTTCTAAGGCAGTTGAGCTTTGCAAGCTTATCGTCGCAGACAACCAGCTTCAAACGCTTGATCCACGTGTCGGCGCGTTCCCTGCCCTCAATGTGCTTGACATTCATAACAACAACCTTACAGAGCTGCCTAATGAGGTCCTTGCTAGTCTGACCAACTTGGTGATGTTAAATTTGTCAGGAAATCGCCTTTCCGCGTTGCCAGCGTCTATCTGCTCCCTTCCGCACCTTAAGGACCTCAACGTTTCCAGCAATTGCTTGAGGCAATTGCCACCCGCTATCGGCGCTCTTAGCTTGGTGACCCTCGACGTCTCGAGTAACGATGAGCTAACCACCCTACCACCGACAATCTCCAACTTAAAGCAATTACGGTCCTTGAATGTTTCTTCAACGAAAATCGCGTCATTGGCTACGCTAAACTTCAACTTCCCGAACCTTGTAGAACTTGATTTGTCGAATTGCCAATTGTCGCAGCTGGCGTTCGGTGCTGAGTCTATCGACTGGCCTCAATTAACACGCCTTGATGTTCGTCAAAACAAATTGGACGGTTGCGTTCCTGCGACTGTCGCTTCATGTCCCATGTTGAAGGAACTTCTGCTTTCCAACAACAAAATCCGAAATATTTCCGAGCAGTTTCTCCGCCAGGCCTTACGCTTAGAGGTTCTTGATGCTGGCAGCAACAGATTAGATGACTTGCCTAGTGGCCTACTTGGATTGAAGGAGTTAAAACGTTTAGACATTTCTAACAACTCAATCACTAAACTGCCTCCAGAGCTTGGCCTTCTTGAAGGCCTGAATGTACTCAACTACAACGGTAATCTGATCCGAGGCCTTCCGACAGGACCTACCTCACGTATACTACAGGTACGGTAGACGGTGCAATCCTTCCCCATTTCTACCACTAACCTACATCTTAACTATCAATAGTTTTTACGAGACAAGATTGTTGACGCGTCGCCGCCTGAAATTCAGACGTTATCTAGAGCTTCAAGTTCAGGCTCGATCACGCTGCCCGCCGGCAGTGGCATAATAACTCCCAGTGCTCAAGAGCGAACCTCACGCACACTAGATTTATCTCAAAGGAGTTTGACTGATTTGGATGATTCTGTTTTTGAAGCGCTGACATTCAAGCCGTCAACCCTAATCCTGCACCATAACGGCTTCACGCGAGTGCCAACATCGTTGCTCAACGTTGAAACGGTAACAACCTTGATCTTGCACCACTGCGCGTTGGAGGCATTTCCTGAAGTGTCGTTGGGGCGGCTTGAAAGGCTTGACGTATCGTGAGTACTGACACTGAAGTTTCGTTCCATCACGCTGCACATATGCTGAGAACCCCCTTTTTGAAACTAGGTCTAACCGCATCAAGTTCTTGCCGATCGGGCTCACCGAATCACCATCATTATTGGAAATAAATTTAAGTCATAATATGATCACCACGCTACCATCGCATCTGCCCTTCCCCAAACTTCAAATATTCATCGCTGCCGGCAACAGGCTTGAAAGCATCAATCCGGACACGTTTTACGAGCTCTCGGATCTTAGTTGCCTGGATTTGAGTGACAATAACATCGCGCGTGTACCTCCCGAATTGGGACTATGTCAAAAGTTGAAGACTTTAGCACTACAAGGTAAAACGATTCACAGTATGGCAGGTGCGAACCATTCTAAGGATTGCCCCACACTTCTCTAGGCAACACTTTCAAGATTCCGCGACGAGATATTCTCGGCAAGGGCACAGAAGCAGTTTTAGAGTATTTACGAGACCGTGTCCCAGCGTAGAAGTCGGCTAGGAGCTTGTTGGTGGCGTGGTTCGGCATGTAGTTCACCCATTATTAATTTCAGGTTCTGCTGCGACAATCTTCGCTCTTTCTACATATGGTCATAATTAACATATTGTTGATCTGCCGCTGGAAACGCATTGCAAAGTCTTCCATGCGTTCGTGCTATTCGTCGCCAGCATTACAAGTGTTGTGCGCCGCCAACTTCGGCGAAAGCATTCGGTACAAACCAGAGCGGTGGTAAGGAGGGACGGTCTGCATAAATTGAAGCGATACGAAGTTACAAGGGCGGAGGATCGACCATACAGAGTACTATAGAACCGCGACCAAACAAATCATCGCCAGAAGCAGATGGAGGTGGGTCGCCAGAGGCCCCATACCGCGACGTACTGGTGTGAATGTGGTCGCGTTACTGACGAGGTTAGGAGGTGCGGTATCGGTGATGACAATGACCTGCGGATACCAATGAGCTGGACAAAGGTACTTCCCATGAGAGATCGCGCGATGAAATTGACGAGGAGAAAACCGAGGAGTTCACACTTACTCCTTACAAGAAAAGCGTTACATCAAACGCCCAGACGCGACCTAGCGCAATAGCAAACCCATCGTAAATCCCCGATGGCATATAACGTAACAGAACATGGTCACTTCATGCATTCTGTGTCAATCAACCTCAGCATTCGCTTGCCACGTGATTTTCTGAACGCATCTGCTGCCGCTGGGTTGATAATAAGCTTGCTAACTTTTGTGGTCTTCTTATCCTCCTGCACCTGGGTGCAACCCATGCATGTCAATGCATCCACAATGTCTTCTTTGGCCATACAAGTCAAGATGGATAGTTGTCGAACAGTCGTTTCAGTGTTGCCATTCCTTTCAATAACATCCAGAAGAACAGCTTGCCAGTATGCCCGGTAACCGGCTAGCCCTAGAGACGAGATCGGGCGCTCAGGTGTCCCAATCCTGCCCTCCTGCTTGGATAATTCGTAGCCTACAACGCCTGGTAAGTAAAAGACATTATTTGGAAAATCAATGCTGACAACATACTGAGCTCTATCAGCATTCGGCCGTACCCTTTTCTTTGGTAAGGCGGTAGAACGAGAACACACGCGAGATTGTTTCCATTAAAGGATATCTTTTCCTAATGCCCCATCCGCCAGTGAGCAGCTTGACATGAGACTAATGGAGAGGACGAAACGGATGTCACCTTCGAGAAATATCCCACGAAATGATCCGTCTCTTGGCGCGATATGGGATCTGTCTCTACCTCCGTCAGGATGTAGAATACGAACGGTTGTACGTCGTAAAAAACACTCTTATTCTCCAAAAATAATTTAGCGAGCAAGCACAAATTTTGGCAGTAAAGCTTGTGCAGGCGTAATAATTGTTAATGAGGTGAATATCTAGCACCGGTGCAACTTATGTTTGTACCTGTTCAACTTTCCCGTCCACCTCATAGACCCGTGTTGTTCCTTTGCTATAGAGTAACCGCCCCGGAGGCTTTTGCCGCATACATTGTGCCTATATCCTAGTTAGCTGTTGCTAGGCCGGGCAGCCTGTAAAATGTCCTACCAACCCGATGGAAAGCAATCACATTCGCTTGTTGCATGTACTTGAGGCATGACTCGCAAACATATAAAGCTCGAACATCCACGCTGAGGTCTGGGTACGGTGAGTGGTACCACGGCTTTATGAGATGACGACCGAATTGTAGCACGTCAACGTTCGGCGCCCGATTCGCCTCCAAGGTTTCAAGCTCAGCTGCAACCTCACGGCTTGAATGCTAAAACCGCGAAATGTCAGAAGTTCGGCATACGCCCAACCACCTGTGATACGAGACGCCTGACAGTACCTTATGATCTTCCGTATCCTGCTGCACATCATTTAGTTTGCGTTTCATAGCACGCGTAACTTTACGTCCTCCTTCCAAGGAAGCATCGCCGGTAACTTGTCTCTCATGATCGTATGCTTCGTTAGGGATTACGTCGGCAGTAGTAATCCATCCGTGGGACCGTTCGTTCTCCGTTACAGGATGTGCTACGTAATTACGATCTTGTTGTTCACCCAACCTTGGGGGAGCTTGCAGGTTTTTAATCAGCGTAAGACGGTTGAGTGCCGGCCAACCACACTTACTTGGGGTTGCTCGACGGTGCACTGAATTCGCACAGCCTGGTTTCAGAAATTCTGGCATCACTTGGATAGCGCCATCTCAATAGCATTCGTCTCAACCCGTTCCTATTCTAGCTCCTCTTTCTGGGACCACGGGGTCCAAGGTCGCGAAAATCTAAAATACGTTCCCACACCGTTCACGCCTACGCTTTAGGCCAGAGTGGAACAACCTATTAATACAAGACAAGGTGGATATGGAACATCGGAGCAGGATTAAGTCGCAGAGCACTGAATGCGTTCTCCGCCCAATAACCCATCACCGGAGCGATTTTGAACCTTTCACTTTTGACGACGGCCTACCGCCTTCGACAGTGGCAAGTCAGTTTCACAGTTATGAGACCACAAGGTTGACGGATACGGAAGCTGCAAACAAAGAGCCGCAACGGGGTGGATTGAATGACAACCAGTTGGAAGAGTTACCAGCACTGGTGGAGAGGATGGGTATTTCAGACAAGCCATTCAGTTCCATAGCGGAGTTGAAGCAGTCGTTTCCACAGCCTGAGAGTTCGTCGACAAACATAACAGTGCCTTTGAGCCCGTCAAATTGTAGTACAAGTTTGACACCGTGGACACCGATCACGCGCAGACGGACAAGGGAGCCGCCGAATGCACCTATTCGCCGCTCAACGGCATGGGAAATCGTATTCTTGGACGCCCGTCCTTTGCGCCCGCGGCCGCGCCACACTCGTTCACGTTCTGCAGACAATCAAGAACTCACAAGACCGCACTCCGGGAGTCCGTCGAGTATGTGACCGACTTGTGTGCATGATCCAAGTGCTTGTCTCGTGTCATAACTAACCGTGTTATAACACCAACAGGACCTGAGGAGGCCTATTGTCGGATACCTATCTTTGAACTACGGCGAAAAGCCGCCCGGCATTCTCCATATGGATTCAGACCATCGCCTGGACGGACTCCTGCGGTCTCGTCGCCGAGCAACTCGATGACGATTGTTCCATTTACACCCAAGCGTCCCGACTCATTCCATTTTACACGACATTTAAGGAGGCTCACTATACCGGAGAGGCTATACTTAAAATCAGTTCGAAGGTCTGGTGGTGGAGAGCTGACAGAAATGGAAACTGATGCGTGGGGCCGTTCGCAGCGTAACCCGTTGGAGATGTCCAACGTTCATGAGGAAGAAGCTCGTGTTTTGAAGGATACGCCAAGCATGGAAGAGGTGAAAAGCTCTGAAGTGTACGTGATTGTTTGAGTGCCTAGAAAATTTCCCGGCTAATGTTTTAGTTGACCTTCGCCAGATATGACGCGGAACGTAATTCGGACACAGACCGATTGCCTGCTGCAGACGGGGACCTGAGTCAGTTTTTCGCGAGAGCCATGCATCTAGGCAATGAGGGGCCGGTGCGTGAACCATCCACACATATGCCGTACATTGTTTGAGATGCAAAGCGCACCTATTCCCTATACCCGTACCAGCTTTACATATTCTCACTTGGATCCGTTTCTTTACATGTATATGTTACTTTGATGATATCTCTATCTCATTTTCATTGCTACGAAACCCGAACGACGACAGTAGTTTCTCGCGAGCCGCGAGTCGCGACCCACTGTCCACGTGCTCACCATAAATCATGTGCATTGCACACGTGCAACATGTGACCTAATCAAACCCATGACGTTTCGGTTGCCGTTGGTGACGAGGTCATGGCCTCGCCTCGAACATATCAACGCACGCACGCACGCATCGCCAACCAACCTTGCATCCGTATTCAAGACGTAAAACGACAACGACTTGCGCATTTCTCCTCAGTTCTCTCTTTGTCTCATAAAGTGAGAAGGCTGGTTTTCAGCTCTAGCGATCATGTTGTGCGGCAACTGACACCCTTTGCCCATCTCGCGTTTAGCTACTGACATTCCCATTTCCACGATGGCCATTCCTCCCGCTTTCTCTGACATTGGCAAGACCGCCAAGGATCTTCTCGAGAAGGACTTTCCTATCGGCTCCGCCAAGCTCGAGGTTAACACCTTGACCTCTAACGGCATCGTATGTGATTTGCTTATCAGTATCTTTACCGCGCTCAACGATGCTCACAACGTGCACTTATATTATCCAGAAATTCACAGTTCTCGGTACCAAGGATAACAAAACTGGTGCTATTGCCAGCGAGTTGAAGACTAAGTACACCGACAAGCTGCGTGGTATGCGTCCAGCGTAGCACACTTGCGCAACTGTGATCTCACAACTCCGCTGGCGCGTTATCAGGTGTTACTTTCACTGAATCTTGGACTACTTCCAACGTCCTCGGTGCCCAGCTCGAGCTGGACAACACTTTAGCTAAGGGCTTAAAGCTGGACTTCAACGCCTCTTTGCTACCGGCCAAGGGGTAAGCTCGGTCTGTAATGCTTCACGACTGTTGTCTGTCGTCCTCATTCAATACTCGCAGCACTAAGAACGCAAAGGCCGGTGTCGAGTACAAGCAAGATTACATTTTCACTCGCTCCTCTGTGGATCTTTTCAAGGGCCCCACTCTTCACGGTGACGCTGTTGTCGGGTAAGTTTGCTGGCGATCGCAGGAGGTGGCCAGTCTCTTATTTTACCATATCACAGTCAAAATGGTTTCCTTGCTGGTGGTGAGGCCGCGTACGACGTCTCTGACGCCCGTGTCACCAAGTACAACCTTGCTTTCGGCTACCTCAACCGCGAGTACGCCGTTGCTCTTCACGCGTAAGTTCTGGTATTAATAGTGCTTCCAAGCACCGCCGTTGTGGACCTAACATACACGTACAAACAGCACCAACGCACTGAGCACGTTTGCTGCATCTTACTACCACCGGGTCAACAAGGATGTTGAGGCTGGTGCGCGCGCTACCTGGATCAAATCTGCCGACAACAATGTACGTGTAGAGGTTGGATCTAAGTACATCTTGGACAACGATGCGTTCTTGAAGGTAATTGTTGTGTCATTACTGGCCGCTCGCGACATGCGGTATTAAGACTGTACGTTAGGCAAAAATTGACAACGCCGGTCTCCTCGGCCTCGGCTACACTCAACTGTTGCGCAAAGGCATCAAGCTCTCACTTGGTGGTCTCTTTGACACCACCCGCTTGCACGAGAACGTACACAAGGTTGGATTGGCTCTTACCCTCGAGGCTTAAGACAGTATATCATATGTATGTATGTAAAATAAAATGCGACGTTCCAAAAGTGGTACTACCTACAGTTACACATCCTGACGAACCTTCTTTCGTTGCATTTCGCTGAATGCCTCTAACTCATTATGGCCGACACACGTGCTGCTTCGCATTGTGAGTGACGGCACATCAATGAGAGCATATCCGCGTTTTGCGGGCATCACAGGACAAGGCCTTTTCATCAGATGGAAGCATTGCGTAGATTCGCTCGGTTGGATGAAGCTTCCTCTGCTGAGAATATTCCTCATTTTTCCGTCGTCGGTGACGTGGCGTGACTGCCCAGCTTTATTCGCCAGCTCCTTACGTCGTGACATAACGTCCTCCTCTACAGTGCCATTGATGACGAGTGTCTCAACATATACAGCCCTCTTGCTGCCAATACGATGTGCACGCTTTATCGCTTGAGATTCAACGTCTTGATGCCAAACGGGACTTAAAAAGTACACGCGGGATGCCGAGGAGAGGTCTATCCCCCATGCACCCAGGCGGACGTCCATAATCAACACTGATACATTTTCACTTGTATTGAAGGTCGTAATGTTGTGAGCTCGCTCGCTAACCTTCATACTTTTGTGAAACAACAAACATCGAATTCTTAGTACGCCACACAGTTCTCGGCAATAATAGAGCTCGCGATCAGATTGACCAAATATAATGGTTTTTTCGGTAAACGCATGCTTAAGCAGCTCATCCGCGATATACGAGAGCTTGGTGCTAGACGTAGAAAGAATGAACGTGTCAAGTTTGGTGACTTGTCCGTCTACACTGCTTTTCAACTGGTGTTTCTGCAAAGCCTCGATATCCTTGGCGTGGACGAGAGATGTTGACGGCAGCAACTTATTCACAAAAGTCAACATTGCGGCATCCGGCTCCATGTCGTTCAGCATTTTCGGCCACCCTGATACCTCATACACAACGTCATCTGTATCAACTATCCGATTCCACAATGAATCACTCAAAGCTTCCGCCAAGTGTTCACGAATTGACTGCAATTGCGCAGTGTCTGCAGCACTGAATCCACGTTCGACTGTCTTCTCTAAACCCTCGTCGACGTTCTTTAGCGCAGACACAACATTGTCCCGTAACACTCGGCCGCCAAACCAGAAGCAGGAACTAAACAAATTGGTAGTCACCGCGCGTAATGCCTGTGCGTTGCTCGGGTGGAAAAAGTAATCCTGGTGCTGCCTTTGAGATAAGACCGCATTGGAGCCAATTAGCGCAATCAGGCAATTGTGCACGAGCCTCTGGTGGCGGTTGAAGTCCAGGCAAACTATCCTCTGGTGCAGAGGTGGAAGGACTACATCGAGGGCGACATCCGCGGGACGATTGCGTATCATTATTCGATGCATCAACGATTGTAGTTTCTCAAATCCTCGGAATCCTCCCTGCAGGAAAGGCTTGGTTATTACTTTCGTAAATAGTCCCGGCGATGACGCGAAGGGCTCAATGCGTAAGCACTCAGTGACAAGACCGCCCAACCTGTCGAGGTCAAACCGTTCCTCCTCGTTCCCAACTGCCCGCAAAGCGTTAGGCATCGGTGTTCCTGTGCAGATCCAAACGCGGTCGCACTCTAAGCGCGCTGCCATGCCGACCTGGTTGTTAGCTAGCTTACGCTGGCCCATATTATGGCCTTCGTCAAATATCAATCGCAGCCATCGAATCATAAGAAGAGGAGACTTTACAAGGTTTCCATTGATGTCCCACTTTTCTGAAGGTTGATTTTCCAGCCCAAACCGGGAATGCGACATCAACACAATGTCATACTCCAACAGCGTGACAGGATCAGGAAGATTCATCTTTGCATCCGCTACGATCAGTACTTCAAGTGCGCCATCTGCAACGTGCTTATTCAACTCCACTTGCCACTGCACGACGAGGGTATCCGGCACCACCACTAAAGTGGCAGATGAGAGGAGCATTTTTATGGAATCGGCTGCCTTCTCCGATCGGTAACTGTATCTCCATTGTTGTCTGGGTTCCTTCAGATAGTACGGAGATGATTTTTTCAACAACGAGTACATGTAGGGGCCTAGGCGATCCCTCGCACCGCGAAATGGTACTCGACTAAGCAACACCTGCCTAGCACAAAGGCTTTTCAGCGACGGAAACTGATCATCCGGTTCACCACCCATCAACCGTAAGAGTTCCGGATGCAAATCCACCCTAGCATTTCCGCCAGTGCAATCGACAGGCGCCTTGGATGACTGATGCTTGGTATGCAGAATTAACGCAAGACATATACATGTCTTTCCCACTCCCATCCCCTCACAGATGATACCTGAAGGCGTCTCTTCGTAAAATACAGGGTATCGGTGAATTTCCCAAGTGGACAAACAAATATAATATTCCGTATCCGTGTCCGGTGTCCGGCGTTGAAACATATCTGGATCCAAAACTCTTTGTGGAAACGTTTCCCGTTGTACTAGCTTCCATAGCGAATTCTTTTGATACGCATAAAGCGTCGTCCTCATACCGCGAGGCGCATCCCTGATAGTGCATTCTTGCAGCAATGACAATGAACCAGCATCTGCGATCTCTGATCGCAATTTCCAAGGCCGAGGAGACGGCATATCAGCATATACTTTGCTGAGGTTTGCAGTCCTGGGTTCGGAAACGAACATGCCTTGCTTCTGGGCGATAGGTCCAATATGCCAGGCTTCGCGGTTGCAATCTACATTTAAAAGCACATACTGCAGGCTTTTTGCATATGCCTTGCCCTTCGCTGAAGCAAACGAAGATGAATGTTGCGAAGCAATGGTTAAAAAAAAAATCACTGGTCACCATTGGACAAGGAGCTCAGATGCTTCCGCGCGCCGGCATCTACTGGTAGTAGGAATAAGCGGACATGGAGAAAAACTCGTAAAGTTTCATCGAATGAGCAAGGAGCTGACGCCTGGGTGCCCCCGGTACTCTCTTGGTCTCCTGGGTCACCAATGCGAATGATGCGAAACTGGGCGGCAGCAACTTGACAGGCGATAATGAAAAGTAGCGCATCCACAAGTGACGACGCTTTCGATACCTTACGTAGCTTCTTTGGGGCGATAACCCATCTCCACCCAGACGCTTGGATCGTGCCCGCTAGTTCTGCTTCATGCCCCGTCAGTTGTGGCAAAATAACCGAGTCGCACTCCAGTTCCAAAGATCCTATAGCAAGAAAGTTTGGGTCAAGCACCACCTTATCTGACATTTCCTTGAGTGTTTCCACTGGTCATCGCTCATTGACGCAATTCTTGATGCGACGTATGAAAACTGTGAACGTTGTTCTTGGTCGCGCCACGTCAAGAAGCAACAAAACGCTAGTCGGTTACTATCCGCTAACCTGTAGGACGCAAAAAAGAATCTTGGGTGGTCCCAGACGAATGGGACGATGAAACCAGAAGGTACTGACGCTCCTTTCGTTAGGACGGCAACCGTAGTTGCACTGCCGCTCCCGTCCCGTGATCTCACATAAATCTAACGCTACTTTGTGCATAGCTTCAGCGAACGCACCCATTATAGACATCCCCAACAAGCCGTTGAGGCGGTGGTAATCGAGGTCAAACGCTGAATATTTTTTCTCCGGAAGTGGGTGCATGTCTCCACTGTTGTGTTGAGTTGCGAAAGCACGCTTTCCACAAAGCTCGTGCCTAACTCCTCGTAGACCATTAGGACTTCTCAAAGTAATTGACATAAGACGTGAATCGTTGTTATCTTGATTATTGCTGTGATCTTTGGTCAGCCGGATGTAATCTATGCACATGGACCTCACCTCTAAAAGAAGTGGACCTCTTCAGACCATCGTGTATGTTTGGCTTTGACGGACTTGCGTACTAAATCAAAACCTAATCCGAACTATTCTTCTCTAGTTCCAATTGCTATTACCTTGCGAGCTCTACTTGCAATGGTTTGCTCCGCCGGGTTACAGAGATTTTCGTCACCTCGAAACCCGAAGATGTGCTGCAAGGAAGACTCGTCCAGGCCAAGACATATGACGAGTGGGAGCACCTAGCTGCTCAGCTTGATGAGTACGTGATTTACGAACGCTTATAGAACTCACCCATTTCCAAGTCTCGCTCATCATGAATTTCGTGTGGCA
Source organism: Gaertneriomyces semiglobifer (assembly GCA_025558075.1). Lineage (NCBI taxonomy): Eukaryota > Fungi > Chytridiomycota > Chytridiomycetes > Spizellomycetales > Spizellomycetaceae > Gaertneriomyces > Gaertneriomyces semiglobifer. The sequence continues at coordinate 407,748 of JAHLKF010000010.1, read as the reverse complement.
GCGTTCTCGGAAACACAGTCTGGCGTTCGACTGCCAAGAGTAGCTTCTACGATTATGCGCTTATCGAGAATAGGTCCGCACATTGTAGAGGTTCGCGCTCTCATGGATATTACTGATTGCCTATAAGTCTAGATTACGGGAGATACAGAACAGCGAGGGTGACATTTCATCTTTGATGTATCTCCTGAGATCCGGTACGGCCCGCTGTTCTATTGCGATACGAATGATTGCTCTGCTAACTTGGGCCAAAGGATTGTTACGGAATTTGGGCGGAATGTGTGACCCACGACTGTTTGCGAGGTCATATCTCGGGTACGCAGGATCACTTCCTTCAACTGCATTCGCTCCTCACCGAAGCGTTGCCTGCAGCACCAAGCTGTTGATCGAAGACTATATCAATGAAATTGTCCGCAAACTGGAGTTCATCCGCAACGCACGTTCTCTAGATAATTCGCAAAAGCTCGAATTTTTTCATGATACCCGCCAGAGCTTCGGCAATACTGCTTTGCTCTTGCAAGGAGGAGCAACATTTGGTAAGTAACTCCGGAACGGCAGTGTATCTTAGGAATGACAACTTTACTGAGGATGCTTCTCTAGGTCTCTACCATTGTGCGTACTTCCCTCTTCAACACCTGGGGCACACCTCCCTAACCAGTTCCTCAATTTAGTGGGGGTCGTGAAAGCGCTCAATGAACATCGCATTCTGCCTCGAATAATAAGTGGTACATCAGTGGGAGCACTTATTGCTGCTTTGGTGTGTGTTCATACAGAGGACGAGTTACCGCGGATTTTTGAGAAAGGCGGGATCAACCTTAGGGCCTTCAGTCGCAAGACATTGACTGGGCATTTACGGCGAAAGATTACACGCTTCTTGAAGCACGGCTATCTCATGGACGTGAAAGTGCTAGAGGACTGTGTAAGAAGTAATGTCGGTGATATCACTTTTGCTGAGGCCTATGCCAAGACAAAGCGAGTACTTAACATTACAGTTGCTCCGAGACGAAAGTATGAAGTCCCGCGTCTGCTCAATTACCTAACTGCCCCAGATGTTTTGGTATGGAGTGCGGCATGTGCCTCGGCTGCGACAATGGGACTGTATGAGTCGGTTGAACTTCTTGCCAAAGACTCATACGGAAACATTGTCCATTGGGTGCCTAGCGCAACAACATGGACGGACGTGGCTTGCGAGAGTGACTCCCCGGAGGTGAAGCTGGCCGAACAGTTCAATGTCAACCATTTTATCCTTTCTCAGGCGAATCCCTACATTGCGCCATTTCTGCCAAAAGGACCTCAAGGCCAGCGTGACTCCTTTACCGATAAAGTGAGATTGTTCTTGTCGTCTGAAATCCGTTACCGTTTGAACCAGGTATAGTGAAAAGCGCATTGCTATGTAGTATGTCCCAGCGTTCACGTCGCTGACAGTCGACACTCATCAGCTCGGCCACTTCGGCCTCATTCCGCAAGCGTTGCAGACTTTATTTGAGGCGAAGATGCAAGGGCATATAACAGTAGCGCCTGCATTGAATTCGAGGGATTTTTACGAGGTCCGCCTTCAATGTTTAGTGCTTTGTGGCTGGTGACTGACGGTTTTATCTAGTTGTTTTCTAACCCGACACATGCATCTATCAATTACTGGATTCACAAAGGTTATTCTTCAACATGGCCATATCTGTCTCTAATCAAACATCGTGTCATCATCGAAATGACATTGAACGAAGGTACGACGCTGTAAATGGGGTATGAGTTTTCGTCCGCTGAACTAGCGTATCGTAGCATACTTTTCTTTGCGCGAGCTTCTACAACGGAGCGCAGAAGATATTCAAACTGAAGCCGACATCAAGACGAGGACCAAGTCAATTGCCTGATGATACTGTTGCTATTCAGTCTGGGCTGCAACTAAATAGTCATAGAGGGTTGCCAGCCGCCTATCAATATCTACTGTATCAACATTCGTGCCTATTTCCCAATCCGCTGAACTTGAGTTCCGTTTTCCCAAGTCGGAAGCTGAAACAGCTATGGGTTGATTCACAGCATCAATACTTATGATAGACACACCACGCGCTAAAGGACATGTACCTCGATCCGCTCGTCTGCTGCCTCGTTTCGCCTGCTCAAATTACATGAAGTCAGAACCGGAGCTGAGGAAACATACATCCGAGAGTTTCATTACCGTGGTACTTGACGGACGTCCCGTCGCACCCCTCGGCTGATTTTCTTTTAGTGAACCCGATCGCTTAGGTGCACGAGATTGTCTCGCGTCTCGCCCGTGAACTATATCTGCTGATCACGACTTTAGCACCATTAGCGGAGAAGGATTTCGACTGGCATACACGCTACCAGATGCGCTTCCCTTCAGCAACGCAGAACGCGAAGAGCCCACCGAAGATGTCCGAGACTCGGCAGATCGACTTCGAGCAATAATCAGCACAGTGTTCGTACGCCCTGTACACAAACAAAAGCATGTCGCTTCACCTTCTGGCGCGTCTCTCGTCCAGCTTCCGGTTTCTTTCCTTCACGTATCTGGGTGACTATGTTCAGTCAGCCATTCCTGAACCAGCAACCGTAATTGAACGTACTCGGTTGGATCGAAGCGACGAAACGGTGAAGGACTGTTGTTCCGATCTGGTATCGTCATGTCAATATGCGAGAATGATTTTGGACGCAAACTACACTTTAGATCGTACTTCGTGATGACCTTCCCTCTCTGCCGCCCGACGACGACCATACATCTCGTGATAAGGGGCGTGACTTAACTGGCACATAGCTGAGCGTGATTATGCTTAGTGAGCACCTCCTACACGTGCAGCCGCTGGATGCGCAGTACCTATCAGCTTGATTCCGTGATCTATTGCGTGTTGAAGGTGCTCGAGTGTGTTGCAAGTCCTTTGATCGGGGTCGCGATCGTGGGGGGGCATGTCTCATTCGAACGGGCATTGGTGCACTCGAGAAGGAGCTGTCCATGAGCTCACTGCGTGGTTGGATTGGACTGGAGAGCTCTTTCTGTATCGCCAATTAGTGAAAGAGACTTCACCACAGAACGAGCCCGCCGTCCCTACCAAGGATCCGAGAATCTTCTCCAATTTGGATAGATGATCCGCTAAACGTATTGCAGATGGGGACTGATTAAGCGTCAGAGCATGGCTACAAGGCACAGGGGTTCACGCTACACGTACATGCCGCAGTGCGGAGTTGCGGTCGAAAAAGCGTTTGTACTCCCGCTTCGCCGCTTTCACCGCATCCTGTGCAAGATACTGGAGGTTTTTTAAGGTCTCTAGCTCCCTGTGCTCATTGAAATGTCTGAATGCGTAACTGAGTTGCCGTCCAGTATCGCTCACCCACGAAGCACCAACTTACGCACCGTGTTGAACTCTGAACAGACGACGCCTGCGATGTTGCTATCTTGAGTTCATACTTGAGCCTATCATTCTCACGTAAAAGCTTACGTCGCGTTTGACTTAGCAAGGTGCTGGAGTAGGGGCAGAGTCATAATCCCTACGTTTGATATCTCCTCCATACGTTTCAGAGGATCTACACTGTGCATAGGCATGTTCTGTGTCCACGCTGTGGCACCGCCGTCCGGGCTATCGGAGGTTTCCAAATTCATCGGCAATGGGTAGTGCACCCTGATATCAGTTATCCGTAGGTCAGCAATAGTTCAACAACACAAAACACGAAAGACGCCGGAGTACCTGTCAAATGCCACTGCGTATGTCAACACCAAATAAACTTTCTGATTACTTCCGCTTGACTTCTGTGCATGGTCGTTTGCCATATTTCTAAGGTCGTCTATTGTTAAGAAGTCCAAATGTACTGTCTGGCTGCTCTACAAAGAAGCAAACGCATCGGCACATGGTATAACGCTCGATAGCAAACATTTTTACCTTGCTTAACGATGACAGCAACATTTCCACAAAAACGGTGAACCTCTTGAAGTTGCCAGTTTTTGTTGTGATTTCCTCGATACCTTAGACCATGTAGTCAGCGGAACTGCACATTCAACGACGGTACGTTGTTATTGGCTTACCCGCAGCGGAGAATACTCCAGCCCACTTGTAGCCGTTCTCAACGTCCTCAAGTTGAACGGTAAGTACTCCACAGTCTCCGGGTCCAGCGTCGACACTTCCAGAAACGGAGAGTTGGCATTGCCGTCCTTTAAACTTGACCATCGCATTTTCCGAAAACGACCCTAAGCTTCCGATACCCATAATTCACAATTCGTACAGTAAATAGCACGGAATGCCACAGTCGTGCGTTGGCCGGTGCGTTGGAGATACGCGCACTGGAAAACGCGAAAGGGCAAGCGACTGAGGGAATGAACCCAATCTCCCATAGGCTTCTGGAAGACTATGCCTGCTACGGAGCAAGTGCTATCGTCTCCACCCACGCAAGGGAGGGCAACGGATAAGGCCATTACGTTTGTTGCATCGTTGTTGTCGGACAACGAAGTAAGTGAAGACACCGGAATAGCGTTCCTGGATCGTTAGCTAACGATTAAGCCCTTGGTATATGTAGGATGGAGCTGCAAACAAACCAGACGAGCCTTATAGTGGGACAGACGAGCTGTCCTTTGACGAAGTTGATGGTGAGATGCTTAAAATGTTTTCCCGAGTGACCGCTCTTGAAACTCAACATGCAGGCTCCTCAGACAGAATCTCTGCTTTCCAAGAAGATACACTTGTTCAGGGTGCTTTCACCAAAGTACCCGAAGCTTGCATTCCCGTTTCATTATTAGAAGCTGAGTGTAGACATGCTTTAGGGCACGGACTTACGGGAATATGCCAAGTTCGTCTCTCAAGAGTTGAGTGAGGTTGAGCAAGTGCATATATTGGACTGTGGGTACAATGCCTCCCTGATCAGGTTTCCCTGGCTGAACGTTCGAAGATGTTAAGCAGAGCCAGAATTTGGTGGATTTACATCAACAGATACAAGTATGGGTGTACTTCCAACTATCGACCATTCCCAGACTCACGGATATCCCGTAGAGTTGTGATGATATTTTAAACAAGATGGAATTGCTCATGACAGGATTCCAAGCTGATTTGGGGAATATTAGTGGTGAAATTCAAACTCTTCAAGAGCAGTCTCAGCTGATGAATATCAAGCTAAAGAATCGAATGGTACGATAGAGATGCTTTGAACTTCGTGGCAGACCTCGACTTAAGCTCTTAAGAGTAGGATGTCCAACAGAAGATGAATACCATTCTAGATGGCGTTGTCATCAGTCCTGACTTGATTCGGTGAGTGAATGCAAACAGTCCGTCTTTCAAGTGAAGGTGTAGTGACCGTCCGGGATCAGAAAGATATCTGAAGGAGAAGTGAACGAATTCTTCTTGCAACATTTAGCCGAGCTCAATCAAAAGATTGGCTTTGTGAAAAGCCAACAAGGTCGACATATCAAAGCTTTTGGTGACATTGGCCCAGAACTCGAAAGGCTACGTCTTAAGGTAGGAGGATTCAATACCGGACTATTCCACCTGTTTCTTTTCCTAAACTTCCTTTAGGCCGCTGAGAAAGCTCGCGATTTCCTTGCGAAAAAGATCGAATCCCTCAAGGCCCCAAATACCAACATCGCCATTATCCAGCAGAATGTCCTTCTCAAGTATAAAGGACTTTATGAGTTCTTGGTAGAACGTTCCACCGACGCCGCCGCTGAAATCCGACTTCTTTACGCAACCACAATTGGAAGCCACTACTTGTCATTGTTTGACCGCTATATCCGGTCATTACAGAAACTGCAGGTAAGATCGCGTAAGGTGATGCACAGTGCCAATGCTTACCACATTGCCATTTTAGAATGTCATCGCCGATAAATCCGACCTTATTGCCAGTGAAGAAAACACTAAGCGAGGTAGTGTTTCCAGACTTACAGAGTCGTAGTACGCAGAACCTTACCCGTTTCCATAGGTTTACCTGGCCTGTTCGGCATGAAAGCCCAGCTGAAGGACAAGACGAATGTGTTCTCCTTTGGCGACCGCGTTCAGGTCCTCACAAGTTCCGATCCGGGTATAATTTTGCCTCATTTTGCCGAGGAGCAGAACTTGGTACGTCAAATCCGGCAAGAATGTCTTCCAGTGCAATTGTAACACTCTTGACAGAAATTTCCCTTCGAAGCGATTTTTAAGAGTATATCACGATTGTTGATGGACAACGCGTGTTCCGAATACTTGTTTGCTCTCGAGTTTTTCGTAGCACCGCGCCAAAAGCATGGGCGTCTTCCGAAGGAGGTATCATGGGGCGCATCTGTGTTCAATGACATTTTTGATTCGACTTTGAAGCTACTCCAGGTGGGAACGTATATTGTTAAAGAAAGCGTCGTGAAGTTGACATCTCGAAAGGCCCACAGCAAACAATATATCGATGCGAGCTTCGATGCTGTCGGCATACTCTTATGCATTCGCTTAAACAATCAGAACATCCGCATTATGCAGAAGCGTCGAGTGCCATGCCTAGAAAGCTACACCAATGCAACAAATATGATGTTATGGCCAAGGTTCCAAGCTATTATGGACATGCATGTGGAGAGCCTCAAGAAAGCATCCCCCAGAGCCCTGCTTCCAACTAAAGATATCCACCCGCACTACGTGAGTATTTTACGCCTGCTTCTCTGAGTCTCAAGTATTCAGGGGATGGTTGTTTGCAGATAACAAGACGATATGGGGAGTTCGCGGCGTCCATATTAGCTTTGAATCACGGATACGACGACGCCCTCTTGACCAACAGGTATTCCATCTGATTTGTGCTGTCGACCGAATGCTCACGCTAATTACATGATCATATATACAGTCTGCAGAGGTTGCGAATGGAAGTAGAACATCTCTTGATGCGAATGTCTGGAGAATTTACGGCAAAAAAGAGTCGCCTAGCGTTTTTAATAAATAACTACGATCTTGTGGTGTCACTTCTGAGCGTGAGTTCCTCAATGCAGTGCGCTGCGAAGACTATCAACATGCTAATTTCATTACAGGAGCAATCTATGCCATCCTTCGATCAAGAAAGACGCCATTTTAACGAAATATTGGACAGCAAGATTAACGAGTATGTGGAAGAAGAGCTGAAGCCGAGCTTCCTCACTCTGACGAGTTTTGTGCGAGCATTGGAAGACGAGAGCCAGCTTACCAGCATCAGTGAAAGTGCGTCCTGCTATTGGTGATTTATTTTCCGTTGTTTGGACGTTTGCTGAAGCACAATCCGCAGACCGATTTGAAGCCGTAGCTACCGACTTCAACAATATCTGGAAACCGGCGATTTCCGCCTTGAATGAATCCATCATGCAATCCTTCTCGAATTTCCAGAACGGAGCACGTGTCCTGCACACGGCATTGACACAGCTGCTGCTTTCCTACAAAAGGTTTACAACACTATGGGATAGAAAGTTCGCAGCCAAAAAGGCTCAAGTTCAGCCTGTGGGGCTTCAAAGCGTCATGGTAGAAATTAAAAAGTTCCGGTGAGTTGGAATGGCGCAACAATCCTTGAAGTTCGTGAGCTAAATTCCACGCGATCAAATATTAGATCCAGCTTCCAGTAAGCCTGGTACAGGGCTGTACAGATTTTCCATGGGATATTGCAACCGGATCCGACGTCATTTGTCGACCACACAACAATATATTTTATGACATACTGTAGATAAATTCCTGTCACCAAAGGCGTCCCATTCTTTTGTCGCTGATTATTTAGCTGGTCATCCGGGTGACCTGAGAAGTAAAGCGTAAGAATAAATTTGGACATCCACCAATCCAAGTGCCCGCAAAATCACGGAAGAGCATCACGAAATTACCTTGTCCAAGACTGTTTCGTAGCTGACTTCAGATAAATCCGTGCACTGAATCTCGGTGTAGATACCGTCCAACTTCTTCCTCAGAGCATCCTTACTAGCGGCGTACAACATTTTTTGCTTGATCTTGGATGTGTCAGGGGACCTGGAGAGGAGATGAGCAATAGACATGTCAATAAAGTGAATTGATTGCTTGATGAACGGAGTTGATAAGAATCGAGGGTGCTTACCAAACGTAGAAGAGGATCTTGTTCCTAATTCCCTCACCCGAAGTGTCATACTGGAAGTCGTAGACGCAGTAGCGGCACTCGTTGGCCGGGAGAGACTGTACAAAGTCGTCGTATTCCGCAGACTCGACGGTCTTCTCGACCACAATCTCGGTGTTTGTGTCGTTGATCTTGTAAACGATGTAACGGTACTTCTTCTTCAACTTCAAGTCTTGGAAAGCCTCGACGGCAAGGTCCTGAACTCCGACACCGCTAGACTAAATGCGACAACAGCAAAGAAAGAGAAAACCAAAAACGGATCAGAACCCAAAACCGGACGTGCTGTATGTGACGGACGCCACCCCGGTTTGCGACGACATCGCAACCAATACCTCACCATATTGCTGAATCAGAGAGTAACGGGTAGATGTGTGTAATGCTGTTTAGGAAATCGGATTGTTGGCCGAGCAAGAGCAAGCAACGATGTGTAGAGGTAGCAACCCAAATGACTGGCCGGCTGGTGGTGTATGGCTACGTAGCGAGCGGCGCGGGGGGACAACTTGTAACGCGTCTAATAATGCGCCTCCTTTTACTGCCGATTGAGGCAATGTGAGATATGCAACTGGCAACTTCAAATGGAGGTATCTGCGAAGGATATTCTTTGGATTAAGAGGTGCGTGCAAGTGTGGTGGTAGAGGTATTGGCGGCGTTGGTGTGGGCAGCGTTTGCTGGGTGTATCAACACTGTTATGGAAGCAGGCGGTGGCTCATGGCAAGCGCATGTCAGCTTCCAGAATCTGTTTTCCACATTCATAAAAATAGCCATACATTCATTAATTACTCTCGATGATATTACGGGCAATGGGAATGGGAATCAACATGTTTTAGGCAACATGTTTACAGGAATACGTCCACAATGAAACCCAGTCTCGTAAGTTCGTGTGCTTTGTTTCACTTGCCGGTTATCGCACAGCGGCACTTACCGAAACGCGGACTTTCAAAACCATCCGTTCATGGAACATGAACAATTGCGGTGGCAGCCATCCCGCGTTCTTGAGCACCTGCGCTACCCTAACTGCATCATAACTGCCAAACTGCCAAGAATCGCGTATATTCAGCAAGATTGCATGATAAAACATTTACAGCAGACCAGAGAAAAGGGTAATAAGCGGCTGTTCTCTAAGAACGGGGCTTCTCCTTCTTCTCCTTGTAAAGGGCGAGGAGGGACACACCCGCAACCTTGACGACCTTGAACCGGACACCAGGAATATCACCGACAGCACGACCCTTACGACCGAATCCGGCAATCAAAACTTCGTCCTAGAATTACTCATGTCAACTAACAACTTCGCAAATCCTGACTTTGAACCGGTTACTCACGTTCTCCTCAATGAAGTTCAAACAGCCGTCGTTGGGAACGAAGGCAGTGATCTTCTTGCCGTTCTTGATGAGTTGTGCACGGACACATTTACGAATGGCAGAGTTGGGCTGCTTGGCTTCAACACCACTAGATACCGCGACAAATCGCGTCAGCGCACATTGTCATCACATGCATATCGTTCCCAGCCATGTCTGTCAGAGAACTTCTGTTTTCCGCATATTGCTTGCCTCGCCAAGCTTACAGTTCGCCACAGAAATCCACAAGAATCCTGGCAATGACTTCTATCATTTCGGCTTGCAATCGGAAATCCACTATTGGAGGGCAATAACCTCCCCTCTTACTGAACATTTCGACAATCAAACACCAAATCGGCCTAACATAACCTGTTTCCTGGGTTGTTCCAATCATGATCCACAAAGTCACAACCCCTGGCATCGATCGCAAAAAGAAGTTCGCCTCAACTTACATCTTCTCAAGGACAATTCCCTTGGCGTGGGAAGAACCTCCGAAAGGAGAAGACTTGAAGGCAGTACCCAAAGCCCTCTTCTTGTATTGCTTATCAGCCCATCTGTTCTCACGACGGGTCGTCCGCAACTTGCGGGCGGCTTGAAGTCCACGAGGCTGGCCCCTACAAACAAACAGAGCAAACGTTAAGCATCCCACTCTTTAGGTTTGCTAAAGCGCCCAACCGGCATAGGTTCGGTACGCAGTATCCGCGCATGGGTGGTAAAGACGGGCATAGATTCGGCAAGCGGCATGCCGCGAAACAACTCCTCAGCGAGATAACTCCGCGTAGTTGACAATGCAATACTGTCCAGCATAAGTTGTCGATAGGTGTCCACTTTCAAAAATTCACCGGAAGGCTCCTGCACTACGGTCCACGCCAATCCAAGACTCTCTAACGCACCTCTCCAATCAAACAACTCGCCGCTCCTGGACCCCCGTCCCTCGAAACCGCAGCATGCATGCACACTTACTTTCCCATTGTTGCTGTCTTGACAAGGGACGTGAGCGAAACTGAGGGAACCCAAAAATCGGAGGGGAAAATCGCCCGTCTCACGCAAAGTCCTCGGCTTGCCCCATACCAAAAAATGTGTTTGCTTACGTGATGGCTCTAGGGTTATTACATAAGAGGTCGGAGTAACGCGCGCGCCCTCCGTCAGGCGAACTGTGCAAATACGGGGGCATATATAACTGTGCGTACAAGTACTTGCAGCTCTTCCTTAACAACGATAGCTCAAAATCACATTGCTACAAATCAGCGAAATCGGTAAAGAAAATGGAAGAATTACGTGAGATCTATGAGGCCTTTTGCGCCTTTGGTTCCAATCGCAATTTATCCAGCACTGGGTCTCTTGAGAACATAGCTGGGCCTCAAATGGATGGTGGGTCTTAACATTGCCACTTAGTCTTTGTATAGTACAATGATATGCTCAAACTTTGCTGGAAAATTAAGGTGCCAAGTTTGCTAAATTCGCTCGTGACAACAAAATCATTGACGGCAAAAAGGTGACCACCACTGATGTCGACATCACCTTTAACAAGGTCAAGCCCAAGGGTGCACGCAAGCTTGACTGGAACACCTTTTTGGATGCTCTGACCCAGCTTGCTGAAAAAAAGTATGCGGGGAAGAAGGGACGTGAAGCTCTGGAAGCTGTTACCGGTGACATTGTCAAGAGGGGCAGCGGACCTATTGCTTCCGGCACGGTACGAGATGTTGTTACCGACGCCTTTGTGGGTGTTGGCTGTTATTAATTTAATGATCCATATTTTCAGACTCCACAATCGGATGCTATTGTGGACCGTTTAACGGACACATCCAAATATACTGGCACGGTAAGTGCTATATACAGTTTACTCGCCACTATGTTCCCTTGTGTTCCAACAATACTTGCCGACAGCACAAGCTCCGTTTTGATGAACAGGGCCATGGCCGCGGCCTCGCTGGCCGCGATCAACCCGCTAAGACGGATGACCTGAGCAAGCTGGTGAACCGCGAGCCGACCACCGTGCGCGGTTTGCCAGTGTCTGTTGACCCCGATGCTCAAGAACAGTCCAAACCTAGCAGCGGCTCTAAGCGTGGTCACGCCAGCGTAGTCACTGCCAGTTCTGAGAAGCTAGGTAAGCTACCTGAATGGGCAGATTGCGTTCCCTACGCTTTCTAATATCTAGAATGTACGATTACGACAGATGTCAACGCACACAAGCCCAAGGCGACCAAGCCGGCCGAGAAGACAAAAAAGGCTGAGCCCAAGCCCTATACTGCGGTAAGTGATGCCACGTGCAATGAAATAAAACCACTCTACGTGCAGCTAAGACATCATGTGGACAGTCTTCGAAAGGTGGTTCAGTCTTTGATAGACTCACTGACTCCTCGGGATACACGGGCTCGCACAAAGAGCGTTTCAACTCTGATGGCACAGGCCGCGGTCTCTCGGGCCGCGATTCGCCCAGCAAATCCGGTGCCGCCGGGAAATACCGTGGTGGTGACGTGAAGGACCTAAGTCAAATTCTTCGCTCGTAGCCAGACAAAGGATGATTCCTCAACCGCATGAATTCTATGTAGTGAGTTTTTTTTTTCATAAAATGCACAATAAGATGTCCCGGATGGGCCAAATTCAGTTGTAATAGTACATGTCAGTGTCGTTTCCGCAAGAGATGAAAAGAGCCCAAGGGAGACGTCAGGAACATAAGCAAATGGGTTTGTTACTCAACACACCCGTTTCAATAATCTTGCTAAACGATGTACGCCTTCCACAATAGTCTTCTCGTCATAAAACGTCACCGCCAGTCGTAAACAATTGCGATACCTTTTCGTTGGGCTTGACCATTCTCCTGCGGCAAACGAAATCTAGGTGTTTTCCCAAGTATCAGTGTCTCCGCTTATAATATGTTATCAAAATGGAGTGCTCCGTAGTACCTTCTCTTCATCAATCGCGCGCTGGCGTAGTTCCATGCTTGGAATATGTTTGGGTAACTGTAACCACACAAAAAACCCACCATGACTAGGCGGTTCCATGACTTTGACGCTGTTAGGGAGTTCCGACTTGAGGGTGCTTATCATGGCCGACATGTTTCGACTGTACGTCGAGCGCAATCGCTGCAGCTGCTCGTCAAGGAGATTCATTTTGATGGCTTGCAGCATCCAGCCAGATGTTAATTGGTTCGCACACCCTCCGCTAACCGCTAGCCCGCTGCCCGGTTGATGGATGAGTTTTGAGAAAGGTGAACCCGTTTAAAGAAGTATATCATACCTCTTCTTTATCCGTTCGATAATCGTCTTTCCGGCTTCAATCCATCCTAATCGTACTCCAGGAGCATATATTTTGGAAAACGTCCCATTGGAAACGATACGCCCGTCATCAGGATGTGGGTCGTAGTAAAATATGCGCCGTACAGGGCCCGACGAAGTTACATTCGAGAAGCCGTTCAGGCCGTCATAAGTGAGCATGTCGTAGACATCATCACAAACTACTCTTTTGAATAATAAGTCGTGCGACGGAGACTGAGACACTAAGGAGCAACTTACAAGATACTATGCTTGTACGCAAGGTCAACAAGCCTTTTCGCAAAAGCAGAAGCAACTGCGGGTTTCAGAAATCAGGGCAGAGCAGCAAGTGGGTCAATGAATTACCTTCGTCGTCGGTCGTCAGGCAAAGTGCTTCCTCTTGGATTGTTGTACGTTGGTACCAAGTACAAAACAGATGGGTACGGCATCGTCTTTGAGTCAAACGGACCAGAGGTGTCCCGTTCCCGCTCGGCTAGCTGCTTTTCAAACGAGTCCATATCCAGCCCAAACTCATCGGTAGCCACTGGCAGCATGCGTAATCCATGATCCCGAACGATATTCTGGGCCAGGAAGTATGAAGGATCTTCCATATATACCACCGTGCTCATATCCGTAAATTGAGTTAGCAAGTTGGACAAACTTTGGGAGCACCCGCTAGTCACCATCAAAAGGTTGGAGTCCACTGGAGTCTGATACTGCGCGGACAAAAAGTTGGCCAGGGCGTGTAGGAACGGGGATGGTCCGACTTCCGGGCCGTACTGCAATTGCCAGCTAGAATCCATGGCTGCCATGGCCTTCTTTGTGGAATCTACAGGCAGGAGGGCGGGGGCGGGAGCGCCGACGGTGAAGTTGGTAACATCAGGAGAAATGACTGCATCAAAGAGTGTGCAGTGCATGGCGCTGTCAGAGGAGGTGATAGGAGCGAGGGCCGCAGTAGAGGACATGGTTTGATGTCGCTTCCCAACGAGCGAAGCCAAGATCCAAGGGGCGTCAGCCTTATGAGAGTAGACACCTGGTTCAAACCGCGGAAGTAACCACAGTGGATCTCTTTACAAACTGATTTTTTCCCAGCTAACTTTACTTGTTCGATCGGCCAATCTGATCAAGATCATAGCAAATTCAAATCAGCGTTGGAGTGCATTGCGTTGCGAGTGCATGTGTGTGTAGTTGTGTCCGTGAGGTGTCCACGTGATCACGTAGCTCAAGCGACAAGTTTGGCGTTGAGTTTCTGGCATCAATTGATCAAAGGCTTCCTGCCTCAATTTTAAGGCAGGTCTGTCCTTACTACTGTAAGTGCAGTATGCGAAAGGATTTTCTTAACGCCCTAGCTCCTTGGCTGACCTGCCGAGACGATGCATTAGCTAACAGGCTCGCGCATAAGCACTCACAAACTTTCTGCAATAACAGGTAAGGTCATTGATTTAGACAGGTTCTTAATGTCATGCAAAGACTGTTAATTAAAGTTTTAATGAGCAAAGATGAGTGAGTGTCAGTGTGTGACGCATATCTGCTTACATAACCAATAAACGTCACGCGTATCTTACCCAAGCCAGTTCGCGTCGCGCTCCTCCGCTCAACGCGCGGTGCCGTTCATATCCTAATCCGCTACTATCAGATCTCTCGACGCAACCCCATTCAATTTCCAGGTGCTGGCATCTCTTTCGTTCGATGGCACCTCCTTGTTGCGCCCGACTTGCAGAGAACGGAGGCCCGTCTCGGGCTCATCTTTAAACGATTCCATTGAATCGGGCCGGCACGTACACAGTAATAGTGCGCTTGGTATTGACCAGTTTTCATGATGAACAAAGACCATCTTGACACAACGGCCTCTACGGACATCGGCTCTGCGAGGGCCAAATCAGCGACCAGTGCACTCTCCTCCCCACCCATTCGGCATTCCCGCTCACTCCCCCCCTCCATCGCCTATAAAAGGGGTCTCCATCGCCTCTTCTCGGGGTCTTGATCTTACCAACCAACCAACCAACTACCTGAGCCAGCTGAGCTGATTCAGTTAACGAGACAACAAGATCGCTTTTCGTAACACCTTGATTCGACGATCACCTCGGTGCCCCATCCCTTTCAAAAACGGTACGTCCAATGTCAAAAAAAGCATGTAGCGCTTCCCCATATTAACTCTGGGGGCTTCTGCTGTTAACGTAGGTAGCACCCGTCTACTTACACTCTCGATCCGTCAACATGCTAATCCGCAGGGCTGCCGCGGCTCTCCTTATGGCGACCTTTGCGAGCACGGTTGCCGCCCAAGCACCTCTCGCAACTTGTGGGGCACAAGATGCTTGTACCTCGCCCGCCGTATGTGTCACTGTTGGAACCGCCAAAACTTGCTATCTTCCCCCAACAGCGACTTGTACCGTTGTTGCCCAGGAGAATTGCATCAGCGGGGTGTGTACACCTGGAGACCTTACGTGCGCAAAGTCCGCCAATACCAAGCCTTGCAGAACTGCTGGTGACTGCTCTGCGACTGGTGCAACCTGCACCGCAGGAGTCTGTACTGCCGGAGAGGCCCAGACACCAGCAGCTGGTGCAGCTGGTGGAGCCTGTCTGGCCGGCCGGAACTGTACGACGGCAGCGACTACTTTCTGTGTCGGACAGGGTGAGGAGGCCAAGTGCCTTCTCAAGTATGACCAGGCTTGCACCACAGCGACTGCGGCTCATTGCATGAGCGGCACTTGTACTAGCGAAAAGTGCGCCAGGTCCGACGAAAATGAGGGTTGCACCACTAATACCGACTGCACCCCTGATACGCTAGTATGTCAAAGACCAACAGGCGCAGCTACTACCGTTGCTGGAACCTGCAAGCCCGCTGGGGCTCATGGCCAGCCTTGCACCAGGGCCGGCAGCTGCACCGGCGACCTCCTCAAGTGCGATGCCTCAAAATGCGTACTCAAGGCGGCCGTTGCACTTGGCGAAACCTGCGCCATTGATGCCGACTGCACTGAAGGAACATGTATCAAGACTGGCACTGCTATCACAGGAAAGTGCGTGAAAACCATTGGCCAAAATTGCACAGCAGCTACAGACTGTGCGAGCGGTTTAAAATGCCGCGATGACACTCCCAAGGTTTGCATCAATGATGTCGATACTCCGGATATCGCGGAGTTCGGTTACTGTGCCGTCAATGAGGACTGCGAAGCTGGTGCCGCCTTCTGTGAACGTGCCGATGCCGCCAAGGGTGTTCCTGGACAATGTGTTGCAGAGAGATCTTTGGGAGTACAGTGTACCGCTGACACTCAGTGCTTGACTGGAAAGTGTAGCCCCGAAGCCGGAGATGCACAAAGGAATTGCACGCTTGATGGTTCAACTGGTTTGATCAAAGAGGCCGTCAATGTTCCTGCAACCACATTTGACGCAGACACAGAAACGACTCTTCCACTGCCCGCAGGTGCTGCCTTGAAACTCTCACCCACTGCGGGTGGAACGGTCGCCGTGAAAGCGGAAGGCACGAAACCAAGTGATGTTTCCGCTCCCCCTGGAAACAATGTACCCCTCTTCTTGACATTCACCAAAAGTGCCGATCTAGCGTTCGGGACCGCCGTACTTGCCTTCTCCTACAGTGAGGATGTGCAGGCGGCGGCCAATAACATTCCTGGCGGGGACCTGAGGTGGTCTTGGTACGATGAGACCGCCGAGGAATGGAAGCAATGCGCGGATGACGATAGCAATTACGACGCTGAGACTCGTGTTATCACTTGTGAGACGACCCACTTCTCAACCTGGACTCTCGCCACCAAGTCCGCAGCGTTTGCAGCCTACGTACCGCACGTATTGACTGTTGTTGCCGCAACTGTGCTCTCTTTGAGCATGGGTCTTTGATTTTGAATTTCCATCTTTTTTTGGAACATGGGGGCTTTTGCGAGAGGCTTTGGCTGGGCTTGGAGGATTTTTAGAGCTTTAGTTAATTCAGACGATACCAAATGTCCATTTGTGTGTTGATCTGGCGGGTAATAAAAGACTATGGATGTATCATATCATGACCGTGATCTGTTTTTCTGGGACCACAATTTATGACGTTCGCATACTCGATCGTGTTTAAATTTAAACTTGATCTTGAGCTTACCATTCGGACCTTAGAGCTCTTGATGAAAGAGAACCGCACCCGCGTTTCTATTACCTCCGACTTAACAGAACGCAATGGCGTGAGGACAAGGGCGAACGGGGATGATGAACGAGGCGGGGCGCCTGCGAGGTTTGCATCATCCAACAGCACAAAGACTATCTTGAACACATCGGCCTCTGCGGGCATCGGGCTCTGCGAGGGCCAAATCATCGACCCACTCTTCCGACCCATTCGGCATTCCCGCTCACTCCCCCCTCCATGGCCTATAAGAAGGGTCTTGATCTTACCAACCAATCAACCTGAGCCAGCTGAGCTGATTCAGTTAACGAGACAACAAGATCGCTTTTCGTAACACCTTGATTCGACGATCACCTCAGAGTCCCACGCCTTTTAGAAACGGTACGTCCAATGTCAAAGCATGTAGCGCTTCCCCATGTTAACTCTGTGCGCTTCTGCTATTATGTAGGTAGCACCCGTCCACTTACACTCTCGATCCGTCAACATGCTAATCCGCAGGGCTGCCGCGGCTCTCCTTATGGCGACCTTTGCGAGCACGGTTGCCGCCCAAGCACCTCTCGCAACTTGTGGGGCACAAGATGCTTGTACCTCGCCCGCCGTATGTGTCACTGTTGGATCCGCCAAAACTTGCTATCTTCCTCCAACAGCGACTTGTACCGTTGGTGCCCAGGATAATTGCATCAGCGGGGTGTGTACAACTGGAGACCTTACGTGCGCAAAGTCCGCCAATACCAAACCTTGCAGAACTGCTGCTGACTGCTCTGCGACTGGTGCAACCTGCACCGCAGGAGTCTGTACCCCCCCAAACTCCTCACCCGAGACAGACGCCCAGACACCAGCAGCTGGTGCAGTTGGTGGAGCCTGTCTGGCTGATAAGACCTGCACGGCGGCATCTTCTGTCTGTATCGCAGCGAACAACAGGAACTACTGTCTTACCAAGTATGACCAGACTTGCACTATTGATTTTGAGTGCCTGAGCCAAACTTGTACTGGCGGCAAGTGCGCCAAGGCCGAACCCGATGAAGGATGTACAGTGGACGGTGACTGCGCTACCGGAGCAATTTGCAGGAAAGGTACAACTGCGGCTTATGGAGCCTGCAAAACCGCGGGAGGATTTGGTCAGCCCTGTTTGACTGATGCAAAGTGCACCTCCACCGACCACAAGTGTGATGCAGCCACCAAGACATGCGGGCTCAAGACTAAAGTTGATCTCGGCGGAACCTGCGTCATTGATGCCGACTGCAGTGCAGGAGTATGTGTCATCGACGGCGAAGGCCCCGAGGGAAAGTGTAAAAAAACCATTGGTCAGACTTGCGCAGCTGCTACCGATTGCGCGACCAACCTAAAATGCCTAGATGCGGCGCCCAAGGTTTGCGTTAGGGACACCGCCGGCACCGGCGCGCCAGTCGAGGAGTTCGGACTCTGCGCCATCGATGACGACTGCGCAACAGAGTTCGACTTCTGTGAACGGGCCGATGCCGCTAAGGGCATCCCTGGACAATGTGTGAAACTGCGATCTTTGGGAGTTACTTGTGCCGATGACGCTGACTGCGTGACTGGAAAGTGTGATGCCCCAACCGTAGAGAAGAGGAATTGCACGTTCGATGCTACCAAAGGCTTGCTTAGTGCAGCCGTGACAGCTTCCAGTGGCGCCATGGCTGCAGACGTTCCGAAGGTAGTTCCTCTCCCTTTGGGCGCTGTCTTAAAGCTCACACCCATTCGTGGTGGAGAGGTTGAAGCAACAGCTGAAGGCAAGGCACCAGATGGGGTTGACGCACCCACTGGAAACGCTGTACCCTTCTTCTTGACATTCACCGAATCCAGCGATCTCGTGTTCGACACCGCCGAACTTGCCTTCACTTACACTGAAGCCGTCCAGCAGGTGGCCAACATTCCGCCACAAGACGTGAGGTGGGCTTGGTTCGATGAGACCGCCGAGGAATGGAAGCAATGCGCGGAAGACAATAGCGAGTACGACGCTGAGACCCGTGTTGTCACTTGCAAGACAGAGCACTTCTCGACGTGGACCCTCGCCGCCAAGTCCGCAGCATTTACAGCCTACGTACCGCACGTGGTGACTGTTGTTGCCGCAACTGTGCTCTCCTTGAGCATGTGTCTTTGAATTGAAGTTCTACCTCTTTTTTTTTTTTTTTTTTTTTTGGACATGGGCGAGAGGCTTTGTAACATGGAGGATCTTTAGAGCTTTATACTTAGTTCAGACAATATCAAATGTCCGTTTGTGTTGATCTGGCGGGTAATAAAAGGCTATGGATATATCATGACTTTCAGTCTTCGTGTGGCTGGATCGAGTCCGTTCCAGCCTGTACCACTCTCATTGTTATAGCAGCACGAACCTGGGTTGGCACAGGATGGTTGGTTATGGACAGCGAGCGTTTTCTGTGTCGCCCCACAATCGACGGGGCGGCTCAACAAACGCAAACCTTTGTTGTTGTTTGACTTTCTGCTCGGTGCTGGCACTGCAAGTGGCCATCTCTTCACAGTAACAGTTCGCTGCCGCAGCCACGCACAGTAAGATGCGAAACTCGACCATCGATATGTCGCTTCTATGCATATAACGAGCCACTTTTTATTGGCGAGAGCTACAGTCCCGCTGTTAAATTCGCGACGGTACCCAGGCATGGTAACTGCTCTCTACCATCCCTCTTGGGGATGCCGATGCATGTATTCTTACTTGTGGGAGGGCAGTCCTGCATAAACCATGATCCCAGCTGCTTGTGCGTTGTCACCTTCTTGACCATGCCTAGCATACATACGGGATGGATGTAGTTTATTTCTGGCGAGCATAGGTCGATGGACCGGGGACAGGGAGGGTTTCTACCAAACGCCGCCGCAAAATCCCGGATCGCTATGACACCTTTTTCCTTCGCCTTGGCGCATTCGCCCTTCGTCTGGCAATATTCAGCATGTCCTGCTCGCGCTACATCTCCCCAGGCCCATTGATCAGGCTGTTCGAAATTTGCTTCGCCTTTGGCAAGATAAACATCGAAAAATCTGAAAGTGCGTTCGTTAGGTACGACAACGTAATTGCCAGTGTTGACCGTTGTGAGTTCCTCGTATGCAATCGTCATGTCGGCGTCCGCCTCCTGCATGAACTGCTCGAAGGATGTCCACACGTCGCGTATATAGCTTATATCGGCGTCGGTCATGTGTACGGTGTACCCAAGTCTAAGCAGCTGGTTCACCATCCGCGGTTTTACCCAGCTGATCGCTGCCCATGCATATTCGGTGACGGCTTCCCCTTGAAGCTTGACTGGAGCAAACGCCGAAGCATTGAAGCAAGGCAGGTTCATTTCTATGCACGTGGCAAGGCTTGCCTCATCCAAGGCCCCAACAAGATAGGCCGTCACTTTACCGTACTCGATCATACTGTAAATCGCATTTTCAGTTATTGCACGGTATTTGTCATGGAAGAGCATCACAGTGATCCTTTTTTCTGGGGCCACAATTTGTGCGAGTCGTTCAAGGTCATTTTCGAGACCACGTTGCTGATACCGGAAAATGCTTCGGTTCGGAGGCAACAGCCAAGGTGCTGATTTATACTTTGTTACCAGCTGGGGGTCAACGGATGCCGGATGCTGTGTTTGGTTGATGAGAATCTTCATCTCCGTAATGAAATCGGCGGACGCGCGAAAACCAAGTTTGGCTTCCGCTCGGCAAGTGTCCGCCTGAGTAGCTACCACATTATCTTTCCGCCCAGGCACGTGTGTTTGGTTTTGAGAAATGAGATCTGCGACGGACTGGAGGGAGTGTGTGCGCCCCGTACCGGCGTTGACAGTAATCCCATGCTGTTCACTTTGCTGCGCAAGAATCAGACTTTCGACAATGTCACGAACGTGAATATAATCCCTGGTTTGAGATCCGTCACCTTCAATGAGCAGCTGCTGCCATAATTGAGCACGCTGTGTAGAAAGCAGACGAATGGCAAATAAAACCTACAGTTTGATTCTCACTGACGCGCTTCAGAAATGCACCAACGCCAGTGGCGTACGGCCCGGAAGCTGGCTGGCGGGGCCCGTAAACCGTGAAAATGCGTAGTGATATGGTCGGCAATGAGAAAACTCGGTCGTAACGATACATTAGAAGCTCTCCTTTATGTTTACTGGCTGCATATGGCGTCAGGATGTTCGCCTGCACCAAGCTGATGATGAGCAATTGCCGCAGCTTAATGCTGGACGAGGACAGGCGAAGGAACTCACCGGTTCATATTCGTTCATGGGAACTTTTCCATTACCGTAGTAAGTTGAGCTTGCAGCATAAACCACCTTCTGAATTTTGTGGTGTTGAGCTGCTTCCAGAACGCGCCGAGTTCCCAAAGCGTTCGGCTAATGGAAAAGTCAGTCCTCATGCTTGCGTGTATATCGTTGATTACGGACCTTGACCCAAACGTCGGTCATATCAGGAATATTCGCGCTCAGGGGCACTTTGGTCACGGTGGCCAAATGGTATACGAACTGAACGTCGTTCATTGCCTTCTTCACCGCTTGTCTATCAAGGATATCTCCGTAAATGAACTCAAAATTGGGATTTTCCAGAAATGTGGCAATATTGTGGTAGTATCCAGTGGACAGATTGTCAACAACACGGACTTTATATCCAAGTTCAAGAAGTTTTCCAACAAGGTGCGACCCGATGAATCCTTCAGTACGGGCATGAAGAGCAGCAACATCAGAGAAATTCAGGTGACCAAAAGGACTTTCCAACGTACCAGCACCACCAGTCACAAGGGCACGGACATTGACCACTGTCGATGGAGTTTTGGCCTCGAAGATGGTACGATTGCATGCTTCCCTAATAATTGGAGGATGCGAGAAAATTGCAACGACGCCGGTAGTGGACCAGGCGTCTCGAAGAAACGAGGAAGGTGCGTATCGCGACCTGGCGGTAAGAAACGGGAGAGTGATGCAGAAGATCATCAGCGCCCAGCGTGCACGGCTGGTGCCTTTCGCATCTACATCCAGCTTTCCCAGCATCTTGATTGGTCGTTGAAACCAGAGGAGGCCAAATAACGAAATCGCGTAGCCTTGAATCTGCGTGATGGTCATTCCTGCTTTCCAGGCGATACTGGAGACGCTGACAAGCATAATCTCATGCCAGATGCCGGCCAGGCACAATGCCAGGGCAGATGTGCTGTCAATCTAACTCATCATCAGACTATAAATTGACAGGACCGATGATTACGGTGGGTGACCTCACCAAGAACACGACCGCCACATGCAGTCCGAATGCAACAAATCCATTCAAAACCAACGTGGGAAACCCAACATGGCGGATGGACTCGACACTAAGCGAATGGCTCTCAAAGAAAACGAAGGCAACCAGATTTAATATCGTACAGACCTATCAAAACTTAGACATCGCTCAAAAGTTTTGAAAACTAAGGTCTTTCTACTTACTGGGGCAAAGTGATACAGACTACAAAGCGGGCTCATATCGTATGCTCTTAGCAGCTTGCTAACGAGCACTAATCGCGTGGCTTCCATCAAAATACCCGCCGCTTGGAACATGAAACCGAGAAAGGAAAATGGTGCTTCCCCGAATGAAGTAACAATGGCTCCCCAGGCGACCAGCGAGACCTTTATCATGAGAGTAGTATTCAAGTCTTGCGTCCCAAGTGTCCAACCAATTATCAGAACTGCCACTGGAGTTGTCGCCTGCAAAAAGGCTGTTCAATACCGATTCGCGAACTACAGTCCGGAAGCACCAACTTTAAGCATTTGCATATACGGCACAGGGAGGTACAGGTACGCAAGGTTCAAGAAGACTAGGGTCCCAGAAAAACATAGTCCGACGGGAACGATCGTCTAAAGGAAAACTTATGAGCTGATTGTGGGGTTTCGCGGTTGTAATGTGCTCGACCTTCATATAAGCAGTTCGCGTCATCTTTGAATCGTTCAAATCGTTGAGATAGGGTGTGAAATAAGCCAAGAGACGAGTTGCAATGGAAACAAACAATAATTGCCATGTCGCGAGAAACATGGGATGTGCTACGTGCCCAAAAGGAGTTAGTGCATTGCGCTTCCCTCGCATGCCAACGTAAGCAGCAGTTGCACTCACAGAAGCCCACTTCGTCTAAGATGAACCTGTTGGACCACATGGCAGCACTGGACATGGCAATCCAAAAACTAGAACACGATGGTGAGCAATGGACAGATAACCGTGACCAAATACAAGGTATAACGCACCCAACACACGCCGTGGGGCGGACATACGGCCCGCATGACGAAATTCCTGCCTTGCCGTATATTGGAAGCCGACGATAATTCATCTCTATTCAATGTGCAGCTATATTAGCGAATACGGAGCAGAGTGCAAGCCAGAACGCGTAGCGTGCACTTCATCTTGACGCGTTTCCCAAAAAAGTTTAAACGCCGCAGCATCCGAACGGCACTAACAACTGAATCTCCTTAAAATATACAGGGCTGGTGATGTCTTATACACTACAATTAAATAGTAGACGTAGTAGAAGGCGATGGCTGTTTGCATGAGGCCTTTCATACAAAAGGCGAAGACACTAAATCATTCCAATTTGTTCTTTCCTAAGTTGAGGTCTAACCTGTCGCTTGAAGCAGAATGGCACGACAAGCCATGAACTTTTTGGCTCGACCCAGCGAGACACCCATCGTATGCAAATCGGCTTCGGTAAGCATAATCATTGCGTCTCCCTCTATAGAGTTCCTGTGAAAGGGCTCGCTGAGAGTCGTCAGCTCGTTTTCATTCAACCATTTGTCCACGTCCTCCGCCTTCCAAGCCCTTATTGGAGAGTTACGCCCCAATTGATATGCCCACTCGCCGCTGGCAGCATATACCATCGGCGGATGCAGCAGGGTAGTCGTGCTTGTCATCGCTGATGCTCCACCATTTGGCGTACCCTGTAAGGCGGTGGGATGCGGCGGTCGCTCGGGGGCATCCAACCCAGAGGTGGACACGGCCTTACGTTCCTGATAGCATCGGAAACCCGCATAAAGTAGACACGCTATGGCTACGGCGAAGTAAACGCCACCGATCACTGCGAATACAGTCAAGAATGGATAACACTCAGTTGAATAGATGCCGGAGTAGTAGGTCTAGCGACGTACAATGTGGTGTGAGAGAGGTGAAAGCAGCTCATGCAGAAAACTATAATTCTTACCCCCGTAGAGTTACAGTTGGCTCGAACGCGAGCCCAAAGAAAAAATACCACAATCCCATCGAGTACACAAGCAGTACCAACTCCAGCAAATGCACCACGGCGAGCCAACGGGGTCCGAAAGCGAGAGAGACAGCACAATCCGAAGGGCCCAAAAAACAATCCAAGGAAGAAAGAAGACACGAACGGCCATAAGAAGCCTTCCTGCACTTGCGGCGGCTCATACACGTACTGTATCACGTATGGTACGGCTGCCTGCTGAGGTTGGTAAAACTACGGTTCAGAATATGCATCAGCCGTGAGCATGTACTTGTGACAGAAAGGCTATCACCTACTGGGTAAAATCCAGTCGATTGATATGGCTGCTGAAGGTTGCGATGGTCCTGTTGCGGTTGATGCGGGCTAGGTTGATGTTGGTCCATTGTAGCTCCAGAGGTGTCCGCAATGTGTTGGCTGGTTTCAGAAGGTACAGCAGGAATCTGAGATGCCATGGTTGGCCTTAACACAGTCATGTAACAACTGAAGGCCAGCAGGCATCTCGGGATGCCGTTGCTCTTTTAAACATGTCTAGACTGCCTGCAAGGATCATAGGCCTCGCCGTCGAGCAGAATGTGGCATTCTCTATTGTTAGTTTGACCGGTGGCTCCGTTATCGAGATAGTTCCTGAATTGTAAGAGCGGTTGTACCCCAAGATAGTAAGGTAAGCACCTTCATCAACGGTCAACAACTGAAATGATCAAGTTGGGAGAGCTCTTTTTCACACAGGAAGACAGAGCTTATGGCTGATATCTATTCGCCACTACCGTCCGGCTCACACATGCACATGCCATTGAGTGTCATCTGCCAGTGGGGCCACCCATTGAAGAGTTACCGGTGAACACTTTTGATACAGGTGCTAGTACAGTCATATCAGTCAAAGGCCAGGCACTCAAGAAGTACACTGGACCAATAATGCCTTCGTTGGAGTCGCCATGGCAGTGGCCAGTAACCTTGCTACCATTTATCAAACTAGACCTTGTTCAATGGAAGGACTCGAGAACTTTCTCACCCAAGCGTAATTTTCGGTCAACGCACTGTAAAATGTATCGATCAATTATCAATTTTGGTCTATTGCACAATCTGGCAGACATACGTAGATCATCAGAATTACATTTTTAAGAGCTCTATTAACATGGTTGGCCAATACCTGAACATCCTGCTGCCAGGTCCGCTCACCAATTCTCAGTCTCAAGGCAAACACGCAAGCATATTAAATTACAATAGTCATCCAATAGAACGCCCGTCTGACTATCAAACGTCTCAAGATCATGTAGGACATTCAAAAACTCTATCTTCATTAGCTTGCTCTTTGTTGTAGAAGATAGTGGCACACTTGGGGTCATCACGACATGGCACCTCAATTTCATGAATGGAGGTCAGATGCTCTGAGACGAACTCACTTTCGCCGCCACGCGTGGGATACGGCCAATAAAGATGCTTTTGTGCGGGGGTATAATTGTCGAATAAGCTCGTGTTCCACGCCATACCGTTCATATCCAAAGGAAATTTCCGTTCCATCCACCCTGCTTTAATGCTGGCAGCCATACCATGCTCATCGGGTATCGCATACTCCACGCCATAGGGACCTAATCCATGCACGGGAATGAAGGAAAATCTCCGGGTGTTGTAGAGAAGATCGAAACTCTGTGGGTGCACGTACGAATCATCGTCAAGCGGATGCACTGCGGCACTGAATTTGAAGTCCCTCGTCAAACGAATTGTTAAGTCGATGATAACATTCTTTTGAGCGTGGCCCCATTTGCGGGTGGGACCAAACGCAAAGTACACGTAAGGGACTTTACTACAGTTCAGGAGTTCCAAGATGTCCGGATCAAGGCACGCCGAATCTTCAGCGATGAACCATACAAGATCGCGGCAGTCCTCGCCATTTGTAGTTTCGCAACGCAATCTGGCTGAACGTAAATGTTCGCTTATGGATGCTATGTGTCGACCAAATGCCCGCACGCGTTGGTCGCGTGCATAAGTTGGCGTCAACAGGAATTGGTTGCGCCAATCAAAGTTCAGAGTGACTGAACTGATAGCATGCGTTTTGCAGGTTGGCGAACCCGCCTGACCAGTGTGGTAAAGGAGATCATTGGCCGCTTCGTGCGGGATGAGCACTGGCTCGGTAAGAATGTCTTTCAGCGTGCCCTCAAACCACTCTGCAAATTCTGTGGTAGTAAGCTTCCGTGGAAGCATAGCGTCTTCCGACATGACTCTGAGATCCTCAATCGGGCTTGCACAGCTTTTGTCAGCCGAAGGCTGTTGAGTTGTCCACGAAGTGGGGATGTTTTGCTGAAGTTCACATTCAACCTTATCATTCGGACAGGCAGTCAGGAACCAGCTGTTCGGACTAGTTACGTTTAATGTCGCCTCTTCATCGTCCAAGGTGTAGCAGACCGGAAGATACAGGTGGTTGCTTTCGCAGGGGTCCACTGCAGGCGTTCCATGCGTATAGCAGCGCAAGGCATTGCTATACTCAAAAACTGCGGCAAGCCCTGCCGCAGTAGCCTTCTTACATTGATCTGGATTTGCGCAGGCCTGCCACGTGCGATTTTCGTCGGCGACAAATGCTGTGAGGAGGTTCTGATCACCAGCTTCAATGAGAGCCTCAAACAACTTCACGTTTCGTACGCTCGCGCGAGCTACAAAGTTGCCAAGGGTTTCTTCGTATTGCGTTCCGCGTAGTTCCTTATTTACGAACAAATCCGCCCCAATATCACTTGAGAACGTACTAGCAATGTCCCTGACGTATGCAACGTTTGTGGTAGCCGCGTGCACGGACAGCCCTTTTCGTAACAGTTCAAAAGCCAGTCGCATTCGCAGGCGGCTGATATGCTCTACATCTTTGTACTGGCTCACGTCTAAGCACGGAAAATTCATGTTCTTGCAAAGATCCAAGGTAGCGGGCTTTGTGCATGCGACAATGTAAGTTTTGATTCCACCGTATTTGATCAGAGAGTGGATGCTGTTCATCAGCAACATTCGCTTGCTCGGTTTGTCAAACACAAACACGCTGACGATGCCGTCGAAGTCGGCAGATCTCAAGCAGACGGCCTCGATCAGTCTGTGGAGATCCGTGTGCACTCCTGCTCCATCAACAACATTTGTACCACTCGGCATAATCCATGGCGCGCTGCTCAATACCTCCGGTGTCGCCCACTTTTGGTTAAAGGGATTTCCCGCCATTGTAGCGTTCGCAATAGCAGACATCTCTTTTTTAAATTCCATCCTCGGAACAAACCCCAGTACTTTCTTCATGGCGCACGTGTCTGCAAGTGTAGCGACAAGGTCATTTTTTCTCGGATCAACGTGCGACTGATTCGGTGAAACGAGATCTGCAACCTCTTTGACTGAGTACCCTTTTCCAGTGCCCAGGTTAATGACCTGCGATCGGATGTCTTTCCTTTGTTGAGCTACGATAAGCCCTTCAACAATGTCCTTAACATGGATGAAATCACGAGAGTGAGTCCCGTCTCCTTCAATTGTTAAAGGTTGATCCAGAGCAGCCTGATGTGCGAAGACCCCAGTCACAATGGCATAAGCGCCAGTGCTTGGCTGACGAGGGCCGAATACCATGAAGAAACGAAGAATGACTGAACGCAATGTCTTGATGAGTAAGCATTTTTTCCTGAGATTGCTCTTCGGCGGGATGAGCGACAGAACACACCTGTAGGGACGTCGAATAAGCTGTCGAACATTTTCATCTGCATTTCACCTTCGTACTTCGAGGCAGCATACGGCGTCAGAAAGTCAGGCTAATTGCTTAATCAGCACAATCGCTAGCAGTCACGAATCACTGGCTTTCGACCCACCGCATCAGTTTCGGAGTGAGGGATGGGTTGGTTTCCATAGTATGTGGATGAACCCGCGTACATAACCTTTTTCACTTTGTGCTTGCGGGCTGCTTCTAAAACGTCTGTAGGCGTAACGATCACCGTTACCATGAGCGACTGCAAAGGAGCTGTCACATGCAATGCTTACTCCAAGTGCCGAGCGCATTCACCTCGGTACAAAACCTTGCCATGTCCGGGCTTTTCAGACTCGGTACGACCTTACTCATTGCCGCCAAGTGGTAAACATATTCAACGTCTTCTGAAGCTTTGTCTACTTCTTCAAAATTGGCGATATCGCCAAGCATAAACTCGACATTCTCGTTCTCGAGTGGGACATATCGGATAGATCCCGTCGCCAAGTTGTCGAAAACCCGGACTGAGTAACCCAGCTCCAATAGACGATCGACAAGCTAAATGATGGAAGTCAGCGGGGAGGTTCTATTCCGGCTATGTGTGGAGCTTGGATGTACTTACATTTGATCCTATGAAACCTTCAGACGAAAAAAGCGTTAGCTGTAAGCTCAACGTAGCTAAGGTAACCATAATGAAGCCCTCCCAAGCCTACCTGCACCACCCGTAACCAGAACTTTGACTCCCCTCACATTCTTGGCGAATTGCGGGTTTCGAACCGAAATTCCAGAACAGGGATCTGTTCCTGCGACGCGCGCTGTGACCGTTTCTAGCGCGCCTTGGAAAGAACTATCGTTGAAATGCAGGTACAAGCCGGTTAGACCTAATAGGACTACCGGAATCATGAAGAATAGCATTCGTGGAAGGCGCCTGCTGCCCGGACAGGCCTGAAGTCGTAAGCGCGCATTGAAGAGCGGCTTGTAGCCTGATGCGCCCGCCATTTTCAGCTCTGGAACGGTAATAGCGTAACCTGAGTGCCAGATATGGAGTAGAAAACTCAAGAACTCGGCAGTGTATTTGTAGTGTAAATGCACTACAAGGAGCAATCCTCTCTATGTGAATGTACCCTCGAGTTTAATTGCGCGCGTCCGTGCCGTTGCGCGTTCATGCTGGTCTAACGCGCCGGCGACATGACGTTCATCCGGGACACCAGCACAGCAAGATGTACTAGCACCTCAATTAAGGACACAAACACAACCAAAAAGGCAGACTCTATCTGCATCTACGCGGACAGCACAGCTTCCAGCCGCCCCTCTACCTGAACGGTACCGCACAAACCACCCAACTGATCTACGATCGCCATATACAAATCCCCAAATACCCTCCAGTTATGCGCCACAAGACGCTTGATGCGTTCACCCAGTTCCGCAACCTCTTCATCGAGCTCTGCTAAGCCCATCCTGTTGAGATCATGTTTCTCAAAAGGCTCGCCCCTTACGCGGCATTCCAGTGAAGTACCAACACGAGTGCGGATAATCTGGTAGAGTTTGGAATCCGGCTGCAAAGTTGACTCTACCAATCCGGACAGCATGTCATTCTCGTGCTGCGAGAACGGCTTTCCACGAATTTTGCCGGCGCTATCGCACATTTGCAAGGTGACGTGTTGCATGCTGGTGTCGCTGTCATTGAGGAGTACCCAAAGTACACGTTTAGCTTCTCGAAGATCGGCTGAAGTACACTTCGGCCCAGCTGCTTGTTTGAACAGCACCAAGAGTGCCGCCATGATGGTTACATCTTGCCAATCGTTATAATATTGCACCAGGCGTGCGATGTCCATCCTCAGCACTTCAGGCATCGAAGTTGCACCCTCAGGCTCCGAGAACATATGCGCGCGCGATATTATGTTGAGAAACGCGCGAATGTGAAGCTGTTGCGCAGAAGTTACTTCGCCGGCAGAGGTGGGCCCATCTAGGGCGGCGTCTAATGTCGATGCAAGCCACAGAGTAGTATCGTCGATTCGTAAAAGGCCGGCCTGATACTGCTCCTTGAACCACCGCCACTCATAATCTGCCGCATGTTCCACCACATACGGTCGAACTCGGTGCAACTCATGATTGGCATAATCCTATATGGTAGCATGCGTTGATCAGTACAACTCCTGGTACACGTGCAGCCGCCAATACCTACCAATTTCATGAACTCCAGGAC
The DNA here is from genome assembly GCA_025558075.1 of Gaertneriomyces semiglobifer. Classification (NCBI taxonomy): domain Eukaryota; kingdom Fungi; phylum Chytridiomycota; class Chytridiomycetes; order Spizellomycetales; family Spizellomycetaceae; genus Gaertneriomyces; species Gaertneriomyces semiglobifer. Next base: position 377,929 of record JAHLKF010000010.1, on the reverse strand, counting down.
TTCAAAGCACTGGCGTAACGTCTTAACAAAGTTACCACCCTGGCATTCGGCCACCATGGCATCAACTAAACAATCTCTCGCTGGTGCACAATTGGCCTTTAACAAATCTGCAATATATTGCACCAGCGCCAGGGCATCCAACACGCCATGCTGCATCTGCTGAGCAATGAGACGGACGTCTATGTGTCGCTCAACATCTTCTTTCCTTTCAGCCGAGTAGGGTAGCAATTCAATGATGATGACGCGCATTTCGAACAGTAACAAAGGCAGTCGGTACAAATGTCCAGCATTTACTTCAGAATCTACCTCCTCCCAATAAGCATCGGCTGCTTCTCGCTTCTGCCTTCCCTTTTCACCATCGAGGTTCGGTTTGAACTGTAATTCCGGATCGAAAAACAGATCATGTCGCAGCTGCGCATTTGACAAAATCTCTGAAAGCTCCAGTTCACGCAGAGTGAATCGCGTTATCGGTGGAAGCAATTCTAACAGTTCTAGATACGCAGACTCTTCCATGTCCTCCAATAACGCCACAGGAAGAACACGCAATCTGCGCACCGTCGCGGACAAGGATTCTCCATACACGTCCGTGTGAAGCGCAAAAATGTTCAGGTCGTCAGCTTCACCGCTTTCACCGCCGTTATTTGAGTCAGTATTGCTTTCGGAGCTGACACCTGTAAGATTTCCCTCTACTATCTCGGTAAGCCTGCGGGTTTGGCCAGCTTGTGAAGATTCTGCGCCGGCGCTGTGGAGTGAGCCACTGACAACGGCATCCCCCTCGGTCGGATTTAAAGCGGCATCATGAACTCGAGGCATTGAGAGGTCAGCCTTACTAAGTCTGGCAGAGGAGGGCGACACAAGATCGAATGACTGGGTCATCATGAACTCTGGCCACAGACCTCGACAACTTTCCACGTAATCATCGTCTGACTCACACAACCCATCCAAAGAAATTGCTTTATGCATGCCCACATGAGGCAGCAATTGTATTCCTGCTACGCCAGTCGGACCTGCATCGCAAAGGTATTCCGCAAAGGTTTCAGAAAACGCCCGGCGCAGTTCCTTCAGCTTTCGCAGTTTGTGCATCATCGCGACTGTTTGCGCATGCTGGACTGCAGCTCCACATCGCTCGACGTTCTTTTTGATTATTAACTGTCGTTTCAAACTCGCAGTAGATATGGCATATTCGGAGCGAGCTTGAATCTTCAAGCTGTTGAGACGATCCCGCTGGCGTTGTAACAAAATGTGATACCGTATCTGCTCCGCGCGCCGTCTGAGGCGCAACCGGCGCTCTTGCAAAAGGTGAGAGCGGCGCATATCGGCACGCTTTTGGCGAGCAGTCAGTGCCAATAATAGCTCGTGAGGATGACAATTTGGGGACGATATTCTTGGAAAAGACGCTGGTACCCGTAGACATGCTGACTCTAGAGAGGGAGAACGGGCCCTCTTGTTCTGTGATCCGGGAGACGGAAATGGAAGGATGTCGGGCTTGTCGGTGCACGGTATGTAAAATGCAACAGGCTTGATCCTTTTGGCGTCCGACAGTGATTCGCGCCGCGTTGACGGTAAGGGCGAACGGACAGCGGAACTGCTAGCACGGGTTGCAAATGACTGGGCAGAGGGCACGCTCGCGGACGCCAAGGAAGGTCTGCGAAAGGATACAGCGCGGGTTTCAATGGAAAGGCGACCATGTGAGGAGCGAGTAATGAAATGGGTGGTTTCCATGCCTGCCACGGACGCAGCCGAGCCATTGCTTAATGAGCTTCCCTGCGAGTGAGGAGAGGCGATGGTTGTGGGTCGCTTGACGGCCGGAGGTGTGGTCACGGCTGCTGCCAGAACAGCATCCCGAGTAGCATGCACCTGACGGTCAGAGTCTTGGGGATGCGAGGATGTCGCAGTGACCGATTGTGGTTGTGCGGATGATGCAGACGTGTGATGACGATGCTCTGCCATTTCTCGGTTCGCTTCTCACACACCAGGAAATGTTCACGCCGGAAGCTTAACTGGGTGACGTCGACCAAGACTGACCGACGAAACGACGCCCAAGTCGAAGTACGTGGCTAGTTAATTGTGCTAAACTGCTACTGTTGCTGTTCCTGCCGCTACTGTCGCGAGGTGCTATTCAGCCCCTACTAATTATGGCTGGGATTAGCATAAAAACGAGGGAAGGAGGGAAAAAAGGCGCCACTGACGGGGGGTTGCCGCAACGCTACTATTGATAGCGATGCTTCTAAATTCGGCACTTCCTAAGTTAAGATGTCGTGTTGAGAAGGGGTTCGGACGGTAGATAGCACTTCCTAAAAGTGTAGCTCTGCGTTGACCCTGCCAATGGTGGATGCGAAATACTAAAGCCTTCCTTTCGAGTGTGAAAAGGGACGGGGTGCGGGAATTCTTTACTCAACTCGAGCAAAGTGCGAATTCGCGAATACATGACACAACACACACAGTTGGGTTAAAATGGATGGTGGTGGGGCGCAGGAGAAGGTGTATGTGCATTGATGGATGAACGGGACAAACAGCCTGTGGTATATGCCATTTGTATATAGATTGGGCGGTGGTTCTTTAGGTGTAGCTGGAAGGTATTCTCGTTTCCATCCTCTGACCAGGTCCCAGCATCCTCCGAACCCTGCATTGCCAACCCAGGCACTCTGCTCCATCAGGAATGAACTCCAGTACAATCACAGCGTCAGAAATCATGACTCGGGTGGGGACGGTATGGCAAACAACCGACGGTTCAGTGCCTTCCGCGACTTGATGTTTCTGTGATTGCATTACCTGTGTCGGAGAGATGTTGGGTTGGCGCCGCTTGGCGATTAGTCCAACCAAAAGGCTTCAATCAGTTTGGAGGGAATGACTTGCGTTAAGGTTCGTAGTATACCGGATACGGGTGAAGTTGTTCGTAAGAGCTTCTGCATTCATGCTAGAGTATTTTAAACAACAGCATGAGGCATCATGAATAGGCAGAGGTGCTTAAAGCGCTGTCATTTGGAGGATATGCCTCGAATGACGACGATCAGTACCTGTGCACGCAGTCCTTCATAGTCGACAACACTCCCATTATGCCACCCGAATGAACCAATCATATCAACAACGCAGGATGCTCTAAAAGCCCAGAGTCCATTTGCCATTGCGTTCAAGAAGATACTTTGAGATTGCAATGGAAATCGGTCTGCGTTCCCAAACTTGGTCTTTCGCGCCATTTTCCTCTCAACACACACACACAAACACAGACCCCGAGGCGTTCAGCGTCCGGTATATATACACAACCCGCACAGGTATGGAAACGAGAAATGGCTGTTGAGGCTTATCGAAGACCAAAGAGACGCTTCTAACGAAGAATATGGTTGGTTCCTTCAAAGGTCCGGGATGTAACAAACCTGCCACCGGACCGTTTCTTCTCGCTCACCTTTGAAAAGAATGGCGGATTTCCCGCCAGATGCACCGTTTTTGTTAAAAGAAGACCCCACTCTGGGCCGCTTTCTGGTCTCACAGACCTCACTGCCAGCTGAAGAACTGGTCCTCACATGCGTGCCCTATGCGTTTGCTATCAACGATTCTCACCGCAAACGGGTATGCGCCGTATGTCTGGCATTTAACGACAAAGGCGTTTTCCATTTGCACTGCAAGTTTTGCGACCAAGTGTACTTTTGCTCACCGGCATGCCTGGCGACGGCACTAGCTAGCGGTCACCATACCCTCTGCACTGCCCTTCGTCGACTTGCTACCTTTAAAGCGCCGTCGCACGAGAAAAGCGTATTGAAGATTGTCTTGTCCACACTGCATGCCCGCCGTATCGAGCGCGACCATAACATCCATATAACGCCGGTTCTTCGGGATGCCCTCAATGCTCCAGCTGGAGATGACGCACATGTCGTTCCTGATGTAAGTGCGGCAGCGCCGCTAGCTGTCCCAGACTTGGGCGAAACTCGGATGCCGAGGACGAGAGTGGCCTCTGGATCCTCCACCTTTTCGATGTCTCCCAGCATGTCCCCTGCACGCTCTCCGTCGCTGGGAGGGTTGGAAGGTTTGGATAAAGCGTCTCTTCAACAGCATATACAACGACGTGTGCGCCTGCTTACTAGTGGCAGCAACAGTTCCAGCTCTCATCCCTATGACGATCCCTTGTACGATGACCCTGATGAACCATTCCGACCCTGTGTGTCAAACGCTTCAGCTCCTCGATCCGCTGCTACCCTGTCCACCCACTTTCCGCTGCCGCAAAATCCCGCTCATTCATTCGCGCCGCCAACGACTGCAACGTTGGTGCAGGAGCTCTCAGCACCCATGCGCCACAGTTCGATACCGGTGGATCCTGCATGGGCAGATGTAGAGAACCTGCAATCGCACTACGATGATTGGGCTTCGGAAGATGCTAAGGATTGGAAAAAGATGAAGAACTTTCTCGTTCGGTTGCTGGAAGATTGTGATCTTCTGGAAGCTGAAGATCGCTCCCCACCAGGGCCAACGGGAGATACTTCACCGTTCGTTATGCATCTCATTAGCAAGATTGAAAGCAATGGATTCGGCTTGTACAGCCCAAGAAAAGAGCAGTGCATGGGAAGAGCCGTCTTTCCGATGAGCTCCTATTTTAACCACTCATGTGACCCCAATTGCGAGTGCGTTCAGAATGCACGAGTCATGACAGTGCGAACGATACGGCCTGTCGAGGAGGGCGAGCCGCTTACGATATCCTATATTGACTCAAATATGCCGTTGCAGGCTAGACGGACAAGGCTTCAGGCTGACTACTACTTTTTGTGCCAATGCCAGCGATGTACGTTTGAGGAAAAAAGCACCGGCTCTAGCAAACTTTGTTACGCGCGGAGCCAGGCGAAAGAAAAGGTCGGAAAAGGTCGAAATGGTAACTCACGGCATCAGCAAAAGCAGGTACCAACCCCGCCACAAGATATGGTCGCCGAAGTGACCGACTCTGCTTCGTTGCAAACATCACCTCTTGTAGAATCCACGAGCCAACCGAATCCGCCGTTGACCGATGTTGCTGCTCAACAGGATCCTTTGCAGCCGACGACTATATTGACCTATCCCTATCGGCCGAGATCGCGAAGTAGTGTACCCGTTAGCAACCTCAGCCCATCGGTGAGCTACCCGTTACATGGAAGCCCCAGCGCGAGAGGGAGAGGAGGCAAGAACGGCCGTGGAAGTGGCCGGAGAAGACGAAGTGGTACCGCAAGTTCGAATGGTGCTCTGTGACATTTTTTTGTATAGAGTTTTGCCATGTTGCTAGATAGCTTGTAGAAGTAACATCAGTAGAACTGCTCGTCTGTTAAAATAGAATTGTCCGCCGTGGCCTGAATTTTTATATTCTTTTAGACGATGAAACGCCTCCCTTTCCCGTCTTTACCGCGTGTGCAGTTTTACAGACATCAGAAGCAAGAATGTCCTCATCATAGTTCAATGCCTACAGAAACGGAATGCTATGGCTGCTGTAGGGATTCCTCTTGACGAAGTACCTGTGAGAGGTTGGGGACGTGCTGAGGTTTTCAGTGATGCCAAGAGGTTTTCAGAGAGCGACATTCGTAGGTGCCTCAGCATTTTCTGTGGTGGGTACCCTTTCTGAACAAGAACAATCATTTCGACAGCTGAGCCATTCAGGAAAAAGGATAAAATGTACCTAATTTTGCGGCTCTTCACCATGAAGGATAGGTTCGCTGACTTGCCTTGTAAAGCCCTCTAGGCAGCAACACGCAACTCGACGATGACGGCAAGGATACCACCTCAAGTCAGGCTGCGGCTCCTCCGCCTGTAAAGTTCTATGAAACGTATGAGCGTTGGGACGATGTTCCAGTTCACACTGTGCTGAAAAAGTTGATACCGGAGAAGCTCCCTACGTTGGCAGTGCCCGAGTACCCTGAATCCGAAAGAGCAGCGCCGTCGGTACGGCAAAGGGAATATCAGCATGGTGGGTCGGCCGTGGCACGCAACTAATCCGCCGAAGAGAGCTGACAGCCTTAGTACAGCAAGCCAAAGCCGGCCGGCACAATTACGGCAATCGAGTCATTCCAGGGATAATGCAGCATCAACGTCTGCGATGCATCCTACATCTATGGTACGAGGTGAAAGACCATCGTCGCCAACTACACATTACCACACGAAACCCGTGTATTATGAATACGGCTTTAACAACAGCAGGCCGTCCAACCCCCGCGGTATCAGTGAGCCGCAAACATCACAATCAGGACCGCGACGACAGCCCAGAGCGCCGCCGGCTAAGGAAATGAATCCTGACCCATTGAGACCGACATCATACCTACCTCGGATTCAAAAGCCTGGCAGGATGCTAGAAGACTTGTCAACGGGCCCACAGGAAATTCCTGCGAGAACGCTCAGCGATTTTGACCAAAAGGTAAACGCTATTTGCATTTGTGCTTCTGTTTTTCTAGCTAACGTCACTTCAGTCCTTCCGGCACGACGTGACATTGGTTGATACCGACCCAGTGGATGAACCACGCGCTCGCAAGTGTGGATGTAACATTCTTTGACCTTCTATACCGTTATTTCTCATGTATATAACCTAATGCCGAATGCATGATTCACAACCCTCGATGGGTCACCCAGAAACTTGCATGGCTAATTGATGCGGGTTGTGACAGCTTGCTGCAGATTAAGTTATCGTGATCCCTTCAGCCTCTCGTTTATTCTAAGCCCGAATTCCTCTGCGATTTCGAGGTCTTTCTTCAAAGCCTCTAGTTGCTCCCGCAGCGGCGATATAGTCGCCTGGGCGTGCGCTTTTAGTAACTTCATGTCACCGAAAACTACCATGAATTGACCCATACCATAATGTAATCTTCTCTGCTCTTCAAATTTGGTTGTAGATGCTGCTCTTCATGGGCCAGTTGACGGCTCGCAGAGACGAAGGCGTTGATCTTTTGCACGACTTCAAAGACTTCTAGGGGTGATATATCCGTCGTACTCTTATCTGCTATGTTTGATGCTTTGGCGATCCGGTGGTTGGGTGATTGCGTATGTTTATCGCATTCTTCGGCTGCTTGCGCAACCGTCTCATCAACTGCCGCCAAGACCTTGCTGGTTAAACATAACCCTGACCGAGAGGCCGACGACCGAGGTACGCACATCTGCACCATGCTGTGCGCTGCTGTGACTCGAGCTGATGATTATCGTAGATCTTGCTAACATCTGAACACCTTCGCGCTTCCAACTGTTTTGTCGCTTGTTCGGACTGCGACTGCCACAGCGCGTTCAGGCGGCCGATGACTGTGCCGTTGCACGCTTGTCACGTGACCAGTGGTTTTGTTTGGACGCAGAAAGTGCCGGCTCTTCAACTTGGAACGCCCAAAGAAAGCTGCCACTTCGTTCTCATCAGCAGTCTTTGTACACCGTGAGTGAGGGCGCATTCGTTCAATCCCAACGTTGCCTCTTGAGCGTCGTTTGCCGATCATGGAGAGTTGACGCTCAATGTGCATCAGCCGGATTGTGCTGTCGTAGACGCAGATTTTTTCACTTCTCCTCGCTTTTGCATCATCGAGACAGAGGTTGTAAAGGTCTGCAAAAATGAACATTACAGCTTATCTGTCAGCGGCATCGGAGAAGGCTACCGTATGGGGCCGACTTTCAGCATGCGGATGTCGCCTAGAGAAAGCAGTACATTGTGATCCTGTCATCAAGAACGGTTGAGTCCGCGATTCTATTTAGATTATGTACAGAAGAATCTAGTATGTGAGATAAAAACAATCTACAGCAGCATATTCTTTTCTTTGAAGTCTTCTAGCCAATCTACAGATCCGTTGTTCGGTGCACACGAGATTCTCAGAACCTCACACATCACGTTGTACAGCTCCACATTCACCGGCGCTTGAATCTCCTTTTCAGCGCGGAATACAGGGCCATTCGCAATGAAAATGCCGTGCATGTCAATATGTTCAGGATCATATCCATGCATACCAATAGGCTCATAAGGAGTCGACATGTCGTAGGTCGCACGTACTGCAAATGCCCAGCCCTATGTGCTAGCGTTAGAACTTCCACAGGCGTTGACCTCCGCCTGATGCACTCACCGGGTTCGGCAATGCGATCAAAGTTGGAACCCTTGAAGCATGGCGATAGTGGTACTCCTCCGGTAAAGTTTGCTGTGACCACACCTACACATCGCGCTCGAGCATTAGACCAGCCCGATCAAACTCAATCGGAAAATGGCGTTTACCTTGAACATTCCGGATGTCTCTGATGCTTCCTTCAGCTTTTGGTGCACTGAGCCAATATCTATATGATGGAATTAGTCCGCTTGGAATGAAACAAGCAATAATGAAGGATCTAACCATTTCCAGAGGCAGCATAAAGACCCAGCAATGGTCTATTTTCAATGAGGGCGACATGGTTCAAGTCGATGTAATCATCCAGGAAAATGAGGCGGTCGTTGGAACTGTCCATCATACCGTGATCGCTGGTAATCATGATGTTGACATGCGACGTCAGGCCGCGGCCGTCCAGACCTTCCAACAGGTGACGAATACCTTTATCCACAAACGTCAGCGAAGCATTCAATTCTTTCGAGTGGGTTCCAAAGTTATGCCCGGCACTGTCGACCTCGGATACATAAAGCGTCAAGAGGGTGGGGCGTTCCGCTGCCGGTTTGTCGAGCCATTGAAGAAGATGGTCGGCTTTGTCAAAGATTGACAGCGAATGGTTGTACGGGAGCGAGTAACTAGGTCGCGTGTCCTTGATGGGCGCTTCACTACCTGGCCTGTGAGAGTTGTCAGACGCAGATACGTATCTGGGCTATGGATGCTGAACGCGTGGCTTACCACATGCAGGTAGCTGCTCGAACACCCTGTTTCTCAGCGGTTACCCATATTGGCTCTCCACCCCACCACTTCGCGTCCTTATTGCTTTCAGGGTTTGCGTACACGAACGTATCGTTGGTTGCAGAGTCGAAGAACACATTCGCGACAATCCCGTGCGCCTCAGGATACAGGCCCGTGACAATCGAATAGTGATTCGGGAAGGTTATTGAAGGAAAAGCTGGCTTCAAACTGTCTGCACGAAGTCCACTTCGCGCTGTTGTACGTTCTGTCAGTACCGGCGAAGGCTGGATGTGTGCATGCGCATAGGCACTACCCACCGATCTCCCTCAACGTCGGGGTAAGTCCTCGATCAAGGTACTCTGCACGGAAACCATCAAGAGATATGAGCAACAATGTCCTCTCAGTCTCTGCATCGTTGTTATTTGGCAAGTTGTTACGCGTAATGACGAGCACAGCTGCTCCAATAATCATGACAATCATTGCAGCGCCAAAAGCAACCCATGTTTTCGATACTCTGAATCTTCCATGATCAAATGATTTTTGGGCAGTGGTGCCTGTGTGAGAAGCGTCGTTCGGTGCGTCCACTGACAGCGCCCGCAGGAACTCCGGTGGAAGGATTCGTTTGGGTGTGGTTTTGGGCAAAGAAAATGGCTCTTCCTCATCATCCGACCACGAGGTCAGCGAACGGTACTTCATCACGTCGTTCTACCAACGTTTTGAATGTTCTCAACTGGATGGCTTGCTCCTTGTCAATGGACGGCCCTTTCGACTTGCTCGCACTGGCGTAAAGACGCCCCTCTTATCGTTAAGGCAAGTGATGCACGCGCGGGACAGCGATCTGACACCACAAGCGTTTGCGTTGGCAGGATCATACTACTCGCCAACGAATACGAAAGCTTTGGCCATGGGTGATCCACAGCGTACCGAAGAGCAAAAGATGCTGGCCAGTGAGCTCTACAATGCTCTCGATCCAGATCTATCCGCCGCGCGTGACCGATCCGCCGCTTTGTGTCATCAGTACAACAACCTAGTTGGTCAACCAGGGCGCTTCGAAATCTTGAAAGACCTGCTAGGCAAAGTTGGTGATGAATGCTTCATTCTACCACCGTTTCGTTGCGATTACGTGGGTTTGTAGTGGCTCAAGCTATCGACTGATCGATCACCTCGCTGAGCCCGCTTCCACTACCAGGGGAAATATATCAGCGTGGGTAACAGAGTATTTATGGTCGGATTGGTGGTGCTACTAGTTGGAAAGGGTCCGAATTTGGTGCTGACTGTCTCGTTCCAGAACTTCGGGTGTGTGATCCTCGACTGCGCAAAGATTACTATCGGAAATGATGTGTAAGGCTAAATTGGGGGAGACATGACAAACGTGCCACGATGATAACCGTATACTCACTAGGTTGTTTGGCCCAAACGTCTCGTTGTTCGGTAAGTCTGTGACGTCCTTCCTTTCAGGGACCATTTCTGGAGATTTACGACGTGAATGCAGGAGCCACGCATCCCCTTGATGCTTCCGTTCGTCGCAACTGGGGTCCAGAGTATGGGTTGCCAATATCGGTAGGGCCCACTACATTCGCTTTAGTTTCTCGTTACCACTGTTAACAGAGAACCACATGCCCTTTCTTATTGTTAGATTGGTGACGATGTGTGGATTGGTGGTAACGTCACCGTTTGTCCAGGCGTTACCATAGGAAATAGAAGCGTTGTCGGTGCCGCAAGCGTCGTTACAAAGGATGTCCCTGATGATGTTGTTGTTGCTGGAAACCCGGCTAAGATTATTCGCCGTCTGGAGCCCAAAGTAACAACTCAAACACCCTGAAGGCCCAACTGGAGTCCGACACCATGTGCCCACGGACCGAGGACTCAGTCAGGTAATAATGTAGTTATCTATCCCCAGAACAATAACGTGTGTGTCACGTACATGCTGTATAGGAGGTGTGATGCACCTAGCTACCATAGTCTATTCTACTGCTTAGGTGTTGCTTCGAGCGAGCTTCGGACGGACTAGGATACACGTTGGACCAATGGTCGATTGAGAAATCATAGTGGTCTGTCCGTGACGGCGACTGATAACTCGTCCGCTGACTTGACCGATGGCGCCTGTTGTCGTCGTTGCGAAAGAGTATATTGTTCTTCACAAATGAATCTGCACAATCCTCGCCATCGAGTATTGTTTGACTGACGACTTGCATGGCATCATGCTCTAACTGATCCAAAGCCCGCAGCTCTGCACTGTTGTATTCCAAATCGAAAGATGATCGATCGTAGGACTCCTTGTCGTCAATCCGCATTGCAACATTAGCAACTGCGTCATTGGAGGAGGAGTCAGCGTTTGCAAGCACGGCGTGTGTACGAGCATCTTCTTCGTCGAAAGTAATGTCTCCTTGCACACTGTCACCTCTGTCGCGCGTGCTCAAAAACGGCAAAGCGGAACCAGGCGTCAAGCTACGGAGCTGCCTTACGTAGATGTTAGCTTCTGGCAAACTTCGACTTGCCAGCAAGACCCCATTGTCGGATTTGAGGTTCCCAGGCGGGTTATTTGCTGTACAACCCTCCCTATCCAAGCCCCATGAGTCTTGGATTCTCTTGACTGGGGATAGTGGCTCAATATCTGTTGTGGTTACGCTTTTGTGCCTCAGGTGTAAAGGATTTGGATGCCATTGGAACTGATATGAATCGCGTTCATCCTTTACAACCGATGCCGTAGTCCTGGCATGTTGAGTCCAAGTCTCTCCGAGGTCACCGCTCATCGGCGTCCAAGGTGGCAAATCGATACCTATACCTTCTTCTTCGCGTTTCACTTTCGATGGTGGGCGAGACTGCAAATTTCTTTCGCGCAAGCGTTTGAACTGATCAGTCAGAGACGTCCGTATCTTGCTCCTCTGCATATCTGCAAAATCTCGAAAACCGGTCGATGATAAGTTACGCCTACTGCGTAATGTTGTACGCTGCCGCCGTCTGGTTGGTGTGGTAAGTTGGTGAGCCATCTCATCCATTTGTGCCTAGATGATATACTTGGCGTCAAAACATGCCGAATGTGCGGGTCCTGATCAGTCGCTACCTTCATTACGTCGAACTTAGCATTAAGCTTGGGTTGAGAAGGTCTTGGGCTTGGTGAGCTACTCCTTGGCGATACTTCTGAGACGAAACTCCTACGCTGCCCTGAAAGGTAGTAAGCAACATTCCGAGGTGTTCGTTTCGAACGCCGTACCTGGACGGGTAGGAGTCACAGCGAGCGGACGCCTCATCGCGCGTTGAGCAAAAGGAACCTCGCAGACAGCATCAATCTCAGCTTCGGGCTTCACAACTGTCGCGGAGATTCTGCATCACAGGGTAAATTCATAGGAACATAGATTGCGCAACCTGTGCCCACGCACCTCGCCCACGGGATTGCAGTTAGTTCATCCTGCAACGCTCCAAAATCGTCTGCAACCATTATTGGTGTGGGAGAAGGGCGACTGAAGAACTGCCGGCGGTTCATGGCCTATCGCTCCGGTCTCTGTTTCTTACTGTTCGTCCCGATGCGGATTTGCCACAGACGCGCGCGTTGAACTTGCTTACGGCAATTAACCTAACCCCACATGAAGAGCACAGCCACACGCGCCTGGACGCGTTCCTCGCTTTTGAGCACGTTCATCAAAGCGGAAAGCAGAGTGTGTAGAGTCCGCATGTCAACATTAAATATATGCAGGAAACGTAAAAACTACTACATTTTAATCTTTATAAAAACTTTGCCATCTTCCATATCATTTCGCTTTTCTCTGCTAAGGACCCATGTTCGCTCGAAATATTGGACAAACACGCTTTGCGAGAGAACCGCCAAGAGAAACTCGTTGAAAGAGAGCCGGAATGGAGCCTCTCCATCCGAGCCTCCATCTCCTTTTCCAGCAGCCTTTGGGGCAGCCGTCGATTCTGAGCCTCCCAAAATGTCACCATTCGATGATGAAAAAGACGCAGATCTCCGATATCGATGACCACCGCGCCGTTCTTTAACGCCGGAATCCATACTGGAGACAGGGTTACTCATTGTAGGCTTGCTTTTTGGTTCTTCCATGGCATAAGCAATGTCGTACCCTTCTTCTTCGGCCTCCTCCAGCCGCGGTGCAAAATTTTGCAAGGGTCTTGTTCCTCGGGATGGTCGTCCTTTGCTGTTGGATATGCCCAATCCTCCCTCAGGTGCGTTCACGCTATCGATACTTGCGGACTTTTTCATGCCCTGGCTTGCATTCGTGGAGCTACCGGCGGTTACATTGTCCCCTTTGTTATTTCCAAGCTTCAATGCCGTATTCAAGAAGGAACTGACAGCGCTGAGATACAGCTCCTCATCAGGTGCTCCCACAGCCTTTACGCCGTCCGGGCTGGTGTCGGCATTCTGCCTCAGGCTCTCAAACATTTCGAGTAAGCTGTCCATTACGGCCTTTAGCTCTGCTTTGTTCAAGAAGCCGTCGCCGTCAAGATCATGAATATCAAAAAAGAACCGTAACCGAGAATGGAGAGCTTGTTTCATGATGATATCCAAGATGTGCACCATGGTAGCAAGATCAACAATATAGCTGCTAACGGGTGCGTCTTGAGAATCTTTTCTCTGCGACTCGATGACATGCCGCGGAGCCAGCGGGGCTGTCGTCTCGGACACCAGCGGCTGTTTTGCTGTGCGCACAAAATTATAATGAAGAGAGCAATAAAAGTATATGCGATCTGTAAGCCCTATCTGTAGGTCGTCGGTAGAATCGAGACTTCGGATGCTCGTATTGCTGCCGATAAGGTCCTTGCCGGAAGTTGACGTCACAGAAGATCTGTTGACAGCCGATATGCGGTCCGAAGCATTTCTCCCTGAGGTAGTCAACATGCGATCACTTGATCGCCCACTTTGTTCCTTCGTTAAGGCACTTTCCCGTCTTATAGACCCCATCCCAGTTTTTCCACTTCGCCAGGGACTGACTATGCTCATTACCCTCCTGAAGTCATCCAACCGCACAGTCTTTTGACTGACATCTTGTTGCTTTTGCGCTTTGCCTCTAACAGAGTTTCTGAGTCCATCCGCGCCGCCCCGGCGGCCGGCCATGCCCCATCCGCCCGACCCAATGAGTAAAGCTCGCATTGCCTCCTCCTCTTCTGATGCCTCCAAACGTTGTAATGCCGATGGTCCGTGTGCGTCTTCAATCTCTTCCTCATGTATGTACTCCAGCTTTCTGATTTCGTCATACACGATACCGACCTCTTCGAAGCTCAGCATTACCTGATCGCACAGAGTTCGAACTTGGGATTTGCGACTCGAATCTTCCATCTGATGAACCACTGTCAACCGATATCGCATGCGCAGAGTACCGATGAGTTCAGTGGTCACAAGGGGTGCGAATGTCCCATACGCAATTGTCATCAACTGCTCAAATGCAGCTCGACCGGTAAGTGGTTCATGAGCCGAATCATGGCCTCCAGATTTTTTGGCCGGTGGCTCTTGGCTAGCTTTTGCGGAATCAACAACCTTGCTCTTTGCTTCAGTTTCGGCATCAACCCCAAGCCGTAGAAAGTAGCTCTTCAGAACTCGCATAAATATGTCATCATCACGTCCCCTCCGTACCAACTCATTTTCGTTGACCTTCAAAATTGCCAATGCTATCCAAAATAATGCCTTGGGCCCGTCCATAAAAAAAGCGTCCAGCATATTTATGCCGACGCGGAGAGAAACCGTGTTCAAAAACAAACACACGAACCATGGGACTGATATCGTCGATAGGTCCATATATAATTTTGCCATATGCGCAGACAGGGTTGGTAAGTAAAGACGCACCAGGTGAGAGAAAACCTGAAGAGCATGTGAGCACGGTCAAGATACGGCGTGCGCTGTAGCGAAGGATTCTTACGTGCTGATCAACGACCGACCCAACCAAAGTTTTAGTATAATGATCCGGAAGAATCCGTTCGACGATCATGCCTGCAAGAACAAAAGTCAGCTGCTGTCGTGTTGTTGAAACATGTGCAGCGTCGACGACGAACATAAGAGCCAAAATGCGTCCTCTTCCTTGAGATGCAGCAGCAAGACGGCTGATATGATATTGAGGGCTTGGGCGTAACCAATTGATGGATTACGCCAAGAGTACGCGGTTAGCACACGTCGTAGAGCGTCCAGGCCGGTCGGAGACTGATACGCCGGATGCTCGGGTAAGCTCCTGTAATGCAACAACGGCTCATGAGTTCCTACCCGGCTTTTGCATGGAAGCCCACTGTTACCTCCGCACATCCTTTTCAATCTCCTCAGCAAACGTACTGACTTCTTTCGAATGCTCCTGCACGAGGCGCTTGTAGTAGTCGCGCTCTGGCCTAGAATACCAAGCGCCTGCAAAAAGCATCCTACATTCATTCATCAATATATCAATGAAAAATTGGCGGGATTGCACCACATTACGCACCATAAATCGCCCCGCAGAGCGTTTGGTATACCGTCAGTGGTAGTAATAAGCTCGCGAAGGCTCCTCAGGTCTTTAATCATGCAGACGTCTTTGCCGTTATTCTCCAGGTAATTGCTCCACCTCACCAGCGCTGCAGCTTCCCGTTCCTTTCTGAGTCCATAGCCACCTACAGTGGACATACCAGTGGCCTCTGGTTGAGAAATTTCGTCCGATGGGGAATTCCTCAGTCGCATTGTTGGCGGAAGCGAGGTTTCGCTTTCTTCGTTCTGATATAGAAGACCCAGCGCCACCTGAACTATCGCAGGTCCACCATCGCTCGCCCCAAATATCACATCCTCTTTCGTGGTCTCTGCGTAGGTGTCCAGGCTTTCACTGGAACTTTCGGGGGACTGAAAGCCTGGAGCGGTCGTTATTGGTTTCCGCTTCGACACTTCTTCAGTTGGTAGCTTGGGCAATGTGCCATTACGGCCTCCAATTAATAGATCATCGTCGAGTTGGAAATCGACCTGTTTCATCCTCTGCAGTAACAGCTCAGCGACTTTATCGCGGCTTTTGGCGCTACCGAAAGACAGCCAAAACTCTTGCTTATTTTTATTGGCCATCACCAAGTATCCAGATAAAGAAAATGCGGAAAGCTTGCCGGCAACTGGTAGCGCGGTTGGCGGTTGCTTTTTCACCGAGACAATGTGCGAGTATGGGAGTACAATTACCAGGGTAGGGTCTTGCGGCGAGTCAAATAGCGCGGACATGGGCGCGGCGGTGTTAACAGAGCCTTGAGACGGAGAGGTACCCGTTGCTGGCGAAAGGCCGACAAACAACGTATAATTTTCAGACAGATACAATTTGCCTGTGAAGCTCGTCGACGAAGCCGTATGAAAATAATAACAAGGCGATTCATCCATGACTACTGTTTCAGACGGTGGGAGCTTGAACAAATTGCGAAACTCCACGTTCTTGACCATCACGGCCAGTTCTTCTACGGACTTTATAGAGGCGACTGGGATGTGACCATATCGTAACGGGACATCGGTGCTTGGCACCGTAAGCGGATGATCTTCAACGGTAGGCTCAAGTTGTTTGGTTGGAAGCGCAGTCATTACACCCACAGTAGCCATCGAGAGCCTCCGTTGTTCTTCCGCACGATCTATGCGCTGCTCTGTGAAGTCGGTCTCGTCCATGGCTTCGCTCAGTCCACTTATGGTTCGGCCAGGAAGGAAAGTGAACTCATCCCTCGATCTGCCCATTGTCAACAATCCTCCACCTCTATTGCCTGCATTCGCGGACAAATCTCCGCTGGCATTTCCCTTGCCAAACATATCAGCAAGCTGCGACATGGAATTCTCGGCTCCTTTTACTAATCGATTCATGGCGGCGTCCGTTAACACGCATAAAATGCGGTAAACTTCGTGTCGGTGAAAGTATAATGAGAAAATGTACTGCAGAAAAGAGTGTTAAGAGCACTCTCATTACCGTGAATTGATGAAACCTACGTTCTTGTCCTTGATGCCTATTTGTACGCTATCGGGCAGCAACACCCGGTTCGCATTTATCAGCTCCAATGAGAGAATATCCTTGAAAGCAATGCATATGGCGATATCCATGGGGTTGTGGATGGCTTCGACTTGTGGCTGCTTGTGTGTCAGTTTGCCGTGAAAACAGACGTAATTGCGGCTGATATGTAGCTGGCCCCGAACTGAGTTGGTGTCGTCAAGCCAATATGTGCATGCATACGCTGCGGGGAAGCGCAGGTAAGCACCGGCACGGAATTGCACCCCTGTTTCACCAGATGCAGAGGAAATGACTTACAGTTCAAGAGTATTTCGGTGCGAAAAACAGGAAAGGCGAGGGAAAGATGCAAATGAGCATCCACAGCTTCATTTTGACGACTATCTAGAGTAGCCATAAATACTCGGTGCTGGTGCAGCCTCGATCTCATCGTCGATTGCCCGTACCTGCTGCTTCTTCGGTGAGCTCCTCAAACTGCCGCAGGAGCATGTCATCCAACTGCTCGGCGCTGGAAGTGTTTTCTGATACACTTATCTCTGACAGCTGAAAGTCTGGTACATGAGCGGCGTACCCGCACGTATCACGCATCATATTTTGGCTTCTACCTTAGCGAGGAGATTGCTTTCCACCCAGTTCCAGTCAGTATGGATAGTTTCGAAGGTATCCCCAACAGCAATAACGTAGTCTATCTTCTTGCTTGGACATCTCAGTAAGATTCTGTAGTCGTTTTCCATGATGAATTTCTTGTAAATGCTATCTGCGGTGTTCACCAACGACATGGATGCGATACCTCCAAAGAGAGATCGCACAACGTTAGGTTTGCGTGATTGCAAACTAAAATGAGCATTTCCGGCACGATCCTGCCAGGTCGCCGTCAGCGGCAAGGCCGTAACGTCCAGAGGTTTAATGAACATGGCCCGAAACCACGACAGGAAAGGTTCTTTTGGAGGGCTGTCTCGGAAACCAACCAGCTGAATCCTACTGCCAGATACACAGCACCTCTCTCAATCTTCTCCGGCATTAAACGAATCCCGCAGCTGGCGACATGTAGTCATCTTCAGAGCAAACGAGGGCAGTTCACCTTAGGGGCGACAAGCGTGGCAAGGTCCTCTATGCACACGCGTACCAATGTTATCGACTACAAAAAAGTGGTGCCTGGCGTGGGATTTTCCCTCAGCGCATCAGGATGCATGTTGGCCATGGAACACATCCAGCAGGGTCATGAGCAGGATGCTGCCGTTTTATAACCAACGTGAACTGCCAAAGCCTTCTTCGTCTCCGGTTGTCCTCCGGGAAAAGCTTATCAGGATACCGCAGAATGCCGACGAGCTTCCGCGAGAATTGCATCGGCTCAAGCGGGCATTGTCCGCAAGCCAGTTCCCTGCAGAGTTTGCGTCCCTCGATAGATTGCGGTATAAGAACTCAAATCAACACAGGTCGTCTTTTCACTTTCGGAAGTTGATGCTGGTGCGTGGACCGCGTTGACAGCTTTGCCATCCCGGCAACATTATTAACATTCTACAGGTTCGTAAGCTCTTACAGAGGCTGCGGGAGGTGCAGATCGAGGTCTTGCTGGAGGAGCTTGTGAGTGTTATGCATCCGAATAAGTACGTAGCGAAGAAAGCAGACAAGGGTGCATACGTTTCTCAAGTTCTATCTCAGGACCAAGAACCACCGGGGTGTGTGGACCTGTTTGCCGTCGCGCAATTATATGGCTTACGTTCTCGCAAGACTGATATCCGCATATGGACTAACATTACAGGTACGTGCTCCTGAGATGTTCAACGTGTGCCTGTGTGGTTTTTAACCTGAATATCAAGCCAGGCGTCAACGGCGCTGAATGATGCATATGTGTACGCGGGAACAACATGTACTGCTCGGCTGGACCTGCACTAACCGACTGCATTCAACAGGGCGTTCCGTAGTGTTGCTAGCCAAACATACTTTATGGCCGTTAGCGTCGTTGCAATGTCTTCTACTGCTCGCTTGCATCTCTTACTGCGACACATGCTCCGCGATATAGCGTCTTGCTATGAATTGCTGTATGAATGGATGTTGGCAGTCCCAGTAAGTACTCTTTGTAAACATTTGCGGTCTTGCCGGCCTAATTTTTTCTGTGCTGCAGGAAGATAGTGATGATGAAGTGGAATATTGTCGACAACTGCCCGCAACTTTGTCAGCCATCATTTTTTGCGATCAAGGCAACACATCAGTGGGCTCTTTGGAGGACACGCAAATGATGCGCGATGCAGAAGGTTACCCTACTTTAGAGGCCGAGGCGACGCTTACCACGCTGGCTTCTACGATATCAGACGGGTTTTGGAACGTTGCAATTGTTGAACCGGATTTGGCGGGCACAGTAGCAGACATCGTACCGCACACTTTATGTGAACAGCTGGAGCAAGAACCCACCCACGAATCCCAAATACCGAAAAAGAAGAAACAGCGACTTAGCCCAGTCTGTTCATCTGACGCGGGACCCGCTAGACAGCAAGTATTAACGACGAGAACAAGCAAAGCGAAAGGGCCGAAGGCGAAGCGGCGAAAAGAAGCGGTAGAGATGAGTCTCGACGTTATGACCAATATAAATAAGCAAACAAGCACTGATCTGGATGTGAGCATGACAGCTGTATCCCAGAAAGAGACTGCTGGTTCAGGGCCGGAGAAGCTGAAAAAGTCAAAAAAGAAGTTGCAGAAATCTCAGAGTGAGATAGACGATATCTTTGGTATGATATGAACGTCCACAACTACTCTCGCGGCCTCTTGGCAGCGGGCACGTCATCAGAGCTACCCGCCTTGCGCTTCATCCCACCGGTCCCAACACCTAACCCAAACGCGACCTTCTCCCGGTTGAAAGCATTAACGTTTCGATCGGTATCAATGACGGTCGTTACAGTCACGGAACGTTTGGATTCCTTTGCGGGCTTTACGGCCTTTACTTGGGGTTCAGGAACGTCTGGTACAACCCTAGAAAGCGCATTGTGTGTGAGTTTAAGCGTAGACTTAAGCATGCCATTTTATCGTTATAGTCGTACGTACCCTCGATTACCGACGCTTAGAACAACATGTGCTGCGCCAACAGCCTTTGTCCGCTCAAGCAAGGCGTTTGCAGTGCCCAATGGTGTATCTATACTACTCATTTGCTGCATTCGTAATTCGTCCTCAATCTTCTTTAAACGCTTCTCAGTTTTCATTTTCCCAGACGCTTTCCCGTGAAATTTGTGACTCAATTGACGAAACGCTTCTTTGGCATTGAGATTTCGACCGTATTCATCGTGGTAAACAAGGTTGACGTCTGGCGTATAGTGCTTAAAACGTTCCTCAATTTCCCGAATCCTTTCGCGTTCGGCTTGGCGAGCTTCCTGTTCCTCGCGATACCAGTCACGATCTAGGTCGTAGTCATGCCGATTGCCGCCTTTTTGATTCCGTTCGCGATTTCTCTGTTTCTCCTTTTCCTTTTCTAATTCCCGGAGTAAATCTCTTTTCTTTTGCTCGGCAAGCCATTTTCGTTTTTCCGCTTGCTTTCGTTCTCGTTCCAGGTGTTCCGGGGTGGCCTTGTCCAAGAATCCCTTTTGACTCAGTAATGATATCGCAGCACCAAGGCTGGAGCCGACCAATGGCTCTTCAACAATAGAGGCCACCTGGAAACAATAATCCTTCATGAGCACAACGCCGTTTCCCTAATACGAAATACGCCAATATACCTGAGGGTCGTCCAGTATCTCATCCTCATGCGGCTGCGTGCCCTCTATATCCGGGGTCTCGTCAGGAACATCAGCGTCCATAGATTCACCAAGAGGCACTTCAGGCTCGTCAACGATAGCGGGGCGGGATTGACGCGGTGGTTCCGGTGCACGCACAACAGGAGCAGTCGGGAGCGTTGCAACGAATTCGGATGTGGCAGACAGTACGACGCCGCCTGCAGGCGTGGTCTCTTCATCTTTGATCTCGCGAGCCGCTACGAGAACATACATTGTTAGCGATTTGTCTGATCAAGAAAGTGTAATCATTCATGCTGTACCATCGGCAATTGCTTGGACATCGTTGACTCGCCGCTGGACTGTCAAGCGCCTTGTGCGGGCAATGGCTGCTTGCAGATCGTCATCGTCAACAAGGTTGATGTCATCAATGTCGGGATTCGATACAGCACTATTTTGATCACTGGCTTGTGCATCAACTTCCATGTTATGTGATCCAACAAACTGGCTTGCGGTACCTTCTTCACCTTCGTTCTCTTCCGAGCGCTTCCTCCCACTACGTGACTTTTTCTTCTTCTTCGGCTTTTTGAAACTCACTGACTCTTCAGTTGTATAGTAGTCGTGCACTTGCTTCGCTGGCTGATAATCCAAAGAGTCCAGCTGACCTTTGATGGTCTGCGACACTTTTTTCTTCTTTTCAAGATTTACAGTCCCCGAAGCGCTGATCGTAAACCCTTTCTGTGTCGGCCCATCAATTTCATCATCATATTGTGACAGAATGCCACGTTTATTACCGGGACAATCAAAATCTTCGTCATCGTACACATTGTACCCAAGCTTCTTCTTACGGTTCTCGATATTTTGTCTGCCACGGTCAATCTCGGTAAGTTCGGTGTTAATCAAAACATCTCCTTCGTCGTCTTCTTCACCGATTTCAGAGTCTTTCAATGTCAAAATGGTTTCGCCTGTGGCAGCAACCTGTTCGATGTCATGCGCGATCGTGAGACCTTTAAGGTCAGCAGAGGTATATGCGCTATCCATCTCCTCAATCTCGCGAGCTTTCTTTTTTGCTAAATCAATCTGTTTTCTTCGTTCCTCAGCTTTCCTTCTCTGTTCTGCTTCCTTTTGCCGTTGAATCCACGCTAGCGAATCATCTATGGACTCATCCTCATCCGCTAAAGTCGGCCCGGTCAACTTTTTACTTCGTTCCACCTTGGCTTTCTCCTTTTGTATTTTGTCGATGAGCTCCTTCCGTTGGACTTTTTTGACTTCGTCCTGCTGATGCCTTGCATAGTTCGCTTCTGCTTCCTTTTGAGTGTCGGTCTTTGAGTCCTGAAATAACAGCAGCGCCCATCAACTCCTGAGCAATGTCACAGGGGCATTATTGAAAGCGCATACCTCCGCAAGCGGCTTTAAGCCCAACTTGATGCGTAGTGCATTTGTCTCCTCAATGGAGAGAGAGATCTCCTGTTGACTTGATTGTGCCTCATCTACACAATGTAACACAGGTGACCCAGTCAAACACCTCCCCAACAAAGCACCAATGCCCTCAATCTACTTACCGTTATGGGTCATCTTGTAGGTCTGCCTTTGTCATTACTTCAATGGTAAGTTTGCGATTTGCCATTGCATTGTCACTCTCTTCTCCACGCTGGATATCAATAACGACGTTCCTGTCGCTGAACAGGTCGACATTGGTGGAGGCCGGAAAGCGGAACGGAGAGCAAACAACACCTTGAAAAATGCCTTCAGAACCGGCATCCCAAGCCGATACAAGTGGTGATATTACCGATAAGGACCCTGACCTGAATAATGTGTGGTGACCTGTGTCCATTTGGTCATGCCTGCACCTCATTTCGAAATTTACCTTACCACCATAGGTCACACCTCAAATGCTAGCCGAAGCTGAAAGAGTGTTGAGTGACCTCATGGCACGAAAAAAGGCAGTGGACAAGTCATTGGTCAGTTTGCTAAGGTGAATGTGTGAAAGTCTTGCATGGACAATGTGGCTTACGTTTAATTTATGGCAGATGGATTTGGAGCGCAACATTTACCAATATGAGGGTTCATACCTCGAGGAAACTCCTCACGGAAACATTATCAAGGGGTTTGAGAACTATCTGGCGAACAAAGCAACGGGTTCGCGACGATCAAGGCTCAACGAGGACGATCGACTCTTCTCAAGGAGTAGTGTCACATATACCAAGGTATATCGTCAGAGGAATGATTGAACTGAGTGAGAGTGCTCACAAGGCATTGTGCTACGTGTCCATAGGCGCTTGAGACCGTAGGACGGTCGTCGCGAGAGGACACCAGCGAGGCCGATCACGACTCGACATACCGTGGTACACCCACGCCAATGACTTCCAGACTCGACAAAGTCAAAAAGTCCACTATCAAGAGTATAAAGAGAAAAGGATCCATTGTGACGGAACCTGAGACGCCAGTGCCATCTGCTAGGAAACGCAAAGCGATTATCAACGACGACGACGACTAGCCGACCTGTTGCGTGCAATAGACATGCCAAAGATCCTTTTCCATTGTACATATTCATCAGGAGCTCTGTCGACAAATCATGCTCACTCATCGTCGTAGTACATAATATGAATAGTATGAACAGTACATCGTTCGTCTCGGCCCAAATGGTCGTAAAGTGTTGTCCCACAGCAACTCCCAACGCGTTGATCGAGTGACAAAAGTGTTTAGCCGGCGGCCATTCTCCCCCGCGGGCGTGAGGGATTGCACCCGTCTATAAATATCGGGCATGGTCGACGCTACTCTCTCTCCTCTCATCTCCTGTGAAGAATATAGAAGACAGCCACTCAGCTTCAGCTACTTGCGTGTTACCCTTAATTGACCGGGTTCAGTACATTCAGCAGTCGAGAGTCGATCGAGGTATTCCCGTAGAGTCAGCAAAAGCCCATCATGAAGATCAACGGCAAGGTTGCAATCATTACAGGTAAAAGGCTCGCCATTTGCACGAACATACTGTCGTTCCCTGATGCTCATGCATCGTGTCCTTTAGGCGCTTCGTCCGGGTTTGGGAAAGCCTTGTCCTATCGTTTGGCCGGAAAGGGGTTCGTGATGTGGTGGTCGTTTTTTGCCCTCTGATGCGGCTTTCCTCATGGAGACTTGCTGTGTAGCGCGAAGCTAGTTCTGGGAGATATCACGGACAAATCTGGTCGGCAGATTGAACAAGAGCTGAATGCAAAGTTTGTTGCATGACATCGGATATTCTACGTTTGCCAACACGCCTAATCGCTCGTACAGATATCCAGGTTGTGCAGTCTTTGTACGGTGCGATGTCACCAATAAAGCCGATCAGCTAGCCTTGTTTCAGACCGCAAATAAGCGCTTCGGCTCAGTCGACGTGAGTAGACTCTGTGTGGTTGCTCAAAATCTTGTTTCCATAGCTAAGTTTTTAATCAGATCGTAGTCAACAATGCTGGTATTGGTGAAAACAAAGTTTTCCACGAAAACGAAACTGGTGGGTGGGCGGGTTCTTTACCTTTCCGCAGACTTGCCTATATTAAAGGGAACTTTGCAGATAATTGGATCAATGTTTTGCGCATTGACTTGGAAGCCGTGATCCTTGGCACACGTTTAGCTTTAACTGAAATGCTCAAGGCCGGCAAGGGTGGTGTGATTGTCAATACTGCGTCCCTGGCTGGGCTGTACCCGCAACCGAATCAACCCGTGTACGCGGCCGCTAAAGGAGGGGTACGTCCGTTAATCATCCGATCATTGGTATGTCGAGCTAATGTGAGACCAATGACAGGTCGTTCACTTTACCCGTTCCCTTGGACACCTGGCCAAAACGGACGGCATTCACGTCAATGCCGTGTGCCCATCGTTTTCCCCGACAGGCATTCTTGAGGAAGGATACAAAGCTTTTGGAGAGGCATTCAAGCAGGTCACTGCCAACCAGGTCCCAGTTGAATTAGTGATCGATGCTTTCGTCAAGGCAATCGAGGATGGCACGCTGGCTGGGCAATGCATTCGCGTGACCCCGGAACTGGGTATCGATCTTTATAACTGGAGGCGCACTAAGCCCAAGATTTGATTCCAACATAGCAATCACTAACCGATGCTCTCTATGTACATACTGGTATTTGATATATCGCTCATGATGTGATGCCCTGCTACATTTGCAAAAAGATGGCTACTTATGTGACTGTTCGTCAGAGGTACTTCTAACCCCAACCCCCCGTTAGATCCTACTAGGTCGCAGCATCCAAAGTAACATGGTGAATAATGCAACTGATATGTCTTGTTAGGACTTGGTAATCGGAACCAAAATTTCGTCCACTTACTGAAAACAAATATCACAAGTAAAGCTTTGATACCCCAAATAGTCCACCTTTGCTGCTGCTCTTGCAAATGAGCGTGAGCTTCAACCTGCACAGCACGGCGCGTGAACAGCCGACCTGCACCTTCCAAGCCCGCTACCAAAACGGAAGTGGCGGGTCAGTTCCACGAACTTTGCAGAGATGTTGAAATGTAGCGAACGCACCAGCGGCATTGCGCATGCTTTCCAATCGGTCCCCTCTGTCCACCAAGCGCCCCACAACTACTTGCGCCGCACCCGACGCATCTTCAATCTGCACAATGACACTCTCTGCGCGCGAGTGATCTATTGGGACTGGCGGTCGCGTCGGTGCAATTGAACCGTAGCTAGGTGGCCTGTCAGAGCGTGCATCCAGGGCACCAGCGCGCTCAGGACGGATAGGACGCGCAGGGAGAGCGGGCTTGATGTGTTCTTGGAGCGCCTGGTCAGCCCGCTGCTCTTGGTTTCGTTGCTGAGCGGTGGGAAGGAACACTTCATAAGATTGCCTCAATAACGGTGCCTAATGGAACAAGCCGTTAGCAACCTCGCGCGTGGCCAACGTATATATCTGTTTACTTACATTTTCAGCACTCCTGCTCGCGCTCGCTATTGGTTGGCTTTCGGATTCAGAGTCTGAACCTGAAGACGGTCGTAATAAGCTCCATACTCTTTTCACTCGCTCAGCTTTGCCGACTTTCGACTTGGGTTTATCTGATTTGAGCCACGGGTATCGGTAAGTCGATGCCTTCTCTTTGCCCTTGTAGTTTTTGTTCTTCGGCATTTATGTTATTTTATAAAGGACGGGATTGGAGTTGCAGTAGCCATCCCATCTACCTGTCCCAGAGGGAAGTCAACAACGCGCTAAGAGCGCTTACGTAACTCAGCGTGATGAGGTAAGCGAGACATGGTTCAAAAATTGTGGCGATCGGAAGTGCTCCAGACTCCAGATCCACCACATTCTTGAGTACGTACAATGCAACATAATACTTCAGTGCAGTTGATTTTGGTGCTGGCCAGAGCTGAGGGCATGCTCACTTTTGAATTCTGTGCCTTCTGATGAGGATGGGCATTCGGGCGGGATCAGTGTGACATGTCGAACACGCCTAATGTGCAGTATTAGATTCCAGCAAGTGTTCAAATTCAGCAGCTTGGCCATTCATATGGAATAACAAAGTGTCCTGATGTCCGTTAATTTCACCAAGTATATATGCCACTTGGTTTTGCTTGGTGCTGCCTATGCAAGGGCGGTACCTGCAGCGGCCACAGCCAATCGATCAGCTCAATGTGGTGGTAAGCAGCGCTTTGGCAGCTTCCTATCCTCTGCAGTAGGGCGAGCTGACATTTCGAGATAGGGCTTACGATGGCAGATGCATTCTCAGATGTGCGTGGGTTAATCTTTGACTACGACGGGACCATTACTGTGGAAGATACCACCCCTGTGATCGCCGCCACAGCACGTCCACCACCGGCTTGTCCACCATGGAACTACTTTGTCGACACCTACCTTGATGATTACAACAAACTGAAGCAACAATTAGCGAACGCCACGGATCTCAATGCCTATCTCAACGGTTTTCGGTCAGCCGAAGAAACCTCCATACGGCGAGTGGAAGACGCCCAAGCTCTACTCAATTCGACCAAACAGAACCTGCGAGATGCTGGCATGACCGTCCCTACCAAACCGGGTTGGACTACGGTAGCTCATCAATGGCTAGAAACGCATCCTGCCGACTCATTGTTCATATCCTCCGTAAATTGGTCAAGTGATCTCATTTCCGGGACTCTGGATGCAGCAGGAGTTCACGTTGACGATGAGAACATCTTGTGCAATGATCTGGAAATGGACGATCGTGGTGTCTCCACCGGGAAACTCATCAGAAGAGCTATCACTGGGCCGGACAAGCTCGAGATGCTGAAGAAGCGATTGAGCGTGCAGGATTTGAGCGGTTATGTGTACATTGGCGACAGCACATACGACCTGCCGTGCTTGCTGTCGGCGTCCCTGGGTATTTTCATCGCAAAGCCGACCTCCGCATTGCCATTGGCGGATAAGTATGGGTTCTCTATTTCACCCCTGCCTCCGAGCAAATCGATTACTGAGAAAAACGGCTTCCAAAATCGGATCTATTATGTATCAGATGGCT
This sequence comes from Gaertneriomyces semiglobifer, assembly GCA_025558075.1. Taxonomy (NCBI): domain Eukaryota; kingdom Fungi; phylum Chytridiomycota; class Chytridiomycetes; order Spizellomycetales; family Spizellomycetaceae; genus Gaertneriomyces; species Gaertneriomyces semiglobifer. The sequence continues at coordinate 351,064 of JAHLKF010000010.1, read as the reverse complement.
GGCCTCAGATTCTGTCCTTTTTCAATAGCTAATAATTAGATCTCTATAAATTAATAGTACGCCGTAGAATGCCCTATCTACGAGGAAAGTTTGGTCTCTGTCTCTGGCGGTCATTGCCTTGCGGGAGATTAGCCTCTCGTGGGCGCTAAACAACAACAGAAAGGACCGGTTGGTTAGGACACATATTCGAACACGCCACGGGAGCCTCCTCACCTTACGACTATTCGACGCATAACTATTTTGCGCGGGCGCGGTGTACCCGTTGCGTTCAACAGATGGCTTGAATATATTCTGAGGTATCTGCGATTGCGGTCGAAAGTAACTCGTGTCTATCTTGCTGCACATCCGTCTAGCGTCCGCATCATCTACCAACTGTCTCCAGAGCTTGTTTGAGGTGAGTGACCGCACGTTCCCCAGTACAAACAACGAATGCTTGGAACGAGTCAAGGCAACATTCATGCGACGAGCATCACTGACGAAACCCACGCTGCCGGTCTCGTTCGCGCGAACACATGAAAGTATGATGATCTCTTTCTCTTGGCCTTGGAAGCCATCAACAGTGTTCACGTCCACGTAATTAAAAATCTCATGCGAGAAGCGACGGATGAACTCGTCTTTGATCTTGCGGATTTGTAGCTTGTAAAAAGAAATCACACCAATCTTGCCCCCAAACTTGTACCCCGAGTACCGAGAACATAGTTCCTCCACCAGTTGAACACATAGCCGAGCCTCTTCTAGGTTGAACAATGAATGACCTCTACCCGTCTGCTCCTGACCTCGGTACACATCATACAACATGTACGCTGGAAACGAGCGACTTTCATGCCACGGCGCGGCACAAAGTTGTTTCATATTCGGCGCATCTAAAAGCTTTCCGCCGTAGAAGCACTTACTAGGAAACACCGATATATCCGGATGCATTCGATACTGAATGCTTAACAGATGGACCGATTGTGGATAATTGGTCATGATGCGCTCGAACAGACTTTGTTCATATCCATACTCTTGCCCTAACTTGGAAAGCACCGTCGGGGGAAGCTGCTGAGGATCTCCCACCAAAATGCATTTCTTCGCTTTGTGCTTCAAAGGGATAAGCGTGCTGCTTTCCACGCACTGACCTGCCTCGTCTATAATAACGATGGGAAATTCTAAGCCCTGGACTTCCGAAAGCACTTCATGAGCGGCCCCACTCAGAGTGCAAAGAATTACATCCGCTTCCTGTAACAGTTTCGCGCGAGTCATTCTCTTAATATTATCTCGAGCCATCGTCGCACTTGTCCGGTTTTGCTTGTCTGCCGCCAGCTTTCCATGTAACGAAGAAAGCTTTTTTGTAACAGCTGATATCTTTTCCTGTATATCCCTCACGTCGCTAGCTTCCAGGCCATCACTTGCTTCAAGCGCTCTCAAAGTCTCGCGCTCATCTTTCAGCGACGCCATTTGCAGCCGGATTTGCTCGGGGGTATTCTCCTCATTATCACCAGATTGGTTCAGCGATCGAAATTTCGGATTCTTATTCAATGCGGCGTCGACCAGATTATCCAGAGACACATCTCGACCGTCTGGATGGATCGTGTCAACGTTTCCCAACCGCACCATAACGGGTGTATACATGCCGCCTCGCAGATCGTTTACACCGTGCTTCAACCGTCGAACAATTTCATCAACAGCCGCGTTACTCGGGGCACAGCACAGCAGTCGTGCCTTGTTGGTCGTAGGAGGTGGCCGTCTGTCCGCCACCCCTCTTCCGGCTACCGTAGGGACACTAATCACATGTCCGGTTTTCGCCTTCGCGGATGTGAGAAACATGCCGATGAGTCCAAGTATGGTCTTGGTCTTGCCAGTGCCAGGTGGACCCTGAATCAAAGAAAATCCGGATGGTTGATGTAGGGCACCCGATATGGCGGCGGCTTGAGGTTCATTGAGAGCAAACTTGGTAATGATATCACGGACTTCAATGGGACGTGCAGGCATTTTGCCTGACCGAGCTTCTAGAATATCCTTCATCAACGGCACATCACTCACGCCAATTAAACTCATATACTCTCGGTACGTTGTAGTCAAGGAAAATAGCCGGCGCATATGCCATTGGGATTTGATTCGTAACTCTGGAACGATATTGTGACGGCTGCCGATGAAGATTCGCACTTTAATATAAGCGTCATCTCCCTTATACCCAATGTTCTCAATCTTCGCCAGAAAGTTTGTGGTGCCGGAGGCACCTGGCTTACCGCCGACAGTAGTGTGTAAAACGTCATGATCTCCCAGACCGCGGAGGCGAACGTCTTTGGCAGGCGACACATATGTAAGATCATGAAATTCGTCCACACCTTGCACGTTGTCGAGCACCGCGGCCACAGCTTCGGCTTCAGAGCTCTCCTCCTTGCCCTTGTTCAGCTGCTCCCAGCACTCGAGAATCAGTAAGGGTTCGAAAACCGTCCAATATTCCTCCACATTGTCGAAACGTGAAGGAACTCGTTTAAGCTCCGCCTTAAATCCTGGTGGCTTGTCGCCTTGCATATCATACGTCCATGATAGAACGGCCTTCCACAAGTCCTTAATACTACGTACAGACCGCGCCTGGCCTGGCACAGCGATAGGCTTACCGACAGGCTTGTTAGCAGCCTTGGCATTGGTGTATGGAATGTCGATTAATTGTGTTCGACGAGGACCGTCATCTGCCTTCGGCTGTTCATCGCGAGGAATAATAACAACATCGTTCAATTCCATCCCACCGACTGACGATTCCGGCAGGCGCAAAGGCAACGTTGGCGTATTCCGTTTCGCGGAGCTTCCTGCTTTAATCACATTATTTGCAGCGGCTTTAGCTTTAGATTCTTGGGCAACCTCGGCAGCAATCTTTTGAAGTTTACTCATCCCAGCGGCAGGCGGCCTTTTATTGAGCTTAGGGACGTTTTTGGAAAGAGCAAGTGTAATCTTACTGCTAGGCAGGGGTTTCGTGAGGGCTGCTTCAGCCAAACGATCCCAAGCGGTCTTGGCGCCCGTAGTGGAAACAAAAGCATCTAGAAATCGCCCTGGGGTTCGGGTTGACTGCGTTGTACTCATTGAAGATGAAGAAATTGTTGAACCACGGCTTCCGCCTGTACTTGCTTGAACTTCAGTCACATTCGAACCATTTGAAAGCACGGCTGTATTGCCAGTACCAATGGCTTCCGTCGGTGGGGCAAACACGTGGTCTGGCGGTCTTGGTGGTAACGGTTGCCCTTTCGGTATACGCGGGTCTTCAGTCGCCCAACGACCCAAATGCTCGCGCTGCTCGTCGGACAACAGTGACTTGCGCTGCCCGCTGGCAAGCGCAGTCATAAATGCCGTTGCATCTGTTCCACAGCTAGCACCCGCAGTCCAAATCAAGCGAGCCAATTCATAGCACTGTCGAAACGCAGCAGTGCGTATCTCACCGTCCAGTGTAGCAACCCATTTTAACACGCACAAAATACAAACTCTTAACTTTACCACGGCTTCTGATCCGTCCGTCAAAGGTCCTACTTCACGACTCAATACCGCCTTGAGCAGCTTCAATGCTTCCGTGACTAGTGAACGCACTTCGGCACTGGCGCATTGTCCTGCTTTTGCCCATCGCACTGCGGCATCCAGAATGCAGCTTACTGTCGAGATCCCTGCCGTCCAGTCTTCCACCTGAGTGCGGGCAGCACGCTCGGACAGGTTTGTAGAAGTTGCTGCCATCAACCGAACTCCTAGGTCAAGCATGGCCAATCCATCAGCGTCTTGCCGAATAAATGCTCGAACAAGCGTCGCGAGCCGGCTGAACATGGGTGTGTCGGGGGACAAAGCTGTCAATAAATATTCAGCAATCGCTTTTCTACTGTCGGCCGAGAAAACTGGCCGGTCGTGAGACGTCTCTGCCTGCAGCATTCGAAATGCTACACGTGTGAATAACTCGGCTGCGGTTTCGCACCATTTAGTCGATTGTCGAATGTATTCCTTTACGACGCTGTCCTTCCACGAGCGATCAATGTCCACGGAGATGTCGCACAAAATTGGTACCATCCATTGGAGGAAAGCTGGGTGGGCACGTATAAAAGTGTCATCCATCAAAGCGCTTCGCATATTCGGATGTTCCATGATCATTTCACATAGCGACAAGCGCTCGTCCACTTTGCGTAAGCGATGCAGCTGGGTGGGTCGACGCAAGACTATTAGCAAGCATTCTATCAAGTCAGCAAACTCATTTGATGCGTGTGGAAGACGGTTCATGATCGATTCCAACAGAGAGAGCGCGACTTCTACTTCCAAGCGCTCGAAATGAGTAGGGTCGTCAAGGATGGACAAGAGCAACTTGGTGCCTCTCCATCGTTCCGGTACAGAGCTGGTGTAAGAATATCTCAATCGAGGCAGCCGTGTAGGGTGAGTTAAACGCAAGACGTCCGCAAAAAGAGACTTAATCTGCGCGGACCAAAGAAGTTTCAATCCCGGCATTGCCAGCGCACGGTGCGCCCATCTTCTGACATCGTCGTCTCTGTGGAGAAGAGCGATCATCGCGCCTGCAGGCGTGATATAAGTCAATGAGCAACACGCTTTACTCGACTCGAATGCGACCAGTACCCGGCAAGAAATTTTGATCCCGTAACTCCAATGGCGACGATGATTGTATTATCTTAAACACAATTGTCCAATATTCATCAACTCTTTCATCCTGTAGGGTGTCTGAAACGGCATGAGTAGGAACCAATGATTTCCAACACGGAGTGCCCGTCGTACCTGGATATCGTAAAATTTCGTACATGACAAAGAGGGTTGTCCGGCGAAAGCGCTTGAACTCGGGGCCAGATAAGGTCGGCAGGGAATCTGCTTCCGCTTTGAAAGCTGCCAACCTTTCCCGTTGACGATCGACATCCCAAGCAAACAGGCGCTTCGAGAAGGCGACAAGGCCTGCTTCTCCGTACACATCAATGTAGCGGCCATAGAATATGTCTTTGGCTTCGTGATACGTGTCAATGCAACTCCCACAAGCCGCAAGCTGATGAGCCATCTTAGTATATAATGATTGTATCATTTCATTCTCGGTGTCTTCCAGGGATAAAAGCTCCAGTAGCTCCACTGCTATCCTGGGATTCTTGTGAAACATGCATTCTGGATTCTCCAGGAAGTAACGACACGCCAACTCTAAAAAGTGCGCTCTAATACCCTCGTTACCCGGGTCTGAGACATGCTGAGCATGCGCTGTCTCTAGCTGCTCCAATGAGAGAGTTTCCAAAGCCATTGCAAGCGACTGACGAGGTTCACCCGCGGAATGGGGTTTGGCAGAGCGGGGTGCAACGGGACAATATCAGGAATCATACTCCTGCCGACGATACCCGTACAGTCTATACACCCATCAGCAGCTCTATTTCTTCACGAACAGGGGTATCCTTCGGCACGACTGCTGGCTGCAAGAACATTCAAGGTCGCCAAAAAGATGCCGGAAGCTGGACATTCACCACGTTAACGATAAACCACGCGAAGGGTTTCTCGCCTTCGCATTTTCCGCATTTCCCACCGACCGTACTCTTACAAACGGACTGACGGACGGCGAAGAAACGAATCTGAATTGAATGCCATGGAGACTTATGGGCCGTCACTGTCCCTTTTGAGGCACTTGAAGCGCACATACCGCCGTACTTTCGGTACATATCTACCGGCAACCAGGCGATATGCCCATGTAAAACCTCCTCCACATGGCGTCAAACGGCCAAAGGTGGTGCTGGGAATGTCTGGCGGAGTGGATTCCAGTGTGTCCGCTCTGCTACTACAAAGAGACGGATACCATGTCGAAGGCGTATACATGCGCAACTGGGATGAGCGTGATGAAAAGGGAATATGCCCCTCAGATCAAGATTTTAACGATGTGCAAGAAGTCTGCCGTACATTGGACATCCCGTGCCAAAAGGTTCCATTTCCCTTGTGCAAATATGAGAAAGTTGCGCGCTCAAGCTTCTGCTCAGGTTGACTTTTCCAAAGAGTACTGGATCAACGTGTTTGAAGACTTCATTGCAGAAGTTGACGCCGGTCGCACTCCGAATCCAGATGTTTCCTGCAATCGCGAAATCAAGTTTGGGGCATTTTTTGAAAAGTATGTTGGCGAGGATGGCAAGCGGGCCGATTTCATTGCAACTGGGCATTACGCCCAGATTTGTCGTAACGGTGTCACGCAATTGATTCGAGGTGCGTTAAGTGTACTTCGTAGGCGTCTCCATGATTCTAATTTCATAATAGGTGTCGATAGAAATAAGGATCAGACGTATTATCTGTATAATGTGTCACACCGGGCATTGCAACGCACAATATTCCCCATCGGGCACCTTTTGAAGTCGCATGTCAAACGCATTGCGCAAGAACATGGCCTGCATGTAGCACGGAAAGCGGAAAGCATGGGAATATGCTTTGTTGGCAAGCGGAAATACGGCGAGTTCTTAGGTTGTTCCGTCAATATCATATGAAGGGATTCCGAACTGAACTGTAGCCGAAAGGAAACTACATTGAACATAAACCTGGTCCATTTCTCACGCTCGATGGAGCTCAGAAAGGGATTCATAAAGGGATAGCACGTTACACTCTTGGGCAAAAAGCGCGAATACCGGGCGAGTCGCAAAAGTAAGTGCTTGAGCGCCTGAAACTCTGATCGTTGGATAAATGAACTTTGCTGCGTTAGATGGTATGTTGCCGAAAAGGACATCGGCAGGAATGCTCTGTACATTGTTCCGGGAATGTAGGTGAAGAGTTCGTCACGTCTGCAGCGGAAACGTTTATTGACATTTATAAAGAAATCATCCCGCCCTGTACCGTTCGAATGTCCGTGTAACCAAGTGGTCCTGGATTGCGGGACATGAACCAGCGGATATGTTACATTCGCAAATGCGAGTGGTAGTGAAATACCGGTACAGAGGTGAACTAGGTAAGTTGCTGTTTACCGGTTAGAGCATTGCCATCTTGCCGTCTCACTACCACTTCCCGAATATAGTGCCTTGTTGGTTAAAGTCGGAGGATGCTGAAGGCTGCTATTCGCTTTGCTTTGATGAACCCCAATGGGGTCTCGCGCGCGGACAGGTGAGAACGCATCAGATAGTAGCCAGCTGTTACGCCGAGAGACTTATGAGCTATCACAGCATGTTGTGGCATACGTTGGTGACGCATGTTTGGGCGGTGGGGTTATCGATCAGCTCGGGGGTTGTAGCGAAAGTAAGCTAAGCACATGGTGATAATACGCAGATGGGGAAAAATGTACACAGTGAAGCCAATTACAAAGTATGTCCTCTGCTAAGCCGCCTCCTTTGTCTCAAACACCAGCTCTGTCGGATCCACAACCCAATCTGCCGATGCGATGGCCGCTTCTTGTGGGGACAACGCATATCCATCCAGTGCTTCCAGATTGTAAGCGTACTTTCTCATGAACTCGGAAGTATTGAGCTGCACGTGCAAATGTTCAAACCATCCGCCATTGTTGGTGCCATTGCCAAGTTTACCAACGATCTCCCCGGCCTCCAAAGTTTGCCCGATTTTCGGTAATGTGCCAGGGTCCAGGTGACCGTACAGCAAGTGCGTTCCCGTCCCGTGGGGTTGGTCAAGCTGAACAATAACACGCCCACCCCACCCATTCCACTTCTTCGTGCAATGGAAGACATGAACCACCTTGCCCTTCCGCGGAATTGCAACGGGAGAGCCAGCTGGCAGATTGTTCAAGTCGATTCCAAGGTGAATCATGTACCCACTTTCCTCGAAGCCGCGCCAAAGATAGGACCGGTCTTCTAGATAGCCCCCAACCGTATGGTCGCACTTGTACCGCCCACGAAGCTCCTCCAACCATTTTTCTTGGAAGGTTGTGTCGGCGAGCGGGTTTGGTTTGTCGGGTGGAAATGCTGTCTTCGCTTCATCATCCAGACTCACATCCTTCCACACTACACTTGGAGGTAGGTCTGGTAGTATCAAGCACTGCATTCTGATGTCTTTCGTCCTTTCAAATTCAGTAACCCCGGGTCTGCGTGCGGCTGTATGGTCGCAGTAGGAACAAAAACGATGTATTGAAAAGCTTCGATATAGTTATCGCTGATCATACTGATCGCGGACATGGGTACAATGAGAAGCATGAGATCTAACGGACTTCATCAATCCTTATATATATAGTCTGATCGTCCAGCCGCCGTTCCTCGCCCCGTTTACATCCCGGTGTACCTCATATCCACAGAGTCTGCATTTGTACTTCTTGTCTCCTCCCATTGCTCGTCTTTCACCACAAAACCCACAGGTCTGTGTAGTGCACGCCTCAGCATTCAATTCAACCCCTCGATGAGCTCCGTTTTCCCTTGCAGCGCAGCCCTGAAGGGTCCATGTCCCATGTAAGCATATCTCCTTTGCACGTTTGACCTCCCACAATCAATCACCCACAGTTGCATGTAAATTTAAACTGATGGTGAAATAGCAATATAAACGGATAAATAGCTAGCGGAGAGGCTGGGCTAATGAGATATGTAGTTTGGGGTGGTTGCTATGGTTTTATCACAAGCAGTTACAATGGAAACGTTGTAAGTGCGCCGGGACTTAGATCTTCAGTCGGTGAGACGAGTTATTCCAACACAGGATGCGATGTTAACACCAACTTCTAGATATATTTGTACTTGAGAGGAAAACAGGACAAGTCCCCGTCACGATCTACCACTTTTTATATGCGATTCTACACTAAAATTCTATTCTCCAATGTTGATTTTCTGTCCAAGCACGTCAGTAACCATGCGCTGATCCATTTGCCAATGCTTTGTCGAGTGGGCGACCGCCCACACCACGGGTCATCACCTAAGCCCACCGTGTCCGAAATCTGTGGATCTTGAGACATCTTAAGGCCTGGGAGGTTCATTATACCACACCGGCGCAAGGAAAGACGGTTGCGAACGGAGGGTGGAAGGTAAGGCGCGTCGGTACTTGCTCCGTTCTTATCGAGAAGGCTATTCAATCTGTCCAATCTGTGTTGACGTGACCCCAAGCTTTTCTGAAGATCGATACTCGTACCAAACGAGCCTGCTACCATAGCCGTCGGAGAATAGTAGGTCATGTATATGTAGGATTGCTGCCAGGATCGAGCGCGGCGAGGTGACCCTCGGCTTTAGGGCTAACTTACATTTTCTCTATGTAAAAAGGTGCGTGCATGAAGAAGCGTCCGGTTTTGGTCATGGTGATCTTCACAGCTCTCAAAGGACCGTTAGGATGTTTCTCAATGATTCGCCGCATGTCCCTTTTGTGGAAATGCAGTCGTCCACCATCTGGAAGACTCGGCGTATAGATATTCCATCGCTGGCCAGCCCGTTTGCTGAAGTTTTGTGTAGGGGATGGTGATAGCTGAAGGTCTGGTATCCTTCGTCTGTGAAACCATCGGCCAATCTTCGAAAGGCGGCAGTGTAGGCCATCGAGAGTTCCTTCGTTGCTTCCTCACGTACAGAGTAGGGAACGTCCTTCAGTCACCGCAGTTTCTTGGGCACACGGCTAGTTTTGCATGTGACGAATTGTGTCTTCAACGCCATGCGATTTGAAGGAGATATCAATCGCAACCTCCGTCGGTAATGGTTTTTGAGAACTCCCAGCGCCCAGTTGTACGTATGGCGGACCGCGGAGAACCAGCTCTTGAGGATGGCTCACTGTTCTCGAGAAGGATAAAAGCGCATGGCGTACGGGCGGAGGACGTAGCCCGGAGGCATCTCCTTCGATGATTCGAACAAGACACCTTTGGCCTTTTTTCTAGCGGGCTGTCCGTCGTGACGATGTAACTTGATCCTTTCCTTTTACATCTCGTAGCTTCTTCCACTCTGCTTGGGTTGGGAAGCGACACTGTGCCGGTAGCCGCCGGAGTGGATTCCCACGCGTCGCAGAGCTGCACCGATGAGTCAGCAAAGTCCGCTTACGCGCGCAGACAGTGTCCGAACGCGCCTGGGAAGAATCGCAGTTTTCGCCATTCGGCCTGACATCGCTGGCGTATTTGCATGATATAACATGGGCGTTCTCATATGAAATGCGGACTGGCAGTAACATAACGGATGTGTGTGACCGTTTGCGGTCGGCGGGACAGATTTTGTCTTCTGATTTTGTGAGTATCCTTGTCAGGAGGCTGTCAAACTCTAGCATCGAAGGTGTATCCTAACATGCTTTCGAGATTGTAGAGCTTCAGTGAATGTTCGCATTACGAGGCAGCATGGCAGGGCATATTAAGTGCTCTGAAAGCACAGGAGCCGACCATTCGGTGTCTTGCACTCAACGCGGCGACGATGGCAGCAAAGTCCATTCAGCGAACTCTGGTGTCCAACGACCTGCGTAACAAGTTGGCGTTGATGCTTATTGATATTACTGCTGGTGATGAGGTAGGCTATTGCTTCTTTGCGGGCGCCGTTCAGCCGCTCACTGAGACTTCGATTGCCAGAGCTGGATAAATCGAAGCATCGCCGCATGCTTACTCGGAGAATGCATGTCATATATGTCACTCGAAGGGTTTCCACCCTCAGTTCGAAAATTGGCGCTACATGTGGTATGTGACCAATTGTTGAACGTCTTCCCACCGGACTTGGAGTCATCCGTGGAACTGGATCCAACTGTCTTTGACGCGTCCCATTACACCCCACCCCAACTTTTACGCAGCCGTGTATACGTTCTGCATGCACTTGGATATTTCTTAAGTTCGCCAGAAGGTCTCTCCGTACCGTTTATGAACTACGTAGATACTCTCCTCTGCCTCCTCCTACGACCACAAGCCCATCCATTTCTGCAAGCCGCAGCGATCCACATGTTACATGCACATCTACCGTCGACCAACCGGAGTCGCTTGCGGATAGAAACGCGGTTCCGTCCAATGTTGCATGAGCTCTCCATTACATCCTTTACACCGTCCGATAACCACGAGAGACAGGCTACACCTGGTACAATAGGAGCTGGCGAAAGTTCAACCATACGATTGCATCCCCTAGTTTTGAAGGAACTCTCCCTCTTCTGGGCGGCATGGTATCCAAAACCTACCGATCTTCAACTCATCAATATCACCCCGAATCCAGATCAGATGAACCGTATGGCTGATGGGTACGCGAATCGACGGTGGCAGTGGTTGATGGCAGGTACTATGCAGTCAGACGGGGATAATCAAACCACCTTGCCTGACGCTGAGGGAAGGCGCAAAGCGCTTGGGAAAGCATCGAGATCACCGTATAAGAAACTGCCAGCACTACTTACAAGCCATTTATTTGGAAAAGAGTCTCCAAGGGGCGTCGCTGAAGAAGACCAGCAAAGTGGGTTTTTCTCTTCATGTTATACTGCATAAACCTCCAGAGTATCTTAACATGTCTTTTCCCAAGCTAGCGATACACATGAAGTGCTGGAGCTTGACAGTGCGGATATGGAGGTGTCTGATATTCCAGATCCCTCCTTTCTAACTTTCAACATGAACCCGCCTGTTTTGCTGATAAACAGGCATCCTTTTCAAAAAGAAATTTTCTTACAGAATAAGTCTGTCGCCCAAGATATGCAATTCCGTCTTCAAGTGGGACCACCCAAGTACTTTCAAGCGTTCCCGACTTTTGGCCTAATTCCAAAAGGCGAATCAATTACCATTACCGTACGATTTACTCCATGCCCAGAGGTTGTACGAAAAAGCCCGGAGATTACGGGATTCATTCGCGTGAGGTCACCTGACGGGTGGCCTATGGAGAGGTGAGCACGTTGGCTTTCCCATGGTCTGTGGACGCCTAATTCATCGCGGATCGAACTTCTACAGGATAACAATACGAGGATACAATACGCCAGCAATCAAAGCGTACCCGCAAGAGCTACAGTTCGGAATGTGCCCACCTGGCGATGGACGAATTATGTTATTTACGGTCATCAACCTTCTGCCAGTAGACTGTCCAATCGTGATGCTTGTCCTCCCAAGCACAACAAGTGCCCAGTTTCAAATAACACCAACCCAAACGGTATTAACGCCAAAAGAAAAGAAGAACTTCCAGATAAAGTTTGCTGCCACCGTTGTCGGTGAAGCTATGGATGAGCTAATTCTGGTTGCTTTCGGTGGCGAAATCACGCGTATCGATTTAAAAGGTGTATGTGGCGAGGCTCTCCATCTCGTGGACTCTAAGCTGGATTTTGGGCCCACGGATATCTTTTTCAATTCCGCCGTCAAGCGAATCATGTTGACGAACCGGAGCAATATACCGCTGCCAGTAAGCTTTGAGTGCAGTACCAATGAAATTATCGTGAACCGCAACAAGCCTGTGATTCTTGATGCTGGGGAAAAAAGAAGGATTCCCATTGAGTTTCTTTCGACGATCACAGGCCCGCGGGAGGAATTTCTTACAGTTGGAGCGCCACATTCCAATCCGGTTACTTTAGAGGCACTTGCGTTTTCTGGACCTGCCATCTGGGTTCCGGTTATGGAAAATGTGGTGTTCTCCACGGCGTTTACCATGTACCCAAGCACCGCACGTATACCAATGGTGAATCTAACCGACAACGTGGTCCAGTGCCTCGTAACGGTACCATCTGGGTCTCCATTTTCTATACGATTGTTGGACGCAGAGACGGCGAATCGTCGAGTCGCGGGTAGCACCGCGATAAGCGAAGCAAAGGTGTACGAAGGGCCGGACTCAACTGGGATCATGCTGACGTTGGGAAGCAGGCTTACTGCCATTATCGAGATTGTGTTTCTCAGCAGCGCATGGGGTTCGTTCCGTACACCACTGACGATACAAATGGTGAAGCCTCGGAAGTGGCCTGTGGCAGCTCTACAGCTTAACGCGGTTGCTGTGAATGGACTTTATTTGCAGCGTGAGAAGCCAACGGAACTGTTGCGAAGATTTATTTCGGGTCCATCGAACGAGCCGCCGACGGGATTGGTGACAAAGAAAAGCCCAGAACGACAAAGTCAAAGTACTCAACCTCTGGAGAAAACGTCCGAAATTTTTGAACTCGATCCGCCATTACAAACAGTCTTCGGCGCATTTTTGAGCACTCGTCAACAAGACGTGTGTGAGTTCGTAACGCTTACAAACACTACCAGCACAACGCAACGATACCATATTGCTTTGTCAGAGCACTTTTACACGGATATACCATTAGACGGAGAGCTCGATGGCCTCGCGAGCATAGAGATAAGCGTTCGTCTCGACACCGACTACTTTGATGAGATGGCCACCGTCGAAACGAGAAACTTTGTTATCATTGGCGCAATAACCGTATTTGACGAAGAACCCACCAACCCAGGAATGGTCACTGCAGCGCTTCACGGGCTCTTGGGGAACCTTGTCTCGATTGAATGTCGTGAGGGATGCGACACAATTAAATATCCGCCTTCGAAAGTCATGGAAAAACACACCAAAAAGTTCTTTTTACGAAACCGAGCTCCTTTTGAGGTTGTGTGGGAAGGTCGCATGATATCCATAGGACAGCAAGGCATTGGCCTTCAATCAGACGGGCTTCCGATGATTGTTCCTACAGGCGCCACCGCAACTGAATGGTGTCCCTTCTCGCTATCCGTTCCGAGAATTAGCCTTAAACCATTTGAGTTTTATACTTTGGACATAACGTTTCAGGCTACCAGTTCGGGAGAATACGGTGCCAAATTCTTTATGGAATACGTTGACCCAGTAACGCATATCGTCAACTCTGATCATGTTAAAGGAAGGGTGAAACGCAGCCTTGGACAAATGCTTTTCCGTTGTTCGGTGGGAACGGCGGATCTAACAGCTGATCAAGAGTACCTTGACCACGGAGATGTAATGATTGGTGTGGAAACCTCCAGAGCAATGACGGTGGTCAACAGTCAACCTCTCGACACAGCCTATTCGGTAATCGTTCCTCATCCTTTTCGAGTTATGGACATACTTGGCCGGGTAGGGCGGCAGAGCAGAATTGGCGTACCAATATTGTTTGCGCCAGCGTCGAGCAAAGCTTATAGCAACCTAATTACACTGTTTTTCAATGGGACAACCAAGGTGCTGCCTGTGCTGGCAACGGGCGGCCTTTCTATTTTCGTTGCAAACCTTGCGGTTCCGCGGAGAATCGAGCTCAACACCACGGGAAGTGCTAGCGACAAAGACATTGCGAGCTTGACACCCGCACCTCAACACACGATTGATTTCGGTTTTGTGGAATTAGGACATCCAAAGGGCAGGACATTGGTATTAAGCAACATGGGAACATTTGACTTCATCGTGAAGAATATTGTCGTCAATGACGAAAACGTTCTTTCGTGGAAGTTTCTGGAGGAAGCTGTAGGAGAAAACAACTCGCTGATCACCCGGGAAAACTGGACAGGTTTTGGCTCCGAATCTCTCGATGACGTTGAGATTGACTGGGACGAAAGCGACTTTCGTGCTCGAGAGGGAACGTCTGGTAGTGGGAATGCGAGCTTTGATAGGAAGTCTGGCATGTCGATGACCGCTGCGCCACGGCGGAGAAGGTATAAATCGATTTCCCATGGTTTTGCGGCAGCTTCAGCGACTTCCAAATGGTTTCCGTTTCGGCTACCTCCGTACCAAACTTGCGGGGTACAGCTCAGTGTCGCAGGATTTGCAAAGGTGGAGAGGATGTCCGTTTGTTCTTTTGTGCCAAGTCTGACTGACAAGGAATTTACTTTAGGGTCACAAGGCAGCGACGCTGAAAGTTGAGCTCGAGCGTGCTAATGGGGAGGAAGAACATTATATGTTCTGGGTACATGGGAACGTGCAACCGCCGTTGCAACTTTGGGAAAAAAAAATTGAGTTTGGTGTGCGGGCCGTTCATCTGCGCCACGTAAGTAATTCAGTTTGAACGTATTCACTACCCTTATGTGCCGCGACTGAAATTTCCATATGAAATCTCAGAAAGCGGAGATCAGGTTTACAAACACAGGATCAGAGGCACTCCCATGGACTCTCGTCAACTCCAGCACGAAATACGTACCCATCAAAAAGTTCGATCCACCGTACGTTCCCACCAACGAAAGCGCCATTCCACCACCCATTTCCTTTTTCCCCACATCCGGCAAACTCTTACCTGGATGCACACAAGTGGTCGACATCGCCTTTACTCCCAGCCTCGCCCAATATGAAGTTTTCAGCTACTTTAACCTGCAGACCGCCGATTTTGCCAACGCGCCAATCATAATTCATGGGGTAGGCGCCTCCAGCCGTCTAGCCATTGACTGTTCCAGCCTTGCATTTGGCGTCCTGCGCGTGGGAACCCAAAAAGCATTCAAAATAAAGATGACCAACAAGGGAATCCTTGCCGTCAAATACTTTGTGGAATGTAGCAACCCGCAATTCTCAGCGGACCCAGAGCAAGGATTGTTAGAAGGCGATGGGCTAATGGACATTACTGTGAAGTTCGCTCCCAAATCCGTCGGGAAATACGAATCAGTGCTACGTATTGTGCCGCAGAGCGCGGTGGGTCACACGTTGAACGCAATATCCGTGCCGCTGAGCGGAGTGGGAAGTTATCCCGAACTTGTTGTGCTCACACGTACGGTCGATTTCGGCACGGCGCTCTTCATGACTGCAAACCTTCAACCCGTGCGTGTGCAGAACAAGGGTGCAGCGGACGCGCATATCGTGTTTAGTTGCCACCATGCAGGTATCAAGTTGGACGGGGATAGAGAGGAATTGGTAATTCCGCCGCACTGTACCAAGGACATCAATATCGTTTACACGCCGCAGGTGGTTGAGAGTTTGAATGTTAAAGCGTATTTGCGGTCGTCAGATAGTCGCGGTGACCATTTCATGTTGAGCCTCAAAGGGCATGTGGGAGTGCCTAAGCTGGTGTTCACTCCAGAGGATATTTTTTCCTCCTTAGATTTCGGTGTCTGTGCCGTAAATGGGATATATAAGAAGACTTTTATGATGAAGAATGAAGGGAATATTCGTTTGACGTACGAGATACAATTGGAGAACATGACCAGGACACTGAGCGATATCCCGGGTCATTTTGAGAGCGGAACAAAAGTGTCCACACCAAAGCAAGGGATCATCCACGTGCAACCTACGTCCGGCTCACTGGCTGTCGGAGACTGCGTGGAGGCGACCATCACCTTCATACCTGACGCACTGGCCGAGTACGAATGTCACCTCACCTTGAATTACGAGTTCCGCAATATCACAAGTGTGATCAAAGGAACGGGTGGCCGAGCGGTGTTACAAGTGGATAACCCGTTGAAGTTGATTGACTTTGGGGTGTGTCGATTGAACAGGGTGTTCCGCAAACCGTTGACGATCAAGAATAATGGGAATTTGGGAGTAATTTACCATTTACGACCGGAACCGGTGGATGGAGATTGGGACGTTTATGCAGAGGAGTTTAAAGATGATGAGAAAAAGGGTGCCGCTGCGCGCGCGTCCGTAACAGAACTAGATCCACTGGAGCAACAACAGCAGCCAAAAAAGGAGGCACTGGCAGAGCCAACAACCACTGTCGAACCTGCCGAACCTCGTTGGGTCGCTCTGTTACGCTCACTGGGTTTCCATCTGCTCAACGCCGACGGTTACTGTCCTCCTCATCAGAAAATTGATCTCCAAATCGAATACAATCCCAAAATCGAGACGCCTGTGGAAGTCCGTCTACGGGTTGTCTTCAGCGATCAACACGAGGATATTGACGTTTGCGCCCGTGGTGCCTCTCCTCGTCTGACACTCTACGGCCCCGCACACGAGCTATTAGGGGTTCCAGGAGAAGTACGAACCCTAGATTTAGGGGTCCACCCTATCCACTCAGAGCACGTTCACGCCCTGCAACTAAAGAACGACGGCCCATTCGGGGTAGACTTCCTCATCCAACCGATGGGGATACGGGAGTTTGAAGTGCAGCCATTGAGAGGCTACATCCTTCCGGGCGCATCCAAACCCCTCCGAGTCGTCTTTCGGCCGAGTTCGGAAACGAAAATCATCACAGCGATGAAGATCTTGTGGGAGCAAGCTCCGTTGCGCGTGCAACTTATTGCGAGAGGAGGCAGTGGAAAACTCGACATTGTCTATGCGGAAGATAAGGAGAATCAAGGCGGCGGTCTCGATTTCGGGATGGTACCGTTCAATTCTTCAGCGGAGAAACGGTTCTGGCTATTCAATACCGGGATGGTGGAGATTTCCCTGCAAGCTGATGTGGATAATGACGAGTTTGCGATTTCTTTGATCGGCGAGCCAGTCGAGTATGACCCTGCGACGCGGGGAAAGAGACAGACGCCTACAACTAGTTCAACGAGCAAGCAGCGGACGGTTTGGAACTGGTTATCCACGTTGCGCACTGTGCTGGCGCCGGGAATGGGTGTCGAAGTTGTCGCAAGGTTTATAGCACGCGCGCCCACATTGTCTGCTGGAAATATTGAGATCCGGTCGGAAGGAGGCACGTTCTTGGTTCCTACACGTGGAAAAGGCGGTACAATCCAGATCTCACATAGAGGGGATTTAAATATGGGGGATATAGCGACGAATCACACATATACGCGCAAAATCACGATCATCAACAGCGGATCGATTCCTTCTGGAGTCACTGCAGAGTGGTTGGTAGTGGGCCACAACACGGGTGAGGCACCTGGCTCGTATGCGAGACTGGTAGAGAACTATTCGGCGTTTGATCCGCGGTCCGGATGGGCTCGGCAACAGTTTTTGAAGGAGCGAGGGATCACTGGCACCGGGGAGGAAGCGAGTTTGACAGCAAAGGATCGATGGAAACTAATACAAATGATGATACGGAAGGCAGAAGCGGTGGAAGAGGAGGAGAACGACCCGCTGAGTAAAGCATGGGGATCGACCTTGGGCAAGTTACGTGGCCTATTGGCGAACCAGCGACAGGGAGGTATGGGTGGAGGTGGAGAAAGCGTTTCACGAGTCGCCCTTGCACAGAACGAGAGTGTGCCAACTACGGCGACGAGTATGGGGACCGGCAATGCGGCGACCATGTCACGCACGTCACTCGTTGGGACCGCCAGCCAAACGACAGTGAAGAAGAGTATCCCAGCACACTTTTCTGCCCAATTCAAGCGGCGACAAATGTTTTTCCATTTGATTACGAACGTGCAACTTAGTTCGCAATCTCTTCCAACCACAAAACCATACCTAAAGGTAGAGCCCGCGACAGCCATCCTGCCCAGCTATGGCGAGTTCACGCTGAACGTGGAAGTGAACCTCGGTACAGAGGACACGGTACTAGCCACACTCCTCATCAAACCCAACGTTCCTAATACACCTATTCACGAGATCCCACTTACTGCTACTCCGAAAGCGGTCTACATACTATGTGACGATACACGTATGCTCAATTTCCATCGCCAACCCCTCGGCGAGTCTGAGACGCTTACGCGCACATTCACCAACGTCGGGCACAAAGACTTCAACTACCGCATCATTAACCCTAATTCGTCACTGATTGTGTCGCCGCATCGGGGCACGCTGAAAGTCGGCCAAACGGTGACGATAAAATTCATTTTCCGACCCACTGACGAAACGTTACAGACCAGCGACATCATTTTTGAACCCGACATTTCCCAGCCGATCCGTTTAAAAATGTACGGTGGTGGTGGCTACACAAAGGCCTCTCTCAGTCGCTATCGACGCTTTGATTTCGGGCATTGTATGATTGGGAAGGATACGGTGTCGTTCTTGCCAATTACAAATGAAGGAAGTGCCATGTTACATCTCACTCGGTTTGAGTTACATGAGACGGATACGTTTTTCAAAGGGCTGGAATGGCCGTCGGCGAGAGTGTCCTTGTTTCCGGGCAAGACGTATAACCTGCCGATCGTGTTCAATCCGCATGAGGAGACGCCTGCACCTGGGAGACTAGTGGTTGGAACAAACACGGAGGCGTGGGAAATTGAGCTGATTGGATTGGGAAGAGAGGCGGTGCTGATTGTATCCAAGGTCGCATTGGAGTTTAGTGAGTGTCTCATTGGCAACTCGTACGAACAGAAGTTGGGACTCAAGAACGTGGGAGATGTGAATTATCCCGTGACATTTAAGCTCGAAAAAGAGTTTCCGGATATCGAATTCATCCCGCCATCGTTGGTGGTGAACCCGTTTAGTGAGAGCGACGTGATCATTGCCTTCACGCCTGGGCGCGAAACTAAACAAACCGTTGTTTTGTTGGTGTCGAGTCCGTACAGCACGCATAAGGTGCCACTTCTCTTACACGCCGGCACGGCGATTGTTGAATTTTCGCCGGAAACGTTGAACTTCGGGTTGTTCGAACGCACCACCACCCCGAGTTTGACGCTCACATTGAAGAATACGGGAACAGTCCGTACGTCGTTTACGGTACGCGATGCGGTGAAACCGAGTATGTTTAGTATCACACAAGGGAGAGGGATCTTGAGTCCCGGGCGGTCGGCAGAAGTCATCATCACGCATACCAAACACGTTGTAGAGCAAATCAGCGAACAACTGATCATCCGCACCGACTTGATAGACAAGGTCTACACCGTGCCCGTGCGCGGTCAATGCGAAGAAGCCCTCCTCCGTCCGCCGGAATTCAATTTCTTGAATATGGGCACGTGTCCCGTGCTGGAAACCACCAGCAAACCCGTTTCCTTCACAAACTACGGAAGATTCCCTCTGGAATACACGCTGAAATCATCATATCCCCTGAAGATCGCGACCAATAGTACGGGGGTCATCGCTGGTGGGGAAACAGCTACGGTGTTGGTGACGTGGAACCCCTCCGGCGGGTACGAACTCCGAACGCATATTTCGTTATCCACCAATATCGGCAACTTCATCATCATCGTACGTGGGAAAGCGTCGTTTCCTGAACTGGGGATCAAGAATACCTATCTTGATTTCGGAGTGTGCGCTATTGGACACACATATAAAGAAACATTCACTTTGGTCAATAAAGGAAAAGTACCGTTTACTTTCAGTATCCCTGCAATACGCGAACAAAGCTATAGTGTGAATCTGACGGGAGGGAGGTTGGAACCCAAGGAAACAAAGGACGTGTGTGTGAGTTTCAAGCCTGCGAGTCTTGGCCGCTACGCCCACACGCTAAGCGTCGAGTGCAAAGGCATTAATAACAAAGAAGTGGTATTGGTTGGAATCGGCGGGATCCTCAAACTCGATATCCAGCCGAGTGTGCTGGAGATCGGAAAGTGTCCGTGTTCTTTGAAGGTATATCATTCGATGGTGGTGACCAATAAAGGGGAAGTGACTGTACATGTGGGATTCACGATTGAAACGACCAAAGGTTGTGTGGTTACGACACCTGATGGAATGGTGTTGAAACCGAATCGCGCTCAGAGAGTATTCTTTGGGGTAACGGCTTTAGAAGTTGGAGAGATCACCGCGAAAGTCACGGTAACGACCAAGGAAAGGGCATATGGCATAAACATCAATGGTAAGTCGCGTGTTGATGTCGGAAAAGTGTCCTGTCTATAAATCTCATTCATGGAATTTTTCTTTGCTGTCTTCCTTCTCGCGAAGGCACCGGTATGAAAATCACACTATCGCCATTGGCAGAGTCTATCCTCTCCGAAGAACGTCTCCCATTTTTGACTCCCGTTATTTTCGAGTCGCCGTTTACCCAAGAGCTTGGCGATGTTGATGATTGGATTCGCAATATATCACTGAGTCGAACATTAGACATATTGATTCGGGAATGGGTGACGTGGCTCTATCTCATTGCGCGCGAGGCGCAGGAGAAAGCCAGAGTGGAAACAACTGTGAAGGGTTCTTTGGAACAAAGAGATGAAGAGGGACCGCAAGTGGAAGAAGAAGGTGGAGACCGCGAGATGATGCGCACCGATATTCAGAAACGACATGAACGCTTCTGGGAGCGTGTGCTAGAGATCAAGGGGATGAAGGAAGTAATGGAGAGCACACTCACCTCAGTCTCGATGCCGCAAGGACAACAACAAGCATCGCCAGAAGGAGAAGATACCCCAGAAGTGCTTCTCACATCCCGCCCAAGTACATCGGATGCAATCCCGCCCTCTCTGCAGTCTCGCGTATCACTGTTAAATGCCCTCCACACATTGCCCCTTCCATCTGCCATTACCGATCTCGACAATATCATGTCTCGATTCCTCGAATTGCGTTCCCCACACGCATCTCTTACTAGCGCCCATGTCGATCAGGATCCTATCATAGATCAAATCATCAATTATCCATACCCATTTGTAAGTGCTAGTAACAGTTTTTCGATTCATCATGGGCGCTCACTAATTGCTTTGAATTTCTTGGTTTAGATTACACAACCTCCACTATTACCTCTCCTCCTCCCGCTCGCACCTTCTGTCGAAATCTCACTGTCTTCTCTCCTTGATCGACCACCGCCGTTTGCGGAAGATACGGCGTCTCCGGATACAACGCCGCACGGGGATGAAGCACAACCGAAGAAGAAGGAACGGCAGTGGATACAGTTGGAAAGGGGAAGGAGGAATGCCCGGACCGTGGATAGTTTTAGGAACACCAAGTATTTGTGTTTAGAGAAAGAGTAAATTAAGGGACTTTTTGTTTTGAATATGATGAAATTTTCGCACCGATTTCCATTGTTCTTTTAAATGCATCCAAAGTTTTGAAACGACTGATTGTTTACACATTCACCAGACTTCCTCACGAGCCGTCGCTTATAGTCAATTTCACGTTCATACGTTGGGCTTGATGTGACCATGTGTGAAGCTAGAACAGTCCGAGTAGTTTATACGTACACTTGATGCTGGAAACACTTGTAAATAAAGTGACTCCGCGGCGGCTGAGAAAAACGAAGCATGAATTACCCGATAAGGACGAGACTATCAGAGAACACTTACAAGGGCTTTTCACATTGTACTGGGCACACTCATTAGTGGACACCGCTGCTCAATTTAGTAATTTCCCAGTGGCATCATCAGTGAACAAATCCAGCTATGGTTTAGCCCCAGCGTATCCTACCTTCAATGCCATGGCATGACCGTGTAAATTGAGCACGATGGAACTTTAGCAACTTACTTTCGTCTCATTAGAGGGTGGCCAGGATGAAAATACGGAAGTGCAACATCCTAGGCGCATACCAATGAAAGGAATAAGAACCTCCGTAAATTGAACATCAACGAAGCCGCCAAATGACAAGAACGTTTTGAAAACACACACACCAAAGACACCCTCATAGACTTTGTTCTACATGGTCGTGACACCCAGAGCAAGCGCCATTAAACTGACGAGAACCGGCATCCACCATTGGTTAGGACCAGCAGTGAGGGACGCATCACTGGTTACTTTTATGTAGGTGTCTGTAGCTCCAGTCTCTGTCATCGTGTGTTTGTGTTTTAAGTGGCTTAAACGAAAACTCGCTCGTAGTAAAACAAGTACTCGCCGATCGTGCAGCATTCGTCGAGCTTACATGGTGCAGCTGATTAACCCGTTGCCGTGGGCTGACGCAGGGTAACATCGTAACCCTCTCCCGATGCTGCCTTTGTAAGCTGGCCTTTTCCGCCTTCAGACCCAGTGCCATATGTTACATACTGAATTCTGAACACGCGAGTCCGTTAGTCGCAACACATATGCTAAAAGGGCAACTCCCGCAGCTACTCGGTGTGCCAAACCCGCTGCGATAAGCATACGAAAACGAAATTCACTAGCGGTCCGACCATATTATGAAAAACAACCCTTCCGTACCGGCGGAGGCGGCCACAACCAATACTGCTGATTTAAAGAATCGCATTTTCTCCTTACAAACGAAGAATAGATCGACGGGAATTTAGGTTTGAACGGTTGAAAGAAGGAAGAGGATGCAACTGAAAAAAAAAGCCTGGCTTCAAGCTACGGCTCATCTTTATAACTTCATTAATGGCGTCCTCGCTGGGCAGACGCAGTTGTCGTCGAAATCGAATGGTGGGAAAGATCACTCTACTCTGCCTCGATCGGAGAACTGAACATCTGCGTTGTGACATTTTTGATTTTCATTTCAGGACTTACAGCTCGCGGGCACGTGGACTGGGCAAAGTCATGTGGAAACTCACATGAATACCTGTGTCTGTCACGAGGTGGTGCACGTGAGTGAATTGGGGCAGGAAACAACCACATCAATTCGATGCGAGTAAAGTCGAAGTCGTAAAGGAAGCCCATCGTACGGCTGCCGGAGAACAAAGAAATGACAACACACCAACAACAACAGCAACAACATCACGCTGGGCAGCAGCCGCCACAACCACAGGGGACGCTGCTCTCGGATCCGCCAACGGACGGGATCTCGTCGCTCGATTTTCATCCTTCCCATCCCTCCCTCCTCCTAGTCGCTTCCTGGGACAAAACCACGAGGCTCTACGATGTGGACGCCAACACCACTCATTTACTACAAACATTCACTAATCCGGCCCCCGTTCTCGATGTCGCCTTTTCCTCGCACCACAACACGCTCTTCTCCGCGGGGTTGGATGCTAAACTCAGATCTAGCGATTATTCCGTTGAATCTCCGTCCACGACGACGACGAACGTCATCGGATCGCATGACGAACCGATTCGGTGCGTCCAATACGCTACTCAGACGTCTCAAGTGATTACAGGGTCATGGGACATGACTGTCGGGTTATGGGATCCTCGTCAAAACACGTCCTTGGGAAAATTCAAACAACCCGCCAAAGTATTTTCTCTTGATGTCGTGGATTACTCGCTGGTAGTAGCGATGGCTGGACGCAGTATCTATATCTATGACATAAGAAATATGAAGGAAACCATGCAGAGAAGAGAATCCACACTCAAGTTCATGACGCGAAGTGTGAAATGCATGCCCGACGCAAAAGGCTTTGTGACTGCCAGTATCGAGGGAAGAGTTGCGGTCAACTATTTTGATCCGGAAGTAGAGAGAGAGAAAAAGTATGCATTCAAGTGCCATCGTGGGGTCGGGGAGAACGGCCAGGAAATGATCTATCCGGTCAATTCGTTGTCTTTCCATCCAGTTTACGGTACATTTGCGTCGGGTGGTGCGGACGGTGTAGTGAACATATGGGATTCGACGAACAGGAAAAGACTAAAGCAGTATCCGGGCTACGTGAATGGAGTAGCAGCTGTGAGTTTCAACTGTGATGGACGTTACTTGGCCGTCGCAGACAGTTATACCTACGAACAAGGTCCCAAGAGGTGGGTGTCGTTATTTCCTTGTTTCTCCTCAATTTTCTCCGGGGATGGTGAATAGTCTTTTTCTTGACGTTGCGGATCTAACACAACCTTTCACTACAGCCACCCACCAGATAACATTTACATCAAGCGGATGAGCGACACTGAATGCCGTCCCAAAACCAAACAGCCCACATCCTGAAAGGATCAGACCCACATTATAACGAATACGATATTGTACATATGTATGTATGAAGGTAATCTTGAAGAGAACGAGTTCATGTGGATCTCTACATTTGAGGTGCAGCTCTAACGTCAAACAAGTTGATGTTTGTCTTCAAACAACAACCTTAACATTGGCAGTTCTGGTGTCCTCCGATTCTGATGAATGAATGCGCTTCTTGAATTGCATGCCCTAACGCACAGGCTCCCATCTTGCGGCTGCACAATACTTGTCACGAGTGCACATCGACATGACGATTCCACGCCATGACTGTTGGGATGCAGATTAGCATGAACATGAACAGGAATTGATCCATTGCCAGGTTCATTGTGGTCATACACAAGCGAGAGGCCAGGCAGTCGTAAGTATGTATACTCGCTATCAACCGCATCTCGACTCGCTTTCGGTGCCCTCCGACACCGTTATGCCATCCTTTATTTCATCCCATGTCATGATCCATGTTCATAGCGGCATTTCTGTATTCGTCGTTGGCATGTTGGCAATGTTCAAGTCGCGACGAATTCTCTGAATTTTACTCCCACCTCCTTCGTTTGCCCCAATCGCAAGATCCCCAGTCTACTCCTCTGCTGTGCACCAGTAGGGTTCAAGAAGAGAAGGAAGCAAAAGAAAGCGGGTCCAACGTATATCCGGGCATTGTGGAATATGAGATATGCAACAACAGCCCCCACCGCAACAGCCACCACCACCTCAAGTCGCTTCCCATCAGCAGCAACTCCTCCTCGCTCAACAACAACATCAACAACAACAGCAGCAACAGCAGCAGCAGCAACAACAGCATGGGTTTCCCCATCATTTGCAGCAACAACATCAACAGGGGCATGTACAATCTATGTCCACAACCACCAATATTAGACCCCTACCACATGTCTTGCCACCACAACAACAACAAGTGCGCTACCAGCAACAACACCTATCACAACAGCAACTGCAGCAACTACCACATCACGTCTCACCCTCTCCACAACTGCATCTTCAACAACTTCCTCCATCCTCACGATTCCCGACCTCTGGTATGACTGCACATTCATCGCCACACCTCCTACAACAGCAACAACAGCAAATGATGATGCACAACCAGATCACATCTCATCCGCAGATGCACATGTCCATGCAACCGCAAATGCCGCCAGCAATGCAACCACAGATGCAAGCCCATATGCAAATGCAGATGCAGATTCCCGCACAGCAATTACAGGCGGCCATCCCAACAATGACGGATCATCAGCAAATGTATGCTGCTCAACACCAGCACCAACATCAACACCCACACCGGTTCTCTCCTTATCCACGTCCTTCCACGACCGTCTCTATGGCTGCTGCTGCTGGTGGTGGTGGTCGTGCTGGGTTTCCTTCAACTTTTACTCCCTTTCCGCCGCAACATCAACAGCCACGTCCACAGGCCGTCCTACCACCGCAACAACAACCGCAACCACAACAGCAACAGCAGCAGCAACCGCCATTGCCGAGCCAATCTGTTTCTCATCCCTATGATCCCACTTCTTCAAATGCTTACAACCCCGACACTATCAGCACCATCCTCTCGATCAACCGCTCTCTCATCAAACTTCTTATCCACTTCCAGTCGCATAACTGGACAACAGATGCAGAATATAAAAACGCTCAAGCGAGATTACAGACCAATTTGACCTTTCTAGCGACAATTGCTGATCACGTACTTAAAGCACCCAAGGGCATACCTGTAGGTGCGCCGCCCGGGGTACCGGATCTATCACCAGTGGTTTTCCCAGCGAAATATATGCAGGATGTGGGCGTGGAGGGCGATGACGATGCGAAGAATGTTACTGCTGTGTCCGCTAATAAAGATGCGGAAACCGGCCAGAACGCTCTGTCTGGAAGTGAGAATGCACCAGAGGGACAGAAAGTGCAACAATTGAATACGATGCGACCAGGGGCTGGTTTTGGAGACTCGTCACAGACGAGGATCGCGAGCACCACAGCGAGTGGGCAAGAACATCGGCAGGCGACACCCACCAGTGCGAAGGCCGAGCTCGCTGCGTTACCATCCGCAGCCCCCGGTCCTCCTACCATGCCCAGTACGACGATGGCAGCAAGACCTCCGGTCCATTCGCTTCCTCAACAACCCCAGCAACAACCGCAGCAACAACCGCAGCAACAACCGCAGCAACAACCGCAGCAACAACCGCAGCAACAACCGCAGCAACAACCGCAGCAACAACCGCAGCAACAATCACAGCAACAGCAACACCTGCAGCAACCGATTGCACGTCCTCATTTTCCCCACGAACAACAACAACAACATCACCAACAACAGCCTGGACAAATGCAGCAGCAAGGCCAAGGTCAGCAAGGTGTACATGCGTATCCGCAGCATATGCAGCCGTCTCCAATGCAAAGACCCACATACAACTATCCGCAACAACTGACACACACCCAACAACTTCAGCGGCAACAAGAAGCAATGGAGATGCAGAAGCGATTGATGATGCAACATCAGCATTATCAGCAGCAGAGGAGGGTGTTGTACATGCATCAGTTACAGGCGCAACAAATGCAACAACAGCAACAGGGTCAGCAGGGTCAAGCTCAAGGACCAGGACAGAATCAGCCCACTGCACAAGGTCAAGGGATCGGGGTGACTGCGATGGGTCCGGGAGGACAACACATCTCTCCGACGCCTCCAATGATGCAGCAAACAGGGCACATTCAATCGCAACACGCAGCTCGAATGCATTCACAGCCGCAACTACCACTCGCATCCCCATCGACGACTCAACCACCACCCACCACTACGCCTATGACACAACAACAAGGCACGCCGCCTCAGCCGACTCCCTATTCCCAACATCCGGGACAGGTGCCGCCGCAGCCGCATCCAGCGCCAATGGAAACAGCGGGATCGACAGGTGTCCCAGCGGGTCTAGGAGGACCTGGAGGAATGGGACCACAGCATCCCAACCTCCAACAGATGCACATGCAAATGCAGTATCAGATGCTACAGCGAGGCCGTAGTCCAGGTGCAGGTAGAGGTATGAGTCCCAATTTGCATCACAAGAGTGCGGTTGCAAGTCCGAATACAGGGATGAGTCCGAATGTGGCGTATGCGAATGTTATTGGACAGGGACAGGGGCAGCGCTCTTTAGGAGGTTCGCCGACGGGAGGCGTTTCAATGGTGAAGAGTCGGTCGCAGGGAAGTCCGCTGGTGAATCAGATTGGGCAGCAGAGTCATGTGGGTGGAGGACTACATATGCAGGCGGGACAACAGCAACAGCAGCAGCAAGCACAGTTACATAATCAAGCAGGAATGTTGACTGCCTCTAACGTACCCGCTGTTGCGGTTGCATCCCCTGTAAATTCGGAACCAACATCCAGCGCTGGAGCGACGGTGGCTCGACAGACTCCTCAGCCGCCGTTAGAAATATCCACTTACAATCGCAATCAAAGTCAAGCGGAGCTCCCGCCGTCAACGTCCACTACAGGAACGCCGCCAGCAACCACCAGGACAATGGATTCTC
Source organism: Gaertneriomyces semiglobifer (assembly GCA_025558075.1). Lineage (NCBI taxonomy): Eukaryota > Fungi > Chytridiomycota > Chytridiomycetes > Spizellomycetales > Spizellomycetaceae > Gaertneriomyces > Gaertneriomyces semiglobifer. Next base: position 323,303 of record JAHLKF010000010.1, on the reverse strand, counting down.
AATCAAATACTGCAAGTCCTGCGATGAAAGCGAACGCCAATATCGCCGGATCGAGTGATGTTACTGTCCCTCAACCACCAACCCAACCGGGTGGCGGACCTGGCGCGGCGATGGGAGGGCCGAAGTCATCCACGCCCACATCTGTTGGCAAGAGTCCGGCACTAGCACAAGGCACAATGGCGCCTGATCCACGGTTTGCGTCTCTGGGGGGAGCCGCGTTGGGTGCACCGCCTGAAATGACCCATGTCACGAGCACTACGACCACCGCCATTCATACACCGCATAGTCTGAACCCATCGGTACCGATACCGGGGGCAGTACCGACAACGGTACCGATTTTGGGATCGCAGAGCACGAATGATTTGGCGCCGCGGCCTGTCCATCCATCGCAACAAGGACAACTACCACGACCGCATGCACAGGTACCCGTCGGACAACAGATGCCAGGAGGCGTCCCACCTATGCAACGAGGTTTCCCGCCGCAGTACCTGAACCTTTCTTATCTCCAAAGGATGGAGTTGGCGTATGCACAGCAACAGCAACAGCAACAGCAACAACACCAACAACAACAACAGCAGCAGCAGCAACAGCAACAACCACAGCAGGTGCAACGAGGAATGGGACATGTGGGTATTCCTCATCCTGGACAAGCGACGCAGCTTGCTTTCCCCATGGGCGGCCGGTTTGGGTACCCCATGGGCTATGCAGGTGGTGCACTGGTTGGTGGAGCTGTACAACCACCACAGCAACAGGGTGTAGGACACGGACAGCAACAGCATGTACCGGCGAGTCCGACACCGGGACAGGGTCAGACACGAAGCAAGGACGCGGAAGAAGGAAGTGGTGCACCACCACCAGTTCAGCAAGCGCAAGAACCGGGACAATCACAAACTAAATCATCACCTTCAGGAACTCCCACTCCGGGCAGTAGCAGCGGTACGAGCCCAACTCATAATGCAACAGGGGAGAGTAGTGGGGATGCACAAACTGGATTGAATAAGAGCCAGAATCAAGGCGCCGATCAGAAAATGCTTGAAATGCAGGGCACAAAAACTGATACTTTACACCAAGGGGGAAGAACGGGTGCGGACGACGCAAGTGCGCGTAGTACTCCAAGTGCTACGCCTCGTGTGGGTGATGCCAGTGCGGGAGAAGGGTCCGCGAGTGGCGGGCGAAACACTCCACAGGCTCAGAGCACTACAATACAAGAACTGGGAACTGCCCCGTCCATGTCGAATGCTGGTATGGGCAGTGTGCAAGTACCGCGAACGGCGCGAACGCCTGCGGAGTTTGTACGTCCAATGGGAGTTGGGCAGGTACCAATCCCATTACCGAGACCGGGACAACCCGGTTTTGTACTCCCCGCTCCTGCGCAGGCACTGCATGGTATGAATCCCATACCACCTCCTTTTCCGCAACCGAATCAACAGCAACAACAGCAGGTGAACCCGACCGCGATCCCGACTGAAAACCCGAACGCAAACCCGACTGGGAATCCCGTGTACATGCCGTACAATTACACTCCTCCACCAGGATTCGACCCGCGCGACCCTCGTCACGTCGCTTTGTGGAACCAGGTCGCGACGGCGGCGATGGTGAAAGGGTTCCCGCCACATGTTGCCGCACAGATGTTTATGGTTATGTTGATGAGACGGCGGCCTGGACTTTCTGAGCAGGCGCCGGGTGGGGAGGGTATACCTCTCAACCGGGATATGAATGCGAATATGCCCGAAGGAGGCAGCGGTCAGATGCAAGCGCCTCCACCGCAGCCGCAACCTCAACCTCCCGCTCAACCGCAGCTCCAAACCCAATCGCAAGCGCAAGCTCAATCCCAAACGCAGTTGCTAGCGCAACCTCACTCGCCAGCGAATGGATCGGGACCGGTGCAACCAGAGGCAACTCCGCACGGATCTGCTCAGTCGATTAACAGGCTGTCACCACCGACAAGACAGAGCCCGCCGATCATGCAGGGACAGAACCTCGGGGAAATACAAGGGCAGCTAGTACAAACGCACGTACCCTCGCCAACCCACGGTCCACAGGATTCGCAGGCGATTGGTACTGCCATTGGGACACCTGCGACAAACGTGTCCCCACCGACAATTAAGGAGATTGCCAGTCCTGTTCCAGATGGCGGTAGCGCTAGTAGTGTAAACGGTGGTGATGGTGGTGCGACACCTGCTCTGTCACCCGCATCCGTGCCTGACGGGACATCGCCCGAAGACCAGCTGACAGCGGGTGAACAGCAATCCAGTTCAACTTAAAAACATCAAGGACTTTCAAGTATTTAGTGCTCATAAGCAAAAGCCGAGAGGTTTCAAAGGGTGCGAGAAGTATTTCCGATATGGGAGAAAAATCGGGAGTGTACATATACAACGTAGAACCGAATGAAATCGGTCATAAGTCGACTTCAAATTGACCAAGACAACGACACGGTCGTTGGGGAAGAAATGTTATGATGATGTGTGTGTGTGAGGAAAGATTGGAGCTTATTTATTACCAATGGAGTAACAAGATAAGGACAGGGCGAGACACGGCGAGATGTGCGGATTGGACGGCATGCAATTGTTTTCTTATATTTGGGAAAGGATAAACTGAGAAAGCGAGAAGAAAGTACGAGAGTGGGAGCAAACGCACGGGAATTATGGAAGCTGTGGTATGTCAGCGAGTTATCAAGGAATTTGGATAAATACGTTATACCCGTCAAAATCGAAGGAATAGGTAGTGTCTGATAGTATCCTATTTAAATGTCTTAATGATAAATTGGTATTGGGTGTGCCCGACGACCGTGTGTGATTCGCTTCTGGTTGAGAGCACAGAAACCGCGCATAAGGCGAGAGGCACCTAACTCTCTACATCATGATCACATTGGTTTCTCCCGTAGCCAGAAATGGCTGGGCACCTTCGATCACCATCCAAGGTCCGTAGCACCGATTGTCTTTGGTCCATTGCATATCACAATGAAACGCTTCCTCAACCACGTTGAACGAGCTACACATCCCCCGAAGCAAAGCGTACACCGATGCCTCCGCTGTCCACCACGGCAGTATCCGTAGCAGAAACGGGATGCATAACCCGCACGCCGCCAGCCGGTTGCGACATGGAACTGGTCTTAAGGACATCTCCAGATGGAGTGCCAGCAGCCACTTTTGTCGGGCGCCGGGAGGGAATGGAACTGATGCTGGGTGCGCCTCCTTGGGAATCAAAGTCGGTGACTTTGAATCCGAATGTGGCTTTGGTGGCTTTCCGCCAGCGTTCGTCAAGTACGATGCAGATGATGGGGTTACAAAACGAGTTCCTGATTAATATCAACTCTGCGTTAGCAAAGACGCTTTTGGTGTGAATGCGAGGAAGGAATGTGGGACGACCTACCAGTATGCCAACGCCACGGCAAAGGAATCGTAGGCAGGCGGTGTCTGTTTATGCGTGATTCCTTGGTACAGGAAGTTGAAGTTGTAGAATGTCCAATTGAAACAAAACACCCCAACAATGATGGCAAACTTTTTGGCGATCATCGCTTCCAACTCCTCGGCTCGTTGTTGAGCGCGGTTGGCTTGCGACGTTCCATCTTTATTGGCCCACTGTAATCGATTTGCTCGCACCATTTTAAAAATGGAGATATACACCATTGCCGAGCCGACTGTGGTCGCAGTGATAATAGCAAAGCAAGCCCAGTTGACGATCATGGCGCCCACAGTGCGGCCGGACCAGTTCGGGCAGCAGTAGACCATTGAAGATTGAAAGACATAGCGTTCACCGAACCAGTAGGGCATCGAACCGAGGAGAATCCCCGCGAAGAAAATCGCAGGGAGAATGTAGCTGACCTGTCGGGCTGTAAGATATCGTTTTCTGACAATCGCCAGGTAGCGCTCAAGGGAGAGTAACAGGACTCCCAAGACGGATTGGCAGCACAAAGCCAAGTCCGCATACCTAAAGTAGGGTAAATGTAATTGGGTGAATTCCATGCCAGAGTACTGTCAAAGATCCTTGGAACTTTGTACACATACGCAGCAAACTGGCAACCCCAATCGCCCACGACGAAGCCCCGATGCGACGCATTAGGGAGATGTTCAATCATCTTACTTATCCCCAACAAAAAGTCCGGCACGGCAAGCGACATGATCAGGATATTCTGGAGCGTTCTCAACTTCTTCCACCGGTATATCAGGACAAAAACGAAACCGTTGGTGAAGACAGTTGCAATTGCACTGGTGCCCAATATCGCAGCCATCAACGTTTGCCATCGTGCGAACGGGTGGAACTCGTTAGGATCCCGCAAGTGTGCAGGGAGATCGAGCGCCGACATAGTGAGCCCGTCGTAAAGCAACCTCTCTCATCGGTCGCACCACTGCGGCCCATGACAGGCATACCCGCCGTTATATCCATGTCCTAGATATGTTTAAAGGCATTGCCGCAGCTTGGATGTGTCGACACAGGTAAACAAAGGTCCCGTTGTGCTTGGTCATTCTAATCGAAGTCATTCAAAGTGCTACCGTCGCGAATAGCTCTCGCGTATACATAACTATCCAAACCCGCGGACCCGTAAAAGTTATAAGCGGCTGTCGGTGAAGTAAGTACCTGGGCGCTACTCAGCCTCCATTGATTCAGCTTCGCGTGGGCCAACTGCTGTTATGACAATCGCCGATTCATAGGCTCATTTACTTGAAGTTACCACCTGCTGGCCGCACACATACTAAACAAATGTTACGCATAAAGCACATATAGCATCCTTCATTTATATGACAGCTCTGTTGTCCAAAGCACGGCCATGTCGGTCTCAACCCTTACGTGAGCAATATCTCCTTGCTTCGTGGCGCTTGTGTCGAAAGCGTTCGAGGTACTGATTAGACCCCCAAATGAGAGCGGCATCGAGGGATCTACACAAATTGTAAATGAGGTCAGCTGCACTTTAGAATTTACCCATGCTGATTGCATACCAAGATTCCATTTGAGTCCACTAGTTGTACACTTCGCAGTACCTCCAATCGGAATCAAACCACAGGTAGGGCCCTGCAGGTGTGTGCTAACGGAGATATCGTGCGTGCCCTGTCCAGAATGGAATCAAGTTAGCATCATCCGCGAAGAACTCTCCCTCTCTTTATCATATGATTACCGTTTTCAGGAGCACCGCAATGCTATCTTCTCCCAGTAACCAGATCTTGCGTGCTGGGAACAGATAGCAAGAATGGATTGCGCTCATGACATGATCGAACCTGCCGCCAAGAGCTCCCCAAACAAGGATTTCAATCTCGGGTGGCTCCTTTTCAATGTCGTGCTCTTCGCCGCCGCTGGAATCATTGTCAACAAAATCTACTTTGTTTGCACGTAGTGGTAGTGGTAAGCAATGCGGGACGAACAGTCTCGCAATATCATGCGACTTGATCAACGAAGCAACGGCGGAAGACGATGGCGTTGGTGGGTACAGGGAATCTAGTGTTTGCAAGCATTTTGTGAGATCTGTCGAATCCTGGTCGGTGTGGTGATGGATCTGAACTTTATGAGAAGCATAGTACGACCGAATGGATGGTTGGAGGGAGTCAAGGTCGCCGATGATGTAGTCCGGAAGAAACCGAGTCCGTTCCTCCTCTTCTGAAAAACATTCGTATAAGCGGTTTGCTCCGCCATCAGCACAGATTCTTGTACATGCTAAACCAATTGAGACAATGGGCGGTGAGTATCATGATGCAGCGCCCCTGAATGCAGCTCTACACTCCGGTAACCATTACCTACATCGCTCCCAAAGCCGCTTCAAGACGGTTACGTCGGGTATTGGTTGGTTTAACAAAATGAGTGCATATTGCTGAGAGGCAGAAGATTGCACAGGGGACAGGAATGGGGTAGCATCCCAAGTCTCAACATTATGATACTGCTGGGGTGGTGCTGGCCGGGTAAGGGTGGACAAGAATGAGGACATGATTGTCAGGGCAGCTGGTTGCGATATGCGCTGTTCTGTTCATCAAAAACAGCTGCCCGCGTTCAAAAGTTGCGCAAAACCTTAACTGCAACATTGCAAAAAGAAAGCGGAATGGGCTCGATAATGGTAGATTGTATCGCATATCCCAACGACGAGGTCCCGCCTTGCAACGTCTACAGCGAACTACGAGCAACAGCCACTAACCCGTGGCAGATGTAATGCGCTCCTGGTATAGGGGCACCTGCACTGGGATGGATTTGGAAGCACTGCTCTCGTGGATGAGCTTTCGTGATATCTTTCCAGTAGTCAAGATGCCGCCATCGTTTGGTATTCCAGATGAACTTCCTGCAGAAGATTACTAGAGCGACTGAGAAAATGAAGCATGGCCCGAACAAGTATTCTAGCGATACAGGTACAAAGAGCACGAACCCCCACATAACTATTTAGTTGCAATGTGCACTACCCTTGTTCCCGCTCTTGAAACAAACGGAACTCTTACGACAAGATATTTCAATAATGGGAACTCACCGAATGCCCAAAACCAAGCGGTGTGTTCATTCGCAGTAAGCATCGCTTACAACAGACTGCAAGATTGCTAGGTTTCCGCATCGTTGGACATGATGTCGAGATTAAGCGCCATTTCCTTATGCGCCGCGCTGGTTACTTGGTTGGCCCCAGCTGCGAAAGAATGCTTCATCATTGCCAATTTACATCTCTCAACCCATTTGAACTTTCTCTGTCCAGTTAATACCCAACCCGGCGGCATGTATGTTAGTGAACCTGACATTAATGTTACGATTCCCGCCGAAAGATATCGCTTTGTTTTGCTCGTAGCCAATTGCTCGGATGAAGGTGCGCAACGGGAGTGCTACGCGCAGTGCGTGGGAGGAGGCGAATCCTCCCCCGTCTTTCCGTTCTACGGTTGGGTATGCTCTAACCCGTTGCCAATCAGCGGTGCTCAGGGATGGGCAAACTGTATTTGCTCGCCTAACGCTACCGCAACAACTGGTGGTGAATGCAAGGATGGCGCAGAACTCTTGAAGTGCCGGCAACACTGTTCCGCCAATGGCAAGCAGATCGGCCAGTTCAGTTGCTGGCAAGATGATCAGTTACCCGAACGAGCCAGTGTGAGTACTGGCGCCTGTTCATTTTTGACCTAACGATAATGACCGTCCTGGGTATGTAATAGTGCATGTGTGTCAGCGGCAAAGATGTGGTCCTACCAGGTACATTGCCATGCGATACTACTGCGTTTAGTCGCAAGACCTCATAGGAACACGTTACCAGTTCAAGTGTGTCCAGTTGAATACGAGAAAGTCAAACAAACCTGTAACACTCCACGCCACTTCACCTGCGTGACGCAGCCTTTGAAATCCGAGTTTTTCAACTGGGAGTGCCGGGATAAGTTGAACAAGGACCCGCCGCCAGCGCCGCCAGCAGAAGCACCGCAGCAGCCTGTCCAAGATTCCAGCAGTGGAAATTATGTTTTCGACACCTTGTCTCGCGTCGTCCTGCCAGGATTGATGGCTATGCTAGGCATACTCTGATTTGGAAAGGTTCATAAACCCCGCAGTTTTTGGGAAGCAGCGTTGACAACTGTGCAGTCGAGTTATGACAGTTTTTAAGAGTGCTTTCAGAGCCGTGAAATGCGCTGAAAACAGGTATATATTTCTTATTGAGCTGTATACGTAGGCATTTCATAGATATACTTGCTCTTTCACTAGTGGGAAAATGGCGTTGTTTCCCATCAGCACACAGCGCAAATACGTACGAGTTTGGCGGACAAAAAGCAAAAGGGGAAATGCTCTCCGAGACAGGAAAACGCAATCTTATTAACAATACTCTCCAGTTACAGCCCCTCCCACCCAACATGCCCGATACATGCCCTGATGTGGACGCATAACACACCGACGATACAGCGTCCTCTGTTCCACGGTCACTCGCAACTCCCCTCCACAAGCACCGGCCTCGAAGTACTTTCCGAAGCTCTCCTTGAAGGCGGCTCCGACGTGTCGATGGGGTAAACATAGGCCTGTCCAAACGACACTCTGCGTGCCTCCGGATTTGCACATAGTGAGACTTTGGAGTGCCGAGGCGACGAAGATAACGGGGAGCCGTCACGGTAAACGGACGAAGCAGATGTCGACGATGCAAGGCTCGAGGTAGACCCCGTGCGTGAGTTCGAAAGGCGTATCGTATCTGGTCCCATACTGCCAGAAGAGTATCGGTACTTGTAAGGCCGACTCGTACTGTTATGTTGGAAAAACGAAACGGGTATGGGTTGCTCGTCACTTCGAGCCGAGGCATTTCTTGATTGAAGCCGGACACTTGGTGACCCTGGTCGATGGACTCCGCTATGGCGGTTCTCATGACCCGACAATATTCGATCGCCTGAGTCACTGCTGTTGCTACTAGTGCTGCTAGCGCTTCCCCTTCTTGTATCTCGTGAGTCTCTCAATGCGGCCGCAAGCTTTTTCAATCCCGACGGTTCCTTAGACGCAGTTTTCTGTTGACGAAGAGACCGGCCCGGCATGATGGATGTATGCGGTCTGAGACTATTCGGTATAGAAATGCGTAGCGTGGGTTTAGCTGACTCCCCCAACGCCCCATGGAGGCGCCCAACCTATTTACCCTAATTGTACATGTCTCAGCCGGACCGAACTGATAACAACGATCCCAATTCTCCAGGCCACCCGCCGAGACCAGCAGTCTCTTGCCCCTTTTCTCTAAATGAGGCATGTACAACTCTATATACAGGCGCGATGCGGTCATTGAAAGCAATATCGTCTTATGGGTCCAGTGAACCCAAGCCCAGGCCTTTCAGCATGTTTGATTGTGGCTGATATGGCTTTCTGTTGATGATATGTTGTAAATGGGATGGCAGTTTATTTTCGGAAACACCCGATAGTCGAGCGCCTCACTTCATTAAAACGCTTGAGAACCTACCATTGATGACGCAAAGAGATAGCTATGGCTATTTCCATCGTGCACACGAGTCGCCCGCCTTCTTTCCAGTTAGAGTACACAGCCTACTACCTAGACACAGAAGTCAGTGGTTGACCTTGATCTCATTATGTCCCCAATTTCACGTTTCCCAATCTCACAAGCCTTGCTACTCATGGAAATCTCATCCGCAGTTGGTTTGAGAAAAGCCCAGTAAGACGAAAGGCAGCCAGCAATCCACCAAGATCAAGGTCAACAACAAACAGGCGTTGATCTTGAAATTGAGGGAAGTTGAAAGTCGGAGCTGAAACGCGTGATGGCACAGTCATAAATTACACCTTGAAACCGATAAGCAAAAAGTCGCATTTGTCCGGACGCGATTTTTGGAAGTGTGCTTCCGCTTCGGTTTGGTGAACGGATGGCAGTGAGGAGAATTCAGTAGGATCAACAGCAATAGATAGCACCATGCCGCTCGTATCGCCTCTCCTGGTGCAGTCGCTCATGCTTACTCCTCTTGTTGACGAGCACCGTCTAGTGAGTCTCATTCAGCGCACATCAGGGACGCCCATCCAAACCGCAAACCTCCCAGACATCATCTCTACACTCAACAACTCCCTCGATGCCATTTCGCTTCGTCTCTCCAGACGTCATGATCCGCGAACAGGAGAAGCACGCTATGCATTGATTAACACGTCCGGAGACGATATCTCTCAGCTTGCCACAACCATGAGTCCTGCTGAAGCGGGGTATGTTAAGCGGTTAGTCGAAAGCATCGTCATGGGTGTTGGGTTCAGTGAACCAGGCGATCATGAAATTAGCAGCACAGATGCATTATCTATCGCCCCATCGTGCTCGCCGCCGCTATCTAAACGAGACGCCCAAACACTTTTATCCAAGTTATGCGCGCAAACCTGGTTGGTTGAGCGTAACGGGACCTACACGCTCTCCCTCCGTACTCAAATGGAACTTGAGCTCTATTTGAAAGAGAATTATCCAGATGAGATCACAGAATGTAAATTATGCATGGAGAGTACGTTTACGGATTATGAAGAGTGTCAATGTGGCAGTCGATTGCACATTTACTGCGTAAACAAGTTCAAAGCACGAGAGGAACGGGCAGGACAACTGAAATGCCAGGAGTGTCATGAAGTGTGGAATGGAACTAAGCGGAGTATTGGGAAAGGGCGGACAGCAGCACAAAGACGCACCAGCAGGAACTTTGCTTCCCAAAGCCAGCGAAGTCAGCGGGTTCAACGGCAACAGGAAGAGGAGGAGGAGGAAGATGAGGAGGTTGCTAACGACCCGAACAGTGATGCCGATGATGTGCCCACTCCTCGAAGCTCAAAACGAACGCGTGATGCGAAGGGGAAGACACCGTTGAGGTTGGCCAAAAGCAGACGACTACAAGATGACGACGATGACGAGGAGTAGTCTTTGACCAATCAGTTTGGTCAGTTTTTGGAGCGCTGCCGCATGTATTAGTAATTTAATATACTTGTAAAGAAGGGTCTTGGTCGCTTCGGTTTCGCGACAGGTCTTCTCCTTACACTATGCGTGAGAAATAGGCGAAAAGCCAGAAGGATAACGCTAACGGCTGCAGAAGCCAGCTTTCACAGATGGTCAGAAATGGCCAATTTACTGCCGGTACGTCAGAGAAATGTCTTGCTTCCGTATCCAAATCTACCACCCAGATCTTTGGCTTTGTCGACCATTTCTCGCCTCGTTTTTGTATCAATTCTCCGTCCACCCGCGATATCCTTTTGCCAATCAAATTTGCGTTTGCTCGGGTCATCCTCGTCCACCCTTCCGGACTGTAGTGTCTCCATAGTATGCGTATCCATCATACTCTTTCCCCGATGCGTCTCATTATGCTTTCTCACAAACTCCTGGGTCAACCGTTCCTCTTCCGTCAACGGTCTTCTTTCATCTTTGGGTGCGGTCCGTTTGCGGGGATCTGCTTCCTTGCGCAATCGTTCCAATTTCTGTTCAGGTGACTCCGTCCATGCGGACTGATCGATGTTCTTTTCAATTGTGGAGCGTGCAAATGAGCGATTCTTCATGGATGGTCCCAGTTCAGGGCGAGATTGAGGTGGAACGAGCATCCACTCGCCACGTTCCAGTTTTGTCTCGCCTTCTTCTGCTTTGGATATCCCGGCTGCTCTGCGTTCAATCTCTGCTAATCGCTCTTGAAGCTCCTCCTCCTAGAACGAAACTGTGACTTAGAAAAGGGTGTGACATTTTCCAATGGTGACCGAGTACTTACCGGAGACACCTCTAACACACCGCTGGGCGGCGGTCGCGGTCCAAACTCATCTTCACTATCACTGCCAGCGTTATATCCTCCGGACGAGTTAGCTATTGCCGATGGTGGTGGTGCTGCTGGCCCGAATTGCCGACTTCGAGGGGCACCTTCGGAGCGGGCTGCCGGTTCACTGTCACGATCAACTCTGGCCCGCTTCTTTAAGTGAGGTGGTAGGGCAGGTCCAAATGTGTCCGAGTCGTCGTCTTCATCTGCAGTTGCCTCTGCTCGACGCTTTGCAAGGTGTGGGGGTAGTTGAGGCCCAATCGTTTCTTCCGTATCGTCTCTCGTCCCAGGCGGTAACTGTGGTCCTATCCCGTTCGTTTCATCTTCAGTTAATCCCGCCAGTCGTCTCGTGTGCTGTGGTGGGATTTGCGGTCCTATCCTCTCCGACGGGGATCCCGAGCGAGCCTCAACATCCGGAGGAAGTTGCGGTCCTATCGAGCTCGAGTCTTCATTCTCATCATCAGAGGATGCCGTTTCGTAGCGCTTTTGTAAATGGGGCGGCAATTGTGGTCCGAACATGATTGTTTTGTGCTGGCTTCTATCACCGTCTCGCTGCAAAGTGCAACCTTCAAAAAAAGTGTGAATGGTGAAAGTGGTTCTTTTTGGAAGTGGAGGTTTGTCGCGTTGACACACACACTTCTTGTTCCGAGAAGTGGCGATCTCATATATCGACAAACGAGCAGAGGAAATCACACCTTGGCGATGGCTGATCAACCAGAAGACGGCACTCCCATATCTCCCGCTGAGCCAGCACCAGCACCGACATATGCCGAAGTTGCAAGTGCTGACCTAGCGTCTTCAACCGAGTCACTGCAGTCATCGCTAGTTTCCAAGCCAAAACCACAGCTAAAATCGTATCGTAACCAGCTTTTACTCGGAAAGATTGTTTTCATTGGGTTACGGGCTGCGGATCCGGTCATTCAGTACTGCATTTTTACTCAAGGTACGTGGAATCACAGCACACCACGCATCTTCCCTTCACTTACAATAACACGCAGGATGGGGTCATGCAACTCTACGTTACATTAACATTCGACCTTCTCTTCCCTTAACCGGCATTCTATCTCCTCGTCAAACGCTTCTGATCACTCTCTGCTCTGTTACGGTCGCTCGACAGATCTACTGGCTGCTCTCACTCTCCGAAAATGCCGTGACGTCCTCTGAAGCCGTCCACGTCTCGCTATTCAACCTAACCGTCGACACGTTGAACAGCATTCTGTCGCTAACGGTTCCTGGCTGGTACTGTGGTGTGAAGCAATACATTGGAGCGGCGATCTTTGGTTTGGGCAGCCTGGTGGAGACTGTCAGCGAGCTGCAGAGAAAGTATTTCAAAAAGGACAAGAAGAATCGGGGGAAAGTGAACAATATGGGATTGTTCCGATGGGCTCGGCACATCAACTATGGGGTAAGTGCCTGTTGTGTGAAGTTCTGGGGCCACCTTTTGCGATGTGGACTTGCTAATGCCAAGTGAATACAGGGATATGTGATTTGGAGATTCGGCTACGCACTTTGCACGGGCTCCGTTTACGCCATGTGGAATCCGGCGATGCACTTGTGGGACTTTACCGCCAGAGGTATTCCGGCGTTGGATGCGTACATGAGCCATAAACACAAGGACGAGGTACGATGGTGTCATTGTATTGCTTTTGATGTTAGAAGGCCTTTCTGAGATTCTTCTCCTTAGTGGGCCGAGTATAAGCGCACCACCACATGGAAGATGCTACCGTTCCTGTGGTAGCCTGACTTCCTGTTGCATCTCGCCATGGACAGCCTGAGTAAAATATAGTTCGGCGTATTCGCATTAGCCATAGTGGAGTGTCATTTATTCATTGAGAGTAGCGCGAGTGCCATGATCGCATCATCGAATTTATAGGAGTGGTTCTATAGTGAGCGAAACGATATCCAATGGCACTGCGACTAGATATTGTATTATCGGGTAGGGGTTGGAGGCTCTCAGATTGTGAAGTCATACGAGACCGGCCCCGGAGTTGTTCAATGGTGCTCACGAATATCCAAACATTTGTCTCCAAAAGGTCCATCTCAGGGCCAGAGGTGACCGTCAGATGAGCAAAGGGCCCGTTGTTTGAGGAGACACCACCTCGCTCACCAAACCAGGAGAGGCCACTATCCACCAAACCTCCAAATAGGAACCCTTTCCGCCGCTATCCCGCAGCCCTCATCCCAGTCCTAATAATCTGTTCCGCAGTGGTTTGTACAGGCGCCACGCTCTTATTCATCACTTTTCCATGTACAAGCACGTCCCGTTGAAGTTCCTCCATACCTCCCGTCACCGAATCCTGTGCTTCTCCGCCAGTTACAGCGTTGTCCACTATATACACGATCGGTTTCTCGCTCGACGTTGTTGGAGCTTGCGGGTTTGGAAGCGGGGAACAGGTATATGCGATGGGCAGGGAACAGCGAGGGCACGAGAGGGTTTGGTGCGGTTCGTAACCATTAGGTCTACATGAGAAAGAAAGCCGTTGAACAAACTAAGTTGCCTGTATACTTCGTGACGACTGGGACATGATGGAAACCGACCGTTTAATGATGATGTTGGGCCCATCCTTGAGGTTGGTCTTGTACGTGCGGTCGGCGCTTAGGATGGCAGCACCATCGGTTCGTCGTTTGGGTAGGACTTTGATCTTTTTATCTGTGATGAGAACGTACTCTCCGCATCCTGAGCAGTAATATACGTGGAATGTTTCTTCGACTTGATCTGGATTGGAGTTTTTTCGAGTGTTGGTGGATGTGTAATCAGACCGTTCCGATGTGGAAATGGTGGAGTGCGATATGATCTTTGGCATGGCTGATTCGGTTGATTACGCAGGACTATACTGGAGTCAAGAGTTCTGTTAGCTCATAAAGCAAGCAAAAAGTTCGCGTGCAAGTTAACATAGGATAGACTTGAATGTACTGAAACGTGACAATACACTTTGCGATATAGGTATCAAAACGAACATAACCAGAGACTGGATAGTCAATTTCACTTCTCTCATCTTACTTCGGCTGGCCGCTTCACTGCTCAATTGCTCTTCCTCCTTCGGGAATGAAACAGCCAAGGATATCACTCAAAGTGACCACACCCGTCGGCCTATCATCGCCATCAACAATCCATACCCTATGAATCCGAGAGCCCAGCATCAAATCAACGACCTCTCCCACGGTAGGAATGCTCTGTGCATCCGCATTGCTATCCCGCACTTCTGAGACGAACTTGAGTTGGTCGGCTTTCACCTGATCGTCCCTACGGCGAGTGTCGACTTCCAGGAAAGTGTACACGTTATCAAGAAGACACTCAATGTTAGATTGAGAGATGCCGCGGAGGTCGGAGGCACTCAGATTGGCGCACAACGAGCCCGAGTCCGCGATGATCGCCACGGCAGAGACGCGGTGGGTGTACATCGTCCGGAAGGCGGCCAGAGCCGTAAATGTATCGGGAACAGTAATGACCCGGCGTGGCCGTGTTCCAGAGGGTTGAGTGGGATCTTCGGAGGTGGGCGTTACCGTGATGGATAGGGATGACGCGGGAGTTTGGAGAATCTTGGTGAGAAGAGGCCGCAACTCCTCGTTGTCCAAGATAAAGGTGAGAAGATCCGTCTGCATTGACGAACCGAATTCGAGTGAGCGTGAAGGAAACCACAACTTCCGGTATATGCACTAGCCTACCTGCGTTATCATGGTGATGGAGCTGCCTTCTGGAGGAGCAGTAGGCCCTGGTCCATCGTCTCGCCCGGACGCACTCGCGTTTAACACATCCTCATCCAAGATGAGTACGCGGTGATAGTTATTGCCGCCCGTAAAGAGCTGTAACACGTTGGAGACGGGGTTGGAACTGTAAATGGTCCACGCCTGCTGTCCCTCTCGCGTTAAACCCACAATCTCTTTGACAGGGGTAGAGAAAAACTGATCCTGAGATTCTTTAACGTCTTCCAGTAGAGATGTGAACTGTTCTGCATCAGGTTCAGCAGTTTCCTTTGCAGAAGGCGGAGAAGAGATCTTGTCAAAGAGCTTTTGAAACACGGTATAAGCAAGAATGTCGTAGACGCTAATGATTCCTGCCGTAGAAATCGGTTAACAACAGTGTTGGATGGTAGATCTGCTTTGCAGACTAACCGGTGTACTCTCTGCCCGCTACATCTTCAGATTGCTTCCAGACAGGCGCGGCCAATATTCCTTCTTTACGTAACATGCACAAGACTTCACCGACGCTATCATTCTCATTGATACAGAACAATCTCAACCCATCTCTCTTGCGTTCGCGGCGATGCTGGAGCAGTTTGCTGATGGGGATATTGGACAGCTTGGAGTAGAGTTCCGAGATCTCCGGACCGAATGATTGAGGCATGGTGGAAAGTAAGGAAAACAATGAAGATATTCTTTGCTATGAGCACGAGCGTGTTGGCACCAAGTGCTCAAGTGAAGGTCACACTTGAATGAGTTGAACTGGCGAGGGAGCAACCATGTTAGCACACCACTGCGAGATCGCCTTTGGACTCTGGACTCACACGCGTGGGAGTAAGCGATACGCTTCTCTTGATACTTTAGAGTAGGCTGTGCAATAGATTCCCAATCTGAAAGTCTGGACCTGGTCTAGTCCTTTTGTTTTTCTGCTCTGCTTTCGTTATGCCCTCTTCCTTGTGAAGTGCTTGCTGGTGGTATTATTGGCAGAAGACCATCATGACTCACGGACCACCTACGCGCGCGTGCTCGAGCAGCCGAACAACGTCGACGACGAAAACAGAGTCGACCTGGGCAAAAGAATTCTTTTTGGACGGATGGACAATAAACTTCTAAATTAATGGCATAACACAACGACACCCCTAGGGCCATTAAATTTTCCTCTTCTTCTCAGCAGGCAATATTGGCACTTGGCCATTCGCTCCGCCAAAATTGACATTCCCAGCAAGCGCCATGACGCCAGCAAAAGCAGCAGCCGCGGCAGCGAGGTTCACATTACTATTACCATTTGCGTCGGTGCCGGAAATGGCTGGCAAAATGGGCTGAGGAGTGTTCTTCGTTTCGGGACCAAAGCCGGCAGCGGCTGTAGAAGGGTTGAATTCAACGCCGGACTTGAAGAAAAACAAAAGTACATGGGTTAATGATACGGCGGTCAAGGCGTTCCACCCAGCAACTACTCACTTCTTCGTAAAAATCACGAAGCCTCTTTTTTCCATCCCTGTCGGTAACCAGTTGCCTCAACCACTTTAACTCCATCTCATACTCCTTCACCCTGCGCTCAAGAACGGAGCACCTATCGGTCATTTCCTTTGCCGTTTGCTCCAGCTGCTGCTCCCGCATCTTTTTCTTTGCGCGGAAACGAGCAGAAGCTGCAGTATTACGACGGCGTTTGTCCAACTCCTCGTCACTCTTCTGGCGAGGCTGGCCAGCCGCAGCAACTTCTGTGGCGCCACTGGTTGCGATAGTAGCAGGCGTATCGGTGATTGGAGGCGTCTGCAAGACCGATAAGAGCTGAGAAATTTGCTCAGGACTTATGTTTACAGCAGAAGCAGCGGTGGGCGCGGTTGGCTGCACACTTGCTGTGACCTCCACATCACTTGCAGGAGAAGCAAGCGGCACGAGCTCAGGCAAAAAAGGCTTTTCCGAGATGCCAGCGGGGTTGTACTGAGGCGCAACCTGCTGCTTGTTGACCTGTCGCTCTTCGTACTGCGCAACGTTGGCTGTAGGGGCAAACGCAGCCGCGTCAAGGACATTGCCAGCCTGCAAACGCTGGTTGAAAGTACTGGAGTTGTCGGACGTATCCGCAAAAATGAAATCGGTGTTCAACCAAAGATCCAAATCATTCTGAAAATCCACCTCCGTAGAAACAGGAGGAGAAAGGTCCATGTTGAGCATGGCGATATAATCGTAGTTGTTAGCCATCGTTGAGATGTTCTACTTCACACAAATCCTGGAATTGGGTACGGAAAGCACAGACGGACGTAGGCCGGGAAACAATGATAGACGCTTGGGTCGCTTAATTATACGTCGGTATACAAGTGGGCCGTGCCGTGTTTGGAGGTACACTTTGGGCTTGCAAACCTCTTAATGATCCAGGAAGAAACTTAGAAATTGTCCACCAGGTGTATCCTCATGCTATGCGACGGTGAGTGGTTCTCTTTCAAGTAAATACGGGTAGTCTCGTCCTGTTGCTTTGCAGACGGCGGCGGGGGGTGGGGGCGACTTGTTGCTTGCTGTGCTGTGTATATGTAGGCAGTAATAATAAAAGTATCTAATCTGCTGCGTTCGAATGAATTTTGGTGAATCGAAATGAATTTCCGAATCGGGGAGTCTCGGCTTTGAAATCGCCCAGTTTGCATGGCTGTGCCGTGTGCCAAGGAGGCACAGCACTGATGAGGGAGATGAGATTACCTCATCTCCGCTGCTGGATGCCATAAGCATACTATAGCAACAAGATAAGTGGTCATTGGATGTCCGGCGCGTGGCGTCCATAAACCCTAGCACCATGTTGCACAGCGAGTGTCTATTCATTGTGAGACATTGCGGGGTCGTGCGAGAGAGCGTATGAGAAAGAGAGAGGAGAGAAAGAGAGTATCTGTGTGTGTGTGTGTGTGTGATAATGATATTAATTATTAATTAATTCAAATGCATGTTGCAAATGGGGGGCACAACGAACAATTAACAGATGCACATGCAGAGAGATCGAAGCATGATCATGAGCAGGCAGCGCTGCTGTGTTGGTGTTGGAATTGGTTGGAAAGAGGAGAATTGTGTGTTGGTTGTTGTTTGTTAATGGTTATTGTTGGGAAAAGAGGGAAAAGGGTCGACTGGCGGCGAACAAAGGACGGCTCGCGGCGAGGGTTTGTGATAGTAACTACTAGCAGAGTATATTTATACTTAGCATGATATTTTACTTATTACACTGACAGATCCCGTCAGATATCAGTGAATTTCCTGTTGGCGGCAGAGCAAAAAGCGGTTGTTGTTGTCTCAGAGTGAGTAAGTAATAAGTAAAAAAGTGGTATATCACAAAAGGGTTCTCTCCAAGTGGGAATCAAAGCCACCTAACTCACTCACAGTAACCCGCCAGCTAGTAGCCGTCCTTACCCTACTGGGCCTACCCTCCCTCGGCTTCATATTTCACAGCAGCACAACCAGAAAAGGCAGCAGCGTTAAAACGACTGAGCGAGGCGAGGCTTGTGGAATTTTAAGGCCAACAAAAAGGGTAAGTCGCATATGCGCTGTCGAACATTCGATTGCGTCTACTTTAAAAAGGGGGGTTTTCACTGACCTGCATGCATGCACCAAACCCCTTTTATATCAATTAGATTCTACTACTCCGCAGCTCACCACAACTCTGCCTGCTGGCACTCTTGCTGCTGTCGCTGTGTACGTTGGGAACTGCCGTTACTGTTTTGGTTCATATTCAGGAAGGCTCATCCCAGGCATGCTTTTTTAGCGACGAGAAGAGGCAAAGAGCCCGTATCGTGCCTTTATGCACATAGATACCTATCCCTGCATCTAGTCATTTCACCTCTCCTCCTCACACTCGCTCACCTCACCTCCACGACCATCCACACTACTACTATTAGAACATGACGACGACGACGCAGCGAGATCGAGAACCAGGCGGCGTAACCAAAAAGAGATCTATTATCTTTAGACTAGCAAAAGACCCTCACACCACTGTTGCGTCCCTATTTCACGTCAAAAAGTCCCCCTCATCGTTATCCACAACTTCTCTGCCTACACTCCAACTGCAACCACCACTCTCATCACAAACATCGAGTCAGAGAGACTCTGGATCGACGTGGGGAACGGGCTCTCATGCCGGCGCAGAAATGGGTCCAGACTCGCCGACTTCCAGTGTTCCACCGTCGCCAGGCGGCCTGAGTGGCACCCTAAGCAGTGCGAGAGGGAAGCTGGGTCTCTTGGCCAAAAAGGCTTCCTTTGCGAGTTTACGACGTGCACAGTCTGAACCGGCCATTGTCGATTTGGCAGCCAAAGAAGAGAAGAAACAAAAACTCAAAGCATCGGTTGTCGCCTCGACCCCGGTCACGACGGTGAGTAAAGGCAAAGAAAAGGAAAACGAACCACGTAAGTCGGATGAAGGTTACGAGGGCTCCAACTCTGACATCCATTTCAACCCGGATCAGTTGGAAAAGATACCTCTGCCCAAACCCTTGGATGCACCCACTCACCCGGATGCAGCCGCTTCACATGCTTCCTCCGTAACGCGACCGACACCCTGCGGTGGACTGGTCGGTGCACCTCCACATCCAACCATACACCGACAACGATCCCACGCAACTCTCTCTACCTCCTCTGCCGCCGCTCTCCCTCATTCCGCGACCGTATCGCGTCCAACACGGTCAAACGACCAGCGTCCTTTTCGGCGTAGTTTTTCGGCCAACTCTGTGAAATTCACCGAGGTCCAGGTCGCGCCGAACAGCTTTCGGAAAGTCAAGCTCATCGGAGAGGGAGATGTCGGAAAAGTGTATCTGGTCGAAAAGAAGGCGAGTGGAAAATTGTATGCCATGAAAGTTCTATCGAAAAAAGAAATGATCAAGCGGAACAAGATCAAGCGGGTGATGGCTGAGCAAGAGATTTTGGTACGCTGTCCCTCTCTCTCTCTCTCTGTTGTGAGGCTTATAGTTTTGAGACTCATTTTCTTTTCGTTTAGGCCATGACCAACCACCCGTTTATCGTTCCCCTCTACCACACTTTTCAAAGTAAGGACTATCTTTACTTTATCATGGAATACTGTTGCGGGGGGGAATTTTTCCGGGCTTTGCAAAACTTGGAGACAAAGAGTTTGCCTGAAAAAGATGCGCGGTTCTATGCTGCCGAAGTGGTGTGTGCCATAGAGTATCTGCATTTGATGGGATTTGTGTATCGCGACTTGAAACCGGAAAGTAAGTGGATACCTTTTTCGAGGAGGGATGCGGTGGCTATGGAAATTGACCAATTCCTTGATGGGTTTTCTCAGACATTCTGCTACACCATACCGGCCACATCATGCTCACGGACTTTGATCTCTCCAAACCGTCGACGGAACCGGGTGAACCATGTATAGTCAAGACTGCGCCGTTTTCCGTAAGTCTCAGCAAAAGCACCATGTGTGTTTCCTTACATCGTGCCTAAATAGCTTAACTTATGCGCCCGCGTTTTACTTTCAGCTGTCGAACTCATCATCGCCAGTGATCGATACCAAATCTTGCACCGCCAGCTTACGCACCAACTCGTTTGTGGGAACGGAAGAGTATATTGCACCTGAAATCATCAAGGGCAATTATCATACGAGTGCAGTGGATTGGTGGACTTTGGGAATATTAATTTATGAAATGCTGGTAAGTTATCATTACGTGCTCGCCATGATTATACATGGGCTTTCTCAACTCACTTTTTTTGCTTTTCAACAGTACGGCACCACACCATTCAAAGGCGCACACCGCAACGCGACCTTTTCCAACATCATTTACAACGATCCCACATTCCCTTCCCACCCCGCCGTGTCACCCAGTTGCAAATCCCTCATCCGCAAACTGTTGCACAAGGACGAAGAAAAACGGCTCGGCAGTCGGGCGGGTGCGTCGGATGTCAAGAGCCACGCGTGGTTCCGGGACGTACGGTGGGCGCTGTTGAGACACGAACGTCCACCCATGAGTGTGGCGTTGGAGCGCAGTGGTGTGGGGAATTTTAGAGAGTTGAAGGAGGAAGGAGGGGTGGACTTGGAGAGTGAGGGTGAAGGAGCGGTGGATGGGATTTGGAAGGGGTTTGAGAGTGTGAGTGTGATGCATTCGAGATGAGGAACAGCGGCGTTTTATGGTGTTGTTTGTCTTTTCCCCCTTCCCTCCATCTGCGTTCTTTTGTTTCTCTATATTTGCTCCTCACACATATGGTGGCTATGGGTGCTGCGGTTGTATATTATCTCGGTTCTGGTGTTTTGTGGGTTTGTGTGTGTACGGGTTTTGGCGTAGTTGTTGTTTGGGGCGTGTTATAGGTGGTCCGGCTTAAGAGTGGTTGTATATTTGGGGGATTTAGAGTCTGTTGAGATTTCTGGTGTTCTATATAGTACGCATTTTCTCTCTCTCGCTCTGTCTTCTCTACTCTTTGCTTTTCGTTGTGCTGTGTTGATGTTCTCACTGTGTCTTCTTTTTTACAATAGGATTAGTGGCGTCAGTAGCAGAAGCGAACAGGAACTCATTTTTTTCCATATTCTTGGAACAGAATGATGGACTATTCTGCAGATACAGAACTACCATCGTATATATACAATCTACCTCCCAAGACCTTCGATTCACTGCATCGACCACTTACTCATTTTTCCCAACAATAGCCCGCTACTGAGTTACTGTATAGATATATATGCACCGTAGTACGTGTAACCAAACCGGCCATAGCTCAGCTGGAAGAGCATCAGACTGTAACAACTACTGCTATCTGGGTGTCCCCAGTTCGATCCTGGGTGGCCGGACATCTTTTTGGTTTAATGTTTATTCTTTGGACGCGGTTCAAAAGCACCACGATGGCGGGTGTGGTTATTTATAGATTGGTTGGACGAACAAAGGGTGGAACAGGTGGGATATTTTCCGATGATGACTATTCATAGATGGTGTTGTTGTTGTTGTGTGTCTTCGGTTCGGTTTTGTGGTTTTGAGTAGACACGGGTTTTTGGTGTTTGGAAAGTGGTTTAGGTAGTGTTTGGTATTTTGTGTCTCTCGATTCGGGGGTGTATTATTCGACTGGGTTTCATACCACCGTCGTGAGTGAGGAAGTTCGGGAAAGACGTAACCCGGTGTCTGTGTGTGTCTGTGTGTTGGAGAGTATTACACTACGCGAGGCGAACACATATTTTTTTACGGGAGTTTGTGTGAGGTAGTGGGAAAGCAGGAAGAGGGGATAGGATAAGAGGAGAAGGATGGAGAGTGAGTCTGCGCCGAGTTTTGGGAGGTCTTTGTGGGTGAGTAAACGTGATTTGAGTGAGTGTGTTGTTTTCTTCGTAGAGAGAAAGAGAGAGAGAGTGTGTATGGTGTGTGGGAATATAGTGTGGGTCGGGTGTTGGGAGTAACTGAGAATCTGGTTCGAAAAAAAAAAGCGGGGAAATGACTATCTACGAATACCAGTTTTGTGTTGGGTTTCTTTGTTTCTCTTTTCTCACCATCTTTTCTCACGTTCATTCTTACCACCCAAAAACCAAAAACCAAAAAACACCCAAAAAACCGCAAAAAAAACACAAAAACCGAAAACCCCAAAAAACCGATAAATAATTCTTACATTTAGGACCAATCCGACCAAATCGAAAACTACACCAAACACGGCACCCAAATCCTCCTCTCCTTCAGCGACTTTCTCAAGCGTCGAGCCGAGATCGAAAAAGAGTATGCCGCCAAACTCCAAAAACTTGTTAAAACGCAACAAGAAGAGCACGACAAGCGGTCAAAAAGTTTTAACACAAGTAATAGTAGTGGGAGTACTACGGGTGGGGGTGGAGGGTTTGCGGTGGCTGTGAGTGGGACTACGGCCAATGCGGGGTGGATGATGTTGTTGGGAATGGCGGATCATGCGGCGTCGTATCATGCGGGGTTGGCGGATCAGCTTGTCGGGGAGGTGAGGAGGAAGGTGAAGGAGAAGGTGAAGGAGAATGAAAAGATGTTCAAAAAGGTGGGTTTTTTCTTTTTGCGGAAAATGAGGCTGTTTCTTTTTGGGAACGGGAGTTTTGGTTTTGTTATGTGGAAGCTCCGGGACACCTGAAACGGGTCAGGGCAGTTATGGGTGGTCGCCGAGAAGGTCTCTAACCTCTTTTCCTTTTTCTGTTTTTGCGCTACCCAATCATCATGTTTTCCCTTTTTTTTGAACGTTTCCGAATGACCACGACATTTACTTATAGTCCTTCGACGAAGTCCGTAAAGAATATGCCGAGTACAAAAAGGTGACGGACCATCTTGAACGCATTCGTCAAAAATACGACAAAGCCACCAAAGACATGGATATGGCTCGTCAAGCCTATGAGCAAGCCAGCGCGGATATGAATCGGACTGCCAAGGAAATCGAAAAGCTTCGCCATGATGCAGAGAAGAAGGCGATTATTGCGCAGGAGGCGGCGGGAGCTTATAAGAGTTGTATAGAGGCGACGAATACGGAGAAGGATAGGTTTTATGGAACGACGTTGCCGAGAATGTTGGATGTGAGTTGGCTCTTTTTTTTTGTTGCGGCGGGGTGTTGTGTTTTTTTTCCGAGAGATGATGATCTGACACTCTATGTATTTGTTTTTTTCAGCAAATTCAACGCGACGACGAATCCCACCGCATCGAGTTTCTCAAAAAAGCGTTTCTTCAGTACAACGACCTCCTCGCGCCACAATCCACCCACCTCGCTTCGGGTGTGCAAAGCATGTCCGACATGTTCACCAAGATCTCCCACACTTACGATTCCGCATCGTTTGCCAAACTGATGTGCACCCACTCCCCTCTCCCGTCAGACTTTACCTTTGAAGAGCGCTCATTGGGTATCGCACACCAAGGCAGCGCAGGGCTGCTCGGCCGCAAAACAGTCACGAGAGGGTTCACGAAAACCAAAGACGACATTGAGGAGAATAAGGAAGATGCGATCATCACGATGCCGTCCAAACAAGGCCGGAAGAAAGCGTTGGAACGGATCAAAGTGCTCGACAAGGAACTGACAGAACTGGAAAAGAAGCGACAAGGAGTGGATACCCTTATGAACGTGTATGCGTCCAAACCCGAGATCAATCAGGACCCGAAAGTGAAACGTGATTTGGATGATCAGATTGCGGCGTTGGAGGCGAGGACGCATTCGGTGGTGGGAAAGAAATATAAGTTGCAGTGTTATATTGCGACGATTGATGGGAGTCCTATGCCTGATCCGCCTGCGACTATGGCTGGTGGTCATGGTGGTGGAGCGGTCGCGGTGTCGTCCAGTCCTATCACGCCCTTCTCGGATACCAGTTCTGTGACCAGCCCTGCATACCATTCTCAGAGTTTCCGACAGGATGAGGCTGATTTTACGCCTTCGCCTTCAAGTGCACCTCCACCACCGCCGCCGCCTGCGCCGTTGTTGATGGATGAGAGCCCAGGCATTAAACATCCGGCCATGCGAATGGCGTATGACTTTACGGGAGGGGATTCGCATGAGTTGAGTGTTGCTGCGGGTGAGATGGTAGAGATTCTGGAGAAACAGGATGATGGATGGTGGAAGGCAAGGGTTGTGAGAGATGGAGAGGTCAAAGAAGGGTTCATACCAGGTATGTTTTCATATTGCTACATGTGTGTTTCTGTTCCTTGTTATGGGTGATTCATGTATAACCCGAACTTGGATTTGCTTTTAGGGAATTATACCGAGCCTGATGGTGATACGTGAGTGTGCTCGTTGAGTCAGCGGAAAACCATCTCGCGAGACATCGAAGGAGTGAGGTTTTTTTCATGGACTGTGCACGAAATAGACTGGTTGTGGTTTTGCCATAAATGCGTTCTGCTGTTGTTGTTCGTTTTCAAAAACAAAAACAAAAACAAACGAATACCAGATGATCCCTGTCCGCCCAGACTATGCCGATGTTCACCTAAACCTCCCATGTACAAGACTGCTTACTAAACGGTTCTATCCATATTCAAAGACTCTTTGGACGCCATAGGTGTCGACGCTTCCGAAGCCTGCGTCAAACTCCCATCATAGTCCGCACGACTCACTCTACTCAAGATCTTGACCCTCCTCCTCATCCTCTCCACCTCCTCCACCACTTTCTCCTCTTCCACTGTAACCACGACCTTGTCCCGTAACACGGCATCCACCTCTTTCTGGCCCTCCTCCACTTCTGCCCTATTGGCAGTGGCCAGTCCCAGGATGTCGTCCTCCATGAATTCTTTACCCAAGACGGCTTGAGGCGTCCATCCGTTCATGTACGCGGCGTGCAGGGAGATGTAACACGCGACGAGGGCCAAGCGGGCGATGGGGAGTGATGGGTCGTTGGCTGTCGTCGTCGATGACGAGGATGCGGTTGCGGCAGTGACGGTTGTTGTTGCGGGTGTGGGTGTGGTAGTAGGCGACGGGTCTCCGCGTTGTAGGAATTGGAGTGTGCGGGATGTCAGGTCGAAGCGGAGCCGTTTGGCGCGGATGGGTGCGCCTGGCAAAATACGCGATAGCGCCTCGTCGAAATCACGGTAGGCGAGGAGAGAGGTGTTGGAGTAGTCGTAGTGTTTTAGGGCGCGGGTGAACTGAAAGTCATAAGAGAAACATGAGAGATGTGGAGAGGAAACGAGGTATGAGTGGTGCAAAAAATGTAATGACTCGCCCGACGGGCTAAGACGAGTCGCAACGTGTAACGGGCAGAGTACTCACAAAGATTTGGTTGGGTTCTCTACCGGTTTTGATCATGTGGAGAACATGTTCCTCAACGAGTTGTGGCGTAAACCTGTTCTTTGAGAACGCGACATACTCCAGTTCGATTTGTTCATACATTTCTTTCTGTGACCACAAAACCACCACATATTTCAGTCCGGTGTCACAAAAAAAAAACCATTGGTTATCACAGTCGAACAGATGAGAACGCTTACCGTCCTACTTGGCCACAACACACCCACTACTCGTCTCCATCCATCCTTATTCGTCACACCCCATGCCGTGAGCAACTTTCTCACCAGCAACATGTACTTCCAGAGACAGTCTTCTTCTCCAATGAGACAGCGAACGAAAAGGGTCACGTAAGGATTGGAAAGATTATTCTGAAGTGAGGTGAACAAGTCATGCATGGGTTTGGTGCTCAACGGGGTGGGGTAGCGCTGTGTCATCATGTCTGTGAAAATATCCTAGCACCGACGTCATATTCAACATTACCATAAGAATCACAGCAAGCGGGGAAAAGGACACTCATCAACTTACGATAAACAGCGGGAACACCTCTCCCTGCTGCACCCGCTTATCAATCTCCGTTTCCACCTCCCACGCATACTCCATGGCCTCCTCCACGAATGCTAAAACCTTTTGGAGTGTCAACACGCGCACAGGCACGCCCTTCATCAACGGCTCCTGGTACTTGTCGTAGAACCACTGCCAGAGTTGTTTGATAAGTGCGGGTGTGGTTTCGAGTTCCGCTTCGTTGTAGTCGTCGAATGGTGTGAGAGGTCGCTCGACCCGGGAGAAACGGAGGAGGAGAGGTGGGTTGGTGAATTTAATGTGCGTCGTGCTGGGAGGGAGGAGGAAGTGGGGAGGAAGCGCGCGGTGTGGGCATATCACTGTCTAGTACCGTTAACAGATATTGACGGTGGTGAATCAAACGGTATAAGGGACGAGGTTATGATGATAGCTTAATTACCCGTTCACCGCATTTTGCGCAAAAGGACATTTCTTTGTAGGGTTTAAACGTTTCTGCGTTATCCGTCGACGTATGCATCTAGGTTTTGCGGTTGCATAGCAGCTTGAAATTAGCTCTACGTCCATTCCAAAGAAACAGACAGCAAACATCAACAAGGTATCACACTCACCGAGAACGAAGCCCCACTTCTCTGAATCTCAATCCTGTCTTCCTCTTCCTCACCCAGCTTCTCTGTCAAAGCCTTGATTCTCACGTCCAAAAGCTCACGTTCCTCCAGCAACCCGCCAATCCGTCTCTCAAACTCTCCTTTCAGCACCTCTAACTCTGCCTCATACCCTTCCTCGTTGCCTCCGCCCACACCAGCGCCTTTCAGAATATCCCGCTTCTTGCGAAGTTGGGAAAGCGAAGTTTCGTAATCGTCCAATTGGACATTTAGGATTTCGGAGAGTTGCGAGTGGAGGAGCGTGACCTGATAGTGGCTATAGGAACGAAGGGCTGAAGAGGTGACGTGGAGCGGCATAGAGGAAAGGACAGCTTCTTCTTCGGAGGCAATCTCCTCTGTTAAGAGAGAAACGATGATGTGTTGTTAGTCGTGCCATCGACAACACAATCCCACAGCGGTGTGGTAGGGACCAAAGCTTCGTACCTTCTTGTCGTGCTTCATACCCTTCTTTGAAAACGGAGAGTTTTTCAATGACGTGATTGGATTGGGTTAGGTTTGTCTACAAAGTGAAATTTGAAAGTCTCCGTCAACAAGTCCATGCGCAGGACGATAAATCACCTCATTGACGTACATGTAATTCCTCAATCTCATTTCGTAAATCTTGTTCATTTTCCTTGCTCTCCTCTTTGATAAGCTCAATTTCCTGCTTGAGCTCTTCGGTAGTGTTTTGCATAGACGATACAGTTTCTTGCAGTTTCTGGGCCGCAGCTTCTTGCGCACGTAATGCCTCCCTAAATCGGCAACGCGTGAGTTAAGAGCCAATCCACCTTGAAAACCAGCCATCGCCCAAAGTTTGGTAGGTATAGCTTAGAAGACACGCACTTTAGCGCCAGGTTCTTCTTCTCCAACAATTGCAAATCATACTCCCGAAACTTCAACTTTTGTTGTAAAGATGTAACCATCTCGCTCTGATTCGCCGTCGTTTCCTCCCTACAAACAGAGAAAAGAGTCAGTCAAAAGCCCAAGTAATAAAGAATCCGCTGAATGTGCACGCAACCAAACCAGATGCAGCTACGCGCAGCACCATAGGGATAGGGGGGTGTTGTTACCTACGCTTCCTTCTTCCTTCGCATCATCTCCACAAACCACGGCACCCGTTCCACCGGTTCACTCCACTTTCGTCCTGCCAACTCATTGCTCGTCACCTCCCTGTCTCTAGGTACATAGACGCACTCCCGCAACTCCTCGACGAGGGTTTTGATGAAATCCCCAACAGGACCGATGCGAGGAATAACATCCTCCAAGATCCGGAAACAGTGCGACGCGCGCGCTGGATGCGGGCAAGTTGGGTAAGTGTTGCAAGTTTCTTTCCAGTCAAGAGTGTATTGAACGACTGTTACGAACAAACGGACATGTTAATCGTCCTCAGCAATGGTTGAACACCGTGCAAAGACCAACTTACCGGTGGATTTCCATACTCGAGGAACGTCGACGCCCGGAAGGTGTGTTCGGGCTGCTTGGGCGTGGAGTATCTCTTGCCGCATGGTCAGTCCTTTTCATATTTCTTCTATTGACTTGTGGGGGAAAACCCAAAAAACGCGAGGTGGACGTGCTTACGAGACTCCGATGGGCTGACTCATCTGATGAAACTCCATGTCGAACATACCATCTCTGCTAACCCGTTAGGGCAGCCGCACACCTTGGTATGGAGATCCATTGGGACGGATTGTTGTTTGGAGGTGGAGTATGGAATGGATCCTGCGCTAACCCAATAGCTTCCTTGATGGTACGTCTCAAGACGATCGGAAGACTGAAGTTCGACACGGAGATGAGTGGAGCGTTCTAAATTCCATTTTCATGACATCACAACGCGAAGGCAAAAGTTGGAAAGATCACCTTAAGAAGGCAACTGCGGTTTATAGCCATAGACTCAAGAGGAAAGAAGCACTGGGCAGCTTCGCTACCGATATTATTGGCGAGCGCCGTGAACAACGCTCACGATGGCCATCTTCCCGTTGATTAAGTCCCCACACCTGCCCTCCTTCTTTACGCCATCATCATACGCCACCCCACTGTCCCCACGCCCCACCCGCCGTTCATCGGTCATCCTCGCACATGCAACTACCTGGATTGTCACTATCATCCTCCTCCTCTTCTCTGGGCTCTTTTACAGATATGTCTCGCCGCCCACGGCCTACTTTTCCGTCACAGACACATCTTTCATGGCTCCATACCTCGAAGAAAAGTTTAGCAGTTTCTGGAGCACTTTCATAAGCGTTGCAGCACCCATTGTGTGTATGGTGCTCATACAATGTCTGTGGATTGGGAGTATCTGGGATTTGTATGCAGCGATCACGGGGCTTGTGCAAGCATTGGCGTTGAGTTTGGCAGGGTGTGCGTTCCTGTGGGGGACGGTTGGAGGTATGACAAACAAGATTGCCCCTTTTTTTATTGCCCTGTCTTTCTCACCGTTCATCTGTCACCATACATGCGTACTCAGGACTGCGACCGTATCACCTTACCGTATGTGACCCCGACCCGGCCCTTACCTCCAACACACAAAGATACTACGACAATTCTGTGTGTCGTGGAGAGATTTCAAAGATCGACCTGCATGGGTTTCCTTCTGGACACGCCGCCACAGTCTTTGCATGTTGGCTATTTCTCTCGTTTTGGTTGACTGGTAAATTCAAAGTATGTCACAGGCAACAGAAGCCAAACGTTTTTTAATACCATTCGCCGTGTCTACATGAGCACTCACCCTTTCTTTTGTCCTTGACGTTAGCCATTCACCAACTACCCCCACCTATTGTCAATCCTTCTTATCTTGTTCCCGCTCTTTATGGCCAGCTGGATCGCCATGTCGCGCATTCGCGATTTCCGTCATTTCGGGTATCAAGTCTTTTGGGGCGCGGTGATCGGTATCTTCTCTACGACGTTAGTCTATCGGCTACATTACAGGAGCTGGCTGTGGGGAGACAACAGCGGGGTATGTACTCAGAAAAGCTGGTTCCCAATGCAAAAGTTGCTGACTAAAAAAATCCCATCTCCTTCTCTGTAATTGGTGAATTTTTTCCCTACACCCATTAGTTACCGGCGTATTACCTTCACGCATACCAGCTGGCTCCGTCTCTGTCTACTACCACCTCCAATTCCCCGCGCGCTGGAGGATTAGTTGCTCCCGAAAGTCGTGATACTGTTGCGGTCGACATGCCACCGTTACAACCTAATGGGCAGGTATTGGGTCCTGATGAAACCAAAGATGCAGATTTCCGGATCGCACAGAATGGCTACTAAAGGGTGCAAGGCTTAGATGTACCTGTTTGTTAAATGGACCGCTTCTGGTTGTTGTCATTTTGTGAACACGATAAAGCATATTATAGTCATGTGACACTAAACATCACATCTGCGTCATGTGACCCGCTTACCAAGTGGATTTCAAATACCCAACGGAGCTGGGATCTGCGGAAAATACGTGGCAGAATGCGCGCCTGTCGGGTTGCTGCGTTGCGATTTGGAACAGAACGGGATACGTGTCAAAAAGCGAGATATGCCAACAGAAAAGAAAGGGTTTTGCACCATCAGCTGCCTTCGCACAGC
The DNA here is from genome assembly GCA_025558075.1 of Gaertneriomyces semiglobifer. NCBI lineage: Eukaryota > Fungi > Chytridiomycota > Chytridiomycetes > Spizellomycetales > Spizellomycetaceae > Gaertneriomyces > Gaertneriomyces semiglobifer. The sequence continues at coordinate 293,092 of JAHLKF010000010.1, read as the reverse complement.
ATATGATAATAATGTCGTAGGGGGCAAGTAAAACAATGGTCTTCTCTCCCTTCAATCAAGATCCCAATGGCGGCTCCGGGCGCATCCGCGTACGATACGTTGCGCATTTGAAATCTGTGGTTTGGTCAACGTGGCATGTTTGTCTGTCCCCTTTGCAGGCCCATCCTCAAATACCCACCGGTTTGCATCTCAAACTTGGGTTGTCCACACACACTCACCGCTCGCCGTTGTCCGCCGATAAGTAGTTTACTAATAATCCATTGTTACAATTGCCATTACGTTCTTTTTCCCCCCTCAGTTTTGCAATCATCAATATCACACGTACATGCACACACACAACCCTTCAAACCCGCTATCGCCCGCCCGCGCTGCTTTAACACTTGGCCTTTTCTCCTGTGGCATCTACTAACAAAACCTGCGTAGCAACTTGCCATTTGTCAGCTACGCCCTCCGTTCGGCTGGCGCATTGCCCCATTGTTAACGTGGCATATCCCACTTCCCCAACACAACACAATTAACAAACCCACCACCACACCCGTCTTTTTCACGTTCAAATCAAATTCGCACACCCCACAACAACCCAATGCCAAGACCCATTCAACCTCGTGGCGTATAAATTCCCCATCCCAGATCCTCCTTCCCTCCCTGTCTCCAGCTCCTACCATCTTCTGAAATGCTTACTGCTCTTCAACTACTATCCAGTAGTCATCATCTTCCGTTCTCTTCAACTATCCTATCCCACAGAACCCACTCTGTCCAATACTCAATATGAACACTCCCGAGACAACTCCTCTCGCAGACCTTCTTACTTCCTTCGATGTCGACGCTCTCTATCCCCAACATCACCAAAAGGAAGCCCTTCTTTACAATTATAATTCCATTTCCGAGAGCGCGGCTGCCACTGCCGTCGACAACACCATGATGTTTCCGATCTCCCCGTCCTTGTCGCCGGACATGGACTTGAACCCCGTGGAATTCGATATGTCCTTGTTCGAGTCGCTAAATGCCGATGCTAATGGTTTGGAGGATTTGTTGGGCATGCTGGACAGCTCCTCGCACTCGAGTGGTAGCGGGACTACTAGTTCCTGCGAGGGCGACTTCGACACACCGTTCCTCACCGAGTTTGAAAGTCAGTCTTTGGCCCCAACCATCACAGTAAACCCCACCATCACGCAATTCCAACCCAGCCAGACGACGATACCCTCACAACCACCACAGCAACCCGTACATATAAAAGGCCGTCCGGGCCGGAAACCCAAGCCACGTCCGACGGACCCATCGGAAATCCTTCGTCTTACGCTCGCTAAACGCGCTAAAAACACAGAAGCAGCGCGACGATCGCGATTGAGAAAGATGAAAAAGGCCGAGGATATGGAAGAGCGTATCAGAGCGTTGGAAGAAGAGAAGGCTGATTTGGAACGGGTCGTGCAGGAGTTGCGGGGCGCTGTGCGTGGATGCAGAAGGTGTGCTGCTGCCATTAGGTCGTGAGATTACCTTTAGCATATCCGAGTTGAGCTCGAGATATAGCGGTGACATCCGTGAGGATTGTCCATTTTTTGGAGTTAGATAGCAGTTCTATTACTTTTTTTTGCTCGTTGATACCGTGCGTCGTCTAATACACAGTGACGTTTCAAAACCGCTATGCTTGTGCATCTGGCCCCCAGCTTTCGCTTTCGAATGCAAACCACTGGGCCTCTTCCCCACGTCGTGACAGGCCTTGTTCTCTGTTAACTCGCTGTTCCACATTTCCTACTGTGCACTTTGCAAACTTCCCCTTCGCGTGTGTGGCACAGTCATAGAACGCGTCGCTGCACTGTTCGCACTTAAACAAATAAACTTTTCCCCTTGTGTTGGCTGATAGTCTGATACTCAATGTTCAGTTTCGCTAGCCACGAAACGGCCGCTGATATGGCTTCTCTACAATCAAGCACTCCAGCCCTGCTCGCAGTTCGCAATATAATAGACGAGAAGATGGGGCCTACCTCAATCGTGAATCTCGTAGTCCTAGCTGATAGCAGCAAAAGGATTGGTTTCAGACGGCAACGTCTTCAGGTGCGACGAGATCATGACGGTCCCAGTCGAAGGCCATATATGTCGGCTGTACAAAACCTACCGCGGCTACATCGGCCAACTATCCATAGAAGCCCCACAAGAACGCGAGAGCAAAACATTACCTACACCGGTTCTAATCGTGGACATCTCCGGGTCCATGGGAAAGCATGCCAGTCGTCTCATCTGCAAGTTGCTACCGGAAACCCTCAAACGGCTGGGTTATGCATCCGACCATACAGTCCATCTAATCACCTTTGCAAGTGAAGCTGTGCACCATACTGCAACACTGAAACAATTATCGGAACTCCAAATCCGTCATGGTGCAACTTACATGGCCGGCGTCCCTGCTGTCCTCCAGACGATCATTGCACGGCGACGCTTTTTGGATCCTGCTTATGTGATTCTTACGATTTCGACGGTGAGATTATGGATACCGATCAGACGCAGAAAGCGGCGGCTGAATTAGCCCACAAAGTGCGAAGGACGAGATCCGTCATCCGTTCGCATGCCATTCGGTTTGGAACCGGTGGATTGCCAGATACGAGAGCGTTGTCTTCACTGCTCCAAGTTGACAACACCGGGTTTCCAGTCGCCGTCGAGGATGTCAGCGCCAAGTGCTTGGACGAGGACATTGTCTCGATGACTGTCGATATTCTTGGGCGTGATCAAGCGTTTACCGCCCAGACACTGGAGGTGAAGGGAGCGACTGCGAGGCGATTGCCTTGGGAACAACAGGGCGCGCGTAACCTTAACCTTCTGGACGGGACAACGTCCCTGTGGCTCGATCAAGTGCCAGAGGCCATCACAGTAGATGGCGTGCCCTTGCACATTGAAGTATTCGAGGAGTTTGTTACTCGCACCAAGTATGCTGAACTGTTAGGAAAGACGCTGGGTGGCTTCCTTCAGCACGCGAGGGTGCTCAAGGTTGTCGGTACAGATGACGCGAAAGAGAAAATCTCGCAGATGCTGGAATACTTTGAGGCACTAGAGCAATGCTGGGCCGAGCAAGATGTTGAGGATGACAAGCCGTCGACAGACGGTAAGACGACCAGTTTGCGAGCTCGATCCCAGCGGTTGAAGCGCGCTATGCAAAAGAAGACGACGTCGCTTCGGCAGCAGCTCAGCACGATCTTGAACGACGAACGGGTCCATAAAATGAATGCCTCCCAGCAAGCTGATTACTTGCGTACGGTGGATGTTAGCAAGACATCCAAGGGCCTCGCGGGTCGAGCGGCGAATTCTGCCGGTGGTTTCGACTTTGACACCATAGCCAGAGACGAGGTAACCGCCATGCATTCCCATCTTTCGGAACTCGCCGACGTCGATGATTCTCAACACATGGTTTCGTTTTACTCGTTGGCCACTACGTTGGAAGGAATTAAAACGGTCTGTCAGCTCGTCGATGATGGCATTGTTGATCAGCTGTCGGCTTCGGATATTCTTGAACTTTTCAATGTGGTTGGGATTGCCTGCGATGCGCCCGTTGGCGATTATCCCGATCCCATGACCTACCGCGTGAAGGAGATGCATCCAGGATGTGCGGTCTCCCTGGCAGACGTGCTGGCATACACGATTGAGTCGGGAGGCGAGGACATTGAGACCCCAGGGACAAGAAAGACGATCCGAAATGTGATTCCTGTTTTTGAGGATCCGAGAATCTTTCACTTCTTGCGCAAGTATGCCCCAACCTTGATGGAGTACCTTGCCAGTGTGGGTATGCGTCGGTTGATAGCCGACGTTCCGATGACAATGGGATACACTATCCTCTCGGGGGTGCTTGGCATGACGCACATGCTGACGACCAACAGGTCGGAAGTTGCGATAAAGAGTTTTCTGCAATTAACCAATCAGCTGCCTGTGGTCGCTGGGCCCTATTTCGCCAGCACTCTGGGTCTACTCGATGGTTCCAACGACGACCCTCGGCAAGCGTTTAGCCTCCTCCAAAACGGGGTCAGCAATATGCTTGTTGCCATCCTGCATGCTGTGACTGACTCAGGTATACGCGAGAAACTTGACATGGCCAAACTGTTACGCGCTCTCTACAGCCACGAGGTTTATGTCGCTGTACGCAGGCGGTATCGGGCGTCCGGCAATCCTCCGTCCGAGATTGAAAGGATGATCCATCAATATTTTGATGTGGACTTTTCTGCACGTTGGTGTGTACCTGTCAAAGGCCTTTTCGAAGCCGATGCCCCTCCGGATGAAGTGGAGGCCTCTTGGCCAACGGACGTTTCCGATACTTATGTCTCCAAGCTGTGGGAAGATTGCTGGTACGTCGATATCCTCACACTTATTCCCACACTGTTCTCGATCGCCGTCCAGCCCGTTACGTTCGAAGAGAAAGTCATTGCGATCAAGCAGCTCCCCGCATTCGACGAGGCGTTCAAACAGAAAGCGCTCGGCGTGAAGGACCTAGATCGATTCCGTCGGACATGCTTGCTTCAGGCTCTACTCTTTCCCACGCAGGAATCTCGGCTGAGCAAAACCGGATGTAGTCTCCTTCCAGATCCGGGTTGCGAGGAGGAAGCATCCTTGCTTGTTGAGCGGACCCTGCGAGACACGTATGTCAAACAGTACACCAAGGACTTGGAGAAGAAGAAAAGGGAGGAGGATGCCATCCTAATAGCAGAACTGACCCACACACTCATTTCCGCAGCGGATATGGACGAGTTCGCGCGCCTTATGAAAGAAGGGGTTAGTCGCGGTACGCGAACACTCCGTTTGGAAGGACCCTTTTCCCCGGCTTTCAAACCTTTCGAGGCACTTCTTTTCACCGAAGAACCTCGCGAACCCATTCCTGCACATGCAGAGAAACTGGCCGCAATCATATCAGGATCCACAGCGGACGGCACGGCGATCTGGAACAGTGGCAACATGTTGTTTCCCGTCCGTAAATCCTGGGGTAAGATATTGATCCAACTTGGGCGCGTGGACCTTTGGCGAGAGTTGAAAACGAAGGCTAGAGCACGGCGACATCGGTACCGCGCTGACGATGCGAACCGACACGGCCATTCGAATGAATTGCCTAGTTTCTGGGCTTTGGGGTTCGCGACGATGAAAGACATGGAGGAGAGTGTTACCTCGGAGGCAATGGAGGAGTATCTGGCCAAACATCCAAACTGCTGCGGGAATTGGACTAGGACATTAGATTGACTGCAGTTGCAAAGTGTGCATGTATAGAGCGAAAGTTTACCCTCTAGATACCCCCTGTACCTGTTGGCCATATATGTATTCATCAATGAACAAAATGTTGCTGGTTGTCATCGCTACTCTCGAGCACCGTCATAGATTGCGTATCAGTAAACGATTGTGCTTCATATTCGATTCAATATATTCCAGAAGGGTTTTACAACCCATAATGGAGGGGCGGGTATACATGCGTTTTAAATACAATTGCATGAAATGACAAGTGTGCTAAATGCCACAACCAACTACCGGACCACTGAAGGGCTAGACGTGCCATCGTCCTTACGAATTAAAGGTTCCTCCCCTTCGCCTGCGTCCTCAGTTTCGTCCCCGTCCCAACGCCAACCTCCTTCCACATCCACCACACCTCCCTCACATCCCTCGACATCTACACAGCCATGACCGTCCTCCCATACTATCTCCTCATACCCTGGATCTTCATCTTCACTCAGCAGGCCCCTTTCTTCATCGGATTCCTTCCATTTCATCACTTTTCTCCTGTAGAACTCAAACATCGCCACTCCAACAAAGCATATCGCCCCACCAATAATTCCGCCGACGTTTGCCCACCATCCGCCGGCAATGCCCACCATTCCCGGTCCTACCACCCTCCCCACACTCCCCATTGTCGTAATCCATCCGATCGCACCAGCCTGCTTGCGTCCTCCCATCATAGTCGAAAACAAGCTTATCGTTAACGTCTGACAGATAGGCGATGCAACCGACCACACCAAAAACGTCCCAACATAGAACAAAATCCGGTTGAACTCATTTGGCACAGGTGTCGGGTCAATCACCATCACCACACCTAAAACCAAAACAGCAATTCCGCCCTCCATCACTAGCCACCCAGGAATCACGCGCTGGAGCCTCTCCACACTCAAAAACGAGCCTAGACCTAGTAACCCCAGGATGAAAAAGAAACGCCCACTGTGAGCGAGGGCGTTGGGATCAGACTGGTAGTGGATTTGGTACATCTCCGGAGCAAGCGTTTCGGTGATTCCAATTTGTCCGCGGAGGACGAGATTGAGTAAAAGATATAAGGGAAACGCATACCGAAGGAGACGGGTCGTTTGTGCGGGAGTGGGTTGTTTGTCCTTGACTTTTGGTTCTTTGCCTTTGGGACGCTTATGATGGTGCGTAGGGGCCGCCGTTGAACCGGCCGTCGTATTCGGTGTGGGATCCTTCTTGGGCACATACGCGAGCAGAACTGGTATAAGCGCCAAATTTGTGATCACCAGAAATGCGGTAGGGAAGACGCAGTCGAACAGATTCGGACCCGATCCTTCAGGTGGTAATGTGTCACTCTCGTCCTTATTCGCCGTCGCCGATACTACAACATTGCCCAACCACATAATTAACGTCGCTACCCCGGGCGTCAATGAGAATCCCGCATATTGTGCCATGCCACTCCACGCAATCACCCGTGTCCTCAGGCGGACTTCCACGCCCGTGGCCATGTAAGCTCTGCACAGTGCAACTGTCCCACTTGCAAACCCAACTAGAAATCGCGAAATGTACAGCCAGATGATGGGTCGGGGTAAAGCCCATGCAAACGCGTAAAGGGTGTTGCTCAGGCACGAGAGAATGGAGGCAAAGATGAAAATGGGACGGGAGGAGGATGTCCGGTCGGCAATATGGCCAAAAGGGACTGCGGCCAAGAGACGACCGAGGGAAAAGAGTGAGATGAGCGTCCCGAGCGTGGAGACACTGCCGCCGTTGAGTGTTACGTAGGAATAGCTGGTAGAATGAGAAGGGATCGTTTTGGTCAGCTCAGAGGTTCAATGAGTATCGCAAAACATCAGTTGGCCTTCAGCTCAGCACCATGACGCCCATTCACGATCGTACCGGTGTAGGCACGGTATTCTTACACGACGATCCATCACTGATCTGTCCCGAATCTCAAAAATCTCCGCCGCTCATGAAGTAATCTCGAATACTCACATGGTAGGTACGACTAGTCCTCTACTCGCCTCCGCAATGAACAATGACAAGAGCACCACCAAAATGTCCGATCTTGCCCCTTCGACTTTGGGTATATGCCATCTGCTTGTTCTCCGCCATCTTTTATACCACTTCTCGTTCTCCTGTTCATCATGTCTAAGGCAGCTCTCACATTCTGATCTCCCACAGTCGGATGTATCATTGACCAGCGTAGTAAAGGATGGACATTGAACGTCTGCAAGTGGCACATTCAGATTCAACACCGAGTTGGGTGAGGCATGGTTGTCCCAGTCCCAGTCATCGCTATCTTTCAAGAGTGGGCTGTGCTCATCCTGGTTTGAGGTGTCATTGCTCCCGTTATGTTGAGTAGCACTTGTGGTCAAGAGAAGACCGGCTGCCTGCGAATGAGAGCTGCAATCGGATTGACGAGGTTGACTATCACCACCAGCGGTTGCATCATCGTTCGCACTTGCAGAGATTGTCACTACCGGTCGATCTTGAGGTTGCTGTCGTTGATGCTGATTGCTAGTACTGTGACCACTAATGCTGTTACTGCCGTTGTCGCTGATATGATCTTCCCAATGAGAATAATTCAGGACAGAGCGAGGAGGGGAAGCCGCCATGTAATCAGAACTGCTCTTTTCTGTTTTCGTCTGTTCACTTTCTCTTTGGTCTGCTGGCTAACGTTGCTTGCACTAAAGGCGGCTTCCCAGAATGGAACTGCACCGATGGAGGAGATTGTTAAATACACTCTTGCTGCCGTCCAACAAAATTCCTATCAACCCTTTATTTTCTTTTGCTTTTTTAGTGTTACGTAGTGGGCCTTCCCTCCACCTCATAGCCCCCATTTTCTCCGTTGCGCACGTTCTCAATGCAAAGAAAGTATGGGCCTGAGTCTGAGTTATGGGCTGCTCCTGCGCCAGGCGCATATGATGCCCGTTGATGACGACTGCGAACCCTTGAATTGAAAAGCCGTTGCTGTGCTGTGTTGTGAAAAAACGTCATTGCGTCGCATTTTGTATCAATGGCGGCATCCCTATCTAAACGGGATCTGCACAACCGCGTTTCGCTGCTAAAGGTGTGCAGTAGATACGGAAACTCATCTTCAGCAGTTTGATCAACGCCAAGGGAGGCTGCTACTGCGAACATGGTAGAAGGCATTGTCTCTATCGAGCATGGCCCAAGTGGTCCCGGTGATACGTGTTAATCGGGCAACGAGATCGAAGAAACCGTGCTGATCAAGGACTCGAAGCCTGACCTGTTGACATCGGAATACAAACACAACTGCAGTTTATTGACATCGCAGCAGAGCAGAGAAGGACAAATACAATCCATCAGGCACAGAAAAACACATCTTCATGGCGCAAGATCTATTTACGGCCGGCAGAGACACGTTCTTGAAGCGTCTTCATGAGCTTGGCGCCGTCTTCGGCAAACTTGCGGATACCTTCAGACAGTTTCAGAGTAGCCTACAGTGTTCATGTGGTGATCAGCACTTGCACGATATTTGCACGGAAACGACTACGGAAACAAGGACATACCATGGGGTCCTCGTTCATCTCCCAGCGGAAGCGCTTCTCATCGTATGTGATTTTGGGCAGATCCGCAGACTTGGCCTTCTCAACAGACAGTCGCGGCGTGATCTCATCCTTCTTGTCCTGCAGTTCCTTGAGGAGGTTGGGGGAGATCGTCAAAAAGTCACAACCACAGAGTTCGATGATCTCGTCAATGTTTCTGAAAGAGGCACCCATAACGATGGTCTTGTATCCGTACTTTTTGTAGTAGTTGTAAATGCTCTGGACGGATTGAACACCAGGGTCAGCGGCGCCGTTGTACCCTCCAGCCGCCGCGACATCGGGGTTTTGAGTTTTGTAGTAATCTAGAATGCGTCCTACAAATGGTGAGATGAGGGTAACACCGGCATCGGCAGCGGCAACAGCCTGGGGAAAGCCAAATAGCAGTGTAAGGTTGCAGTGAATGTTGTGGTCACGCTCGAGAACACGGGCAGCTTCAATGCCCTCCCAGGTTGAGGCGATCTTGATCAGAACACGGTCGGAGGAGACACCACGGCGCTCGTAAAGGGCAATCAAGTGCTTGGCTTTGGCAATGGTCGCTTGAGTGTCGAAGCTAAGGTGAGCGGGTACCTCCGTGGACACCCGACCGGGTACGATTTTGAGAATCTCGATACCAAAGTTGACGAGCTGATAAGTTCATCCAAATGTTAGTCGACGTTGAGTATACAGGGAGAAATGATAATGATACATACCAGGTAGTCGAAAGCCCTTTCAGTGATCTCCCCTGTGCTACCACCTTCCTTAACAGCATCTTCGATAGCGCTGTCAATAAGGCGAGCGTACTGCGACTTCTGGGTAGCTTGAAGAATCAACGAAGGGTTGGTTGTAGCATCTTGAGGCTTGTAAGCAGCAATAGCTGGGGAAATGATCGATGGGTTAGAACCGATAGTTGGGGTTTAATGAAGAACTGCATACATTCGAAATCGCCGGTGTCGGCAACAACGGTGGTGTGCTTCTTGAGGTGATCCAATGTGGAGGCCATGATGAGATTAGCTGTAGATGGTGATGAATATGCCAAGTTGAGAGTGGTAATGGTCGTCTTCCCGGAGATGTGTTAAGAGTCAGTCAGATTGGAAGGTCTTCGTTGCCAGACGAAAGATGTGCCCATAACACGCGGCGCCGTATCAAAAGCCATCGCACATAAGACTTTTGTACATATAATAAGAAGCTCGATTGTTGTTCTCCATCTGTTTGGTAACTCTGACCGATTAACGATGTCTGCCAGGACTGTGCTAGAGACCCACCATCGGTAAGGGATGCTGGTTGAGACAAAAAGCTTTCATGAGGTGTGCTTCTCACTCGTTCCAGATACAATATCTGGGCTTATGAGCAAATCTTCGCTGCAGTAGACAAGCTCACGGACGAGCAATATCATTCTAATGTGGGCATGCCGTTTCGTTCCATCCATGGCATGCTCAACCATTTATTGCTGGCCGAGCGTCTCTGGTTTGTCGTTAATGTGCGTGTCCCATTCCCGTGCATGGCAGTAATCGTCAAGTACCATTAGGTACAAACGGATCGTTCTCAGGGCAGACCAGTCAGACATGAAGGACCTAAGCTGGTATTGGACTCACGAGGTGCTTGTGCATGTTGACATGGTGTCGAGATGATGCCACCTATCTCAACGCAATACGTAGCCAAGCTACTCTACACCTGAAAGCACAGAGATCCACTGGGAAAAGTACATCACGGATCGCCAAGAGCTCAAGGCCGCACTGCAGGAGCAGGTATGCCCGCAGCTGTTACCGAGCGCCGTTTGCTTTATACTTACCAACAGGCAGAATCGACTATGGCTGAACTATGTGAGTTCCTTGGACCCCACCACCGATATCTCCCAAACAAAGCAGTATGCAGATTCTCATGGGTGCCCGAAAGGGAAGCCCTTGCATAAAATACTGCTTCACATCGTGAACCACGGCACTCATCACCGTAAGTAGCTCACATGGGGAGCATGTTTCGTGACGTTGCTGAGCAATTGTCGCAGGTGGCCAAATCACCATCGGACTATTCAAATTAGGAATTGATCTACCAGTCGTGGATATGCCGTACTTTGTAGAAGAGCATGAATTTTAGACCTGTGTCATATCATAGTTCAAATTCAAAGAGCCGACATTAAAGACCTCCGCGCGTTTTGTCACCGCGGACACTTTTTAACAATTCAGTGGTATTCTTAGTATTCTCAACTGCGATCCAAATTCGTACCTAAAATAGGAGAAATGTCAAGTAGCAACGCAGCAAAGACGGTTGTTGTTGCACGACCGAAAGCACCTTGTAATGGAAATCGGACTTCGTTGGTCTGTATCAAATGATCATCAGTCCTGACCGAACAGAATATCAACTGGTTGCGCTCTATCGGAGTTCTGTCCGTGAGAAAGCGTGATGAAGCGGAGGTCACCAGCGACCGTGTATCCCGATGATGTAGAAATTATAGAAGGTCGTCCGACCTGGTGGGAAAGGACAATCCACTACTTGAAGACGACAGATACGATTGATCCACTTCCTCCGTCTCCTCACCCCTCAGAACGCCAGGTGCTACCTGTCCGACGAAATCAGAAGATATCCTCCAGTGCTCCCCTTCCTACGAAACAATCTTCCGCGCCGCTGGATGAGAATGAGGGAGTCGAGGATGATGCAAACATAGCGGAATCAAATGTTACGTTCTTGAATGTAGCGGCGCTGGAAGGGGATTCCGAGACACTGAGAAAGTACATGAATCCCATTACTCTGGTGTTCCGGCATGAACGTACGGAAGAGCACTATTATCGAACGATGTTGCTACCGAACCGCGTTGTCTACTTGCGGTTGCTTTCGTTTATCCAGCTGCTACTTTTCACGTGCGTGCTCCCCGGCGCAATGGTGTTGAGGAGGCTGCGTTTCGACTTTGTGAGGATGGATTCCATATATTCCGTGTGTGCTCTGTCGATCGTAAGCTTTATCTTCCTCATGTTCACTACTATATGGAGAGGGGGCCACTTGTATATACGGATTGCTTTGCACTCGCGAGCAGCGCGTCTGGTTTTACATGCGGTTGAGGTACGCCGGTCTCTCTTTTGGATGTATTCAACAGTTAACGATTTTGCATAGATCTTTTCGGTGTCAGTTCTATCCACATGGGATTTCTTCTGTTCCGGATCAGTTCGCGCTATCGTTGGGCCCATCTCTGTTATACCCATTATTTATTTCTGCGTCTGCAGCGGCTTTGCAGCGACATACTTACAAGGCGTAGTGGGATTAACGGGTATCAGCGTGCTTTGCATCTGTAAACTAGTCTTCGTCTCGCTCCAGCATGGCGCTCATGGAGCTATCATTTATGGCGCGCCAATCGTCTTGGTCTTCATTCTAGCTGGCGGATTTGTGGTAGCTGGGGATAAGAAGCGTCGCATTGCGTAAGTTTCTAAGTGCTGGTCAGGCGTTATTCCGGGCACTGAATCTTTGGGGGAATTCTAGATACATTAAATATCGCGTGGTTGAAAACCGACTATCGCAAATGCGCCTGGAACAAATGAAGACCAACTACTTACTCTCGCTGTCATTACCTGGGCGGATAGTGGAGAAACTTCGGGAAGTCGGCACCGACAACTTTGATCTTATTGCTGAGAGAATAGCAAAAGGTCAGTGAAGTCTAGGAATAGCTTTCAATCAGAGTATCAACGCACTCTCCTCAGCTACTGTTATGTTTGTGGACGTACGAAACTTTAAGGAAATGACCTCAACTATAGGTTCTACAAAAGATGCCTTGACATTATTGAACGGTATTTTTGAATACCTTGACGAGTGCGTAGAACAATACCCAATGATAACCAAAATCAAGGTGAAGGGTTTCTCAGTGGTAGTTACAAGTACTCTCGATTGTAATTATTTATTTCAAACAGACCATATCCACCAAAATTCTCTTCGTCGGTGGCTTGGATGGCTCCGATGGGCATGTCAAACAAATGCTCGATATGGCGTTATCCATGCAGGAGTACTTCGATACCGCACAACCATTCTGTGTTGAAGATAGGTGTATACGAATGAAGCTGGAGGTCAGCTTTGGAGTGGACGTAGGTATGTGAGTGGCTAATTCGGTGCCTTACTTGTGTCTATAACTAAAAAGTTGAAATAGGGCCTCTGGTAGCTGGGATTGTGGGGAGGTGAGTTTCGCACCACTTGAGAAAAATCATACCTAGCTGACAGTTTAATTTGGATAGAAAAAAGTTCGTCTACGAGGTGAGGTTGAATGATCGCGTATCAAGAACGTGCACTCCATATTCACGAGCTGCATTTGGACTTAAAAGATCTATGGTGATGTTGTCAACTCAGGTAGGGGTTTGCGTGTACACAGCTTGATTGTTTTGTAGGTCTAACACATCATTTCTCATTTAGCTAGCAGGTAAATATTCTCATTCATTTAGCTGCCACTCAGCATTGTTAATCAGGTGATGCAGAATGTGCGCACAAGCTTCGGCCGGGCAAATTGTCGCCACTGAGAACGTTCATAACGAAGTTGGGCAGGGTATGTTAATTCTCAGCAAAGCCCACGAGTGCTGGATTGACGTTTGTATGATTATTTTTCAGCGTTCTCCATCACATCTATGGGGAACAGATTCATAAAAGGCAAAGGTGTCATTCCTATCTTCAGTGTTGATGGTACTGCGTTTGGGGGCAGCACATCGGACATTCCGCGTCGTGATCGGTCGGGCCGACAAGCGCAGTTGGTCAAGCGCTTTGGATCAACCGTACGTCTTGACGCGAACCTCATGCCATCAAGTTATCCTGTGCGATCACGCTCCCACATGTCGGATACCGATAACAGCACCAGCGGCAATCTTCCTTCATTGTGGGGCGGGTCAGACTCGGGAGGTTCTTCTGCAAATTATATTGGGAAAGCGTCGAGGGCCGCCAATGGCAATGGGACCCTTGAGAGAGGAATATTGAATAAGTACCCAAGCCTGTTGTCTGTTGGCCGCGGATTGGGTGGCACGTTGGATAGGAAAACACCGGCGTCCGAGGCCATAAACGTGGCCACAATGGGAAGCCCTTTGACACTGAAGCCTAAAGCGACGGTACCAACGCATGTTGACCGCGAGTGGACGGCCCCGAATGTTACAACCAAGAGCCTTGACCCTGGAGGGAGAAGAGGTACTGAGAAGGTTGACAAAATCAGCTACAAGGATGTTAACAAATCACGACATACTCCGTTACCTGCGTTTACAGACCTGGAAACGAAAGAAGCGTTGGTGGATGTTGTGGAGCGCATGTGCACTATGGTGTTTTCGGGCGATTCGTCAAAGCTGGGACAACGGCCGTTGAAGATCGTTTCCAATCAGATATCGTTGATGACTCTGTTTTTCCGGAACTCTGTCATTGAAAAGCAGTTTCGTTCGGACATGTGGACTGCAACGTACAAATCGTATCTTCGCGCTGGTTTACGCGGTCTATTTTGCGAAGTGATATTGTACGGCGTGGCACTTCATAACGCTGAGTGGTACGGATCCAACGTACTGGACGACACGTCAACGTTTACCATGCTACTCGTTTCCGGTGCGCTGAGTATAGGTGTACAGTTGTTGATTTCAGGGGTGTTATTATTCTCAGTCTCTGCCGGAGAGAATATTCCCCCCTTTCACGCTTTTTGGGCCACTGTGAGATACCTGATCGTCTTTGTGGCATTTGCGATTTTGGCAATCACTGTGACATTGCCATGGAGTTACCTTTATTTGTACGACTTTTTCTGCGCTTTCGTCGTCCCGCAACTGACATTTTTCTTCATGATGAGAAATGAAGGAGTGATATTCGTGTATCGCAGTCTTTCTGCAGCAGTCATTGGAACGACTATGGTCCTGGTACAATTTGCCCTCGACAGGACGACGTGGCCGGACGGGGTTAGTCACTTTCTGTGTTCCTTCTTGTGGATTATGGTATTTCGGCTGATGGAGAAGAATCGTCGTCTGGAGTATTTGTTGGACCATATTTTGGAAACGCAGAGTGAACTGGTGGCCAAAGAGATAAACAAAAACGCGGACGTGCTGCATAGCATTTTACCTCAAACGGTCATAATGAAGCTACTCCAGGACCCGACGAGTATCGTTTACGAGGAATTCAAAATGGTTACAATTCTTCACATGGATATTGCTGGGTAGTGGACACTTGTATTTGCGGTTATCCGTGAGTGTGTGAGTACTAATGTGCGGTATTCTTAGGTTTACGGCAATGTCGAGTGAGCTTGAGCCGCTTGATATCGTGAAGGTCTTGAATACTTTATTCACGTATTTTGACTACCTCACTGAAGAATACAATATTGAGAAGGTAACGACCATAGGTATGGGACGGTATGCGCTTCGAACACGAAATGCAAGGTAATTACTAACTTCTTCGGTAGGCGATGCCTATGTTGCTTGCTCTTCCCTCAGCAACTCTAAAAATTTGGATAATGAGTTGGCCGCCTTGTCAGTGTGCTTGGTCGCACTTCAGATGCAAGCATATGTGGAGCACCATTTGAACACAAGCCCAATCATTATGAACGGGATTAAGAAACCTTTGAAAATGAGAATCGGTGTTCATACAGGTCCTGCAAGTGGCGCGATCATGGGTGGCCCTAAGAACTTCCGATACGATGTTATCGGGGAGACAGTCACCCTCGCCGAGAAGGTGCGTTTGCTACCTTGCATTACGTACCAGGTATATTTGGTTATTTATCGTATATTCAGATGCAAGAACGTTGTCCTGTCGACGGCGTCTGCATCACAGAATCCACCTACGCATGTGTCAAGGACTACCACGGCTTCCGATTCAGTCCAATACCTAGAAGTGCCGATTTGCCGATGCCTGGTTACCTCTTGGATGCGTCCGATGGTCGTCTACTGCAAAACACGCACACATCTACACCTCCCATGTCGAGAACAAACACAGGTCCTGGTGACTTTCACAGAACGAATACAGGCCTTTCGATCACGAGAATGAGTAACGGGAATGCCTTGAGGGAGCCCGCTCCAGGGACAGGCAAGGCCATGCGTACCGGCAAAGTTGCTGAAATGTCGAAAGGAGCTGGTATAACCAGAAAGAATAGTTTATGGCTGGAAGAGATGGTATAGAGGAGGGCCTTAGCTCTCATAGAGTTTCCGGAAATTTGGACTCAACGAGTGTCCTGTACATATTACCACATACGAACGGTGAGCAGCATACCATGACTTGGTAACAATATCACACATATATGAGACGAATACAAATTCAATCATGGGCTTCACTATCTCCTGAATGTGTGGGTGACACTCGTACTTGTAGCGCGGCCAAACCAGGATGACCTGAACGCGAAACAAAACTCCGACTTCTCGAAGGATCATCCCCACCATTTATTAAGTTCACACGCTTGTGCGAGTTCGATGCTACAATCACCGTAAACACCCCGCCACGGAAGTATTTCTGGTATAACGGCGGGTTTGCATGGAGTCGGCTAGTGAGCGGAATTTCACCTTCGTAGACTTTTGGCGTTGGTCCGCTAAGCAAAGCGAATGTCGCTATTTTTAGAGCATTACCCGACAAAAAGCATCTGTTAATAGGTAGAACACCCCCTCGTTTTGCGGAGTACATGGGTTAGCCACGATGGTACAGCGATGGAGTTTCTTGTGAACAGCTTGTGCACATCATTGTAATTCGCAGAATCAGACGATACCAGGTTCCATACGGCATTTGCTTGTGAGCCTTGTCGCCGGGCATTTCAGGACGAGGTGCCGGTTGCAGAGAAGGGAGACGGAGTTTCGCATCTACAGAATGCCGCTGAGGGTGCACTTAGTTTACGTCGAAATATAGCGATTGTTGGAAACATTGTTACTCCGCTGATTTTATATACTGTGGCAGGAGGAGCAGCCTTCGGCAAGGGAGGTTGTAGATTGCCATGGAGCAGTATTTGGATATAGTTCGGGCGTTACATGATTATGCATCCACCGACGACTCATGTTTAAGCTTCAGCCAGGGTGATCGGCTGTTTGTCTACGCTAAAGATAAGTCGGGGTGGTGGGATGGGGTGACGGAGTCTGGTTTAAGAGGTATTTCCTATCATATTCCATGCTTGGTCAAGGGCGTGGGCAACTGATGTTACTGTCGCCTCTAGGGTGGTTCCCATCAAATTACGTGGAGCCTGTGCCGAAGGATGAGCTGCCGCCGGGTGGCAGGCCATCAATATCGTCCGAGGTGGCGCGACCGTTGGAGGCCACCCGAAAGGGATCTTCATCTACTGTTGCTACCAATGGCAGTTCATCGCGCGTTCACTTGGAGGCGACGCTATCCGCTTTGATGGAGGAGGCGAAGCAATTGCAGATGGAAACGGAGGCGTCACCTGTAGCAGGCCAACCACCGTCCGCAAGCTTAGAGAATTTGGCAAAAGAACTCACAGAGGGAACAAACATGAACCCTGTCCAAAGTGGCCAAAGCGCGAAAGGGTCGAGTAAGCAGAATGGTGAGCTACCGCCGTTTTGGGGGTGTAAAACGACACCTCAAGGACAAGTGTACTACTACAACACGCAGACCAACCAAACCACGTATAGTCTCGCGGAAGTGGAAAAGGCTGAGAAAACCACCAAGCGGTCTACCCTGATCTTGATGGATGCCGCTAAAGGCATTACGCCTTCAGGGTTGAAGCGCAACGATGGATCTGCGTATGCATCCGCATCATCGCTCGGTGACTCGCGCAATCCGCACACCAGCATGACATCTATCAATTCTAATGCTTCTACCGTGGTATCACTGTCGATGGTTCCACCGCGCAAAGAGTCGATGGATGGCGCTTCGTCAGCTTCGTCCTCTAGTAAACCGCGCACGATATCCCAGATGTCCGCCAATCTCCCTATACCTTACTCTTTGATCCCACCCAATTCAACTCCGACCTGGGAAATTCTCATTAACAACATTCTCCACGCGATATCCGCTCTGAATAATGCGGCCAAGCACGACTCGAAGACGCAGTACGTCGGCTTGGCCAATACTGTAGTGCTGAGCATTCGAGACATGTTGGCAAGTAGCGGAACGACTAGTAAGGATGCCCCGCACATCCGAGAGAATAAATTACTGAGAAGTCACCATCATCACATCATGAGCAGTCTTTCCAAATTGGTTCTTGCGTCAAAGGTCGCCGCTGGTCTTTGGCCCCCGCCGGATGCTGTAAATAGGATGAGGTATCAAGCCGGTCAGGTTTTATTATCGATACGACACTTTGTAGCCATTGCGCAGGACATTCCTCTGGATTTAACACCTATCCCATCACCAGCGGAAACAAACGCGAATGACTTTGATATGAACGGGGCGGAGTTGAGTGATATCGAGTTTGTGTCCAGGCTAGACATGCATTCGGATGCAATCATTGCGTCGATAGCACGGCTTGTGAATATGATCACCGCCGAGCGACGAATCAGTGGTTCACTGATTGAGCAAGCGCGGCTGACTGTGACGGAAATAGGAATGCTATTAAGTTTGATTGAAGAAATTCCCATCAGCGATGACGCTCTCAGATCCGCCGGAACTTCAAGCAGCGGCAGCAATCGATCCAGTGGGCAGCGACCGGCATCGGATGCGGCGCGAGATTCAATGGTCACCTTTGCCACCAAAAAGGAGACTTTATATTCTACAGTAAATGATCTCGTCACTGCTGCAAGGACGACTATGGATGAGTTTGCGCCACCGAATGCCTTAGGGACATTGTTGGAGACAACGACTAGCGTGTTGCAGGCGGTTGAAGATGTGTTGATGGCCACCAAGTTGTTGATTGATCAGCGGGAAATTTCCGAGTTGAGATATATGGCCAGTGTCGCCGAAGAGTACGACGAAGAACGTAGAAGAGACTCGGAACTGGGAGTTCTGCAACGACGAGCGATGAGCCTTACGTTTCTCGGCGAGGAACAGCCACCTGAAGGGCCGCGCGAACGAGCAGCGAGTAGCCCGATGATGCTACGGACAGATTCCGAGGGTCAAAGAGGACCACAACCGGCGATTGTAACCGGATGGAACTCTGGGCAGCGGCGACCTAGCATTGCAGAGAGTGTATCGAGCGTGGGCAGTATGGGAAGCCGTGAGGGCATGCCCGGCATGGCGCGCAGCGGGTCCGCGCATAACGTTTCGCAAACAAGCGCAGGGTCGGTCAGTCCGCGGCGTGTTCCGCAGAGAAGTGGTCCACCGAGTGCAAAACTCAACAAGTTTTTTGGGGAAGATGCTCCAAAGTTGAGAACCAGCGGTGCTTCAGAGAAAGCATGGTTTTTGGACTATGAATATAGTAAAGGCGAGATTTTGATCAATATGGAAGGAGGAGTGAGTGGTGGGACGTTAGAGGCACTGATTGAGAGATTGACTGTACACGACTCCCCGGTTGATCCTACTTTCTTTACTGCTTTCTTGATGTTGTTCCACCAATTTACCACTTCAACTACGCTGTTCACGCTTCTGCGACAACGGTATTTCATCTCTCCTCCATCTGGCTTGACGGCGGAGGAATACAAGATGTGGCAAGAGAAAAAGCAGACCCCTATTCGATTACGAGTGTACAATGCGTTAAGGGCATGGCTGGAACACTGGTGGATAGAGGATGAGGACGACGTCGTACTGGATGCCATTTGGGAATTTGCCCGCACTGAAATGGTAGATACTGGCCTTGCTGGTCGGTTGGTGGAGCTGGTGCAGCGGAAAGTAGATGGGGTGGTCCAGGGAATGCAACATACACGGCAGAGCTCAACGACGAAGGAGGGCGGTGGAACGCCTAAAGCTCCTCGTCGCACTCTTAGTTCGTCAACAAATGGGAGTGAGATATCATTACAAACGATCAGTACGGGGACATCCATCAGTGCACAGAGCGATTCAGGTTATACACCCAATAGTGCACCTCCAGCACCGATAATGCCAAAGAACATCAAGAGGATGACGTTGATGGACATTGACCCACTTGAAATGGCGAGACAAATCACTATTATGGAAAGCAAACTGTTTTGCCAAATCAAGCCTATGGAACTCATCAATCAGACTTGGACGACCAAACCACATCTCGCACCCAATGTCGGCGCATTGACCAAATCAGGCAACGACATTGCCACGCTTGTGATTTCCAGTATCCTTGCTCCCCCGGATCCGAAGCATCGTGCAAACGTCATCAAGTATTTCATCAAAGTTTCACAACACCTACACCAATTGAACAACTTTAATTCGTTAATGGCAGTTCTGAGCGGATTGAACAGCGCCGGTGTTGCACGGTTAAAGAGGACTTGGGAAGGCGTAAGCGGTAAATGGCGAACTGCTTTTGAAGCCTTACGCAAGATTGTCGGTGTGGAAAAGAATTTTAGGGAACTACGAGAAAGCGTGAGACGAGTCGGAGGATGCTGCCTTCCTTTCTTAGGTATGTTTTCTCATTCTTTCGAGGCCCTTGCGTATGTGAATTTTCGCCTTTGCTGACCACAGGATTCATAATTTATCAGGGGTGTATCTGACCGATTTGACTTTCACATCCGATGGAAACCCTGCGTTCCGAACCTCATCGAATCCCGCCCTTCCACCCTTGATAAACATGGATAAATACATCAAACTCGCGCGGCTCATACTGGAAATCCAGCGATTTCAGGTTGCCTACCCTCTTACCGTCGTTGCTGAAATTCAAGATTGGGTTACCAGCCGCATCGCCGAGTGGCATGGGAAAGACGCTGCCGAAGAGCTGTATCGGTTCTCTTTGGAACGCGAGCCTCGGGTAGATGAAGTGGAGCAGGAAAGACTAGAAGTAGAAGCGAAAATCAAAATGCTGCAACGAGCAGGGTTCCTCTGAGGCCCCAAGTTCGGGGTCAGATGAGAAGCTTTATCGCGGATGTAATTTATTTCGTTCTTGGTTGCGCCGGTTTTTTTAAGGGCGACGGGGTCCTGCCTCATAGTGGGCAAACCACTGTTATTGTATCGAGTAATAGATGTATATGTGGCATTTCTTTCTCGCATCTATTGTGCAACAAAAACTATATACAGGTTCAAAAAAAGGTATGTAGATGGTGTGGGTGGACTAGTCCATGTAGGTGTATTCCTCATCTGCGGCTTCCTGCTCGGCTTCGAGTTGCGTCATTTTCCGAGCCGCCTGCTTCTGAATGTCGCGATCTAATCTGAGGTCGCTCAAGCTGATGTACTTGTTGCAGCCAGCATACGGACACTCTGCTCGTCGTCGTTCCACCTGTGCCGTCTGAATCACGGCCATAATGGCGGCCTTTTCAAAGGTATGCTTGCACTTTGTGGTATACGGTTCCTTGAACAGTTTTCGCGTAATAGGGCATTCGAGGCTAATGTTCTGGCTGACGATCATCAGACCGTCATCACCTTCTTCTTCAACATTTCCGGGGTTCTGTTTATCAAGCACTTTGGAACGGAATTCTTGATACGGCTCGGCGTCGTTATATTTCTCTTGGTCGCTCCGAGCTTGGTACTCGGCTTGTTTCCGCTGGAACTCGGCTTGGAAATGGGCGGTTAAGTCTGTGATCGGCGATTGACCATTTACAGTTTGTGTCAGAAGGGTGCTTTTCATGTCATCGAGGATTTCTCGTTGGATTTGCATCTCGCTTTGCATGTCTACGTATTGCTTTATGGAGGCCTCAAGGTCGCGGATGTACTTGAGGTGCTCCTCCGACCCGTCCGGCATACATTCAAGGATGTCTACCGCTGCTTCCGTTGATGCTACGATGCCGACATTGAGATTTTGCTGAAGTTTTGGAAAGGAGCTTACGAGTTGATGGAACTTCGATGCTGCGAGTTTGGAGAGCGAGACTGGTCTTTTAGCAACTGACAGCGACGTGCGAGTCCGAATGGAGAGTGGGAAAACTCACCGTAAGCGTCCAGGGCCATGTTTTATCTTTTGGTTCTGGCTATGTTGACCAAAACGCTTCTATAACTGTCACATATGCCTACACACACGAACCGAGAAGTGTCAGCAAAAGATTCGTAGTTCGTTCGGACAAAGATCTGCCTTGCTTGCTGACATCATCAAGAGCGCGCGCCTTCCGTTTTGGGAAATTCATTTACCGGATACGGTCGACAATGACGCGACACGCGTTGTTAGTCTTTTGTTCGACTTTTGGGGGAATTGAAGAAATGAATTGTGAATTGTGAATTGAATATGAATAGGCCACTTTGAATTGAGGAACATTGATGTGGGAACAAGGTTCTAATTGGCGAACCAAGGAACTCAGCGAAAAGAGAGGTTTGGGGGGGGGGGGGGGCGTCGTAGGAAAATGCAGGTATTTCGGAGTGGGTAGGTGTTATTCTCGGAATTGGAAGGAAGCTTGAAGTCGTAGAGCATTCACAATGCGTATGGCCTTTCCGGCGACATAATACGCTTTCTTCGGGTTTAATTTACCGTAAATGCATCGTTGTAATGTCCAATTCTTCAATTATCAACTTCTTATTCTGCACTGGATGCACATGCTCAACCACTCAACCCAACCATTTTTACTATCTCATGCATAAAATGATCATGATATGATCGTATAGTAGAAAACCATCCATCATCCTATGCATACATAGGCATACATAGGCAACAATTCCATCCATCGTACGAGTATAAGTAGTACTAGTAAGCTATTGTAATAATCATAATTAGACATTGTGTGTATGAACCGCCCAGCGCGCCCTTTCAACACACACCTTCGAACGGACGCCAAACGCACCTGCTTTGCCCACACAAGCGTCATTATTTTTCTTACACAACGACTAGTACTACTCCAACCATTCTCACATACACACAACATTCTGTCCTTTGCAGACGTTCACGATCGGCATCAACCGGATTCGTTACCCAGACGCAAGTTCCGGTTTGGCTACTAGATACAACACAAAGAAACGTAAGTGACTCGATTCCATTTGGGAACCGAGGAACGAGAGTTTTGCCACACTAGGCTCCCTCTACGATTTGCAGAATGGAAGAACAGCATAGACAAGAGGTCTAACCTATTCTTCCCGTAGCTAGGAATAGGTCGAAGCCCCCCTCTCCCCGAGCAGCTTCTTTCTTCCTCAGGCCTTTCAACAAGGTCCTGATCGTCTCGCAAAAGTTATTAAGAAGATTTCTGCTCAAACAACTTGGTACGCCCTCTCTTCCTACCTCGCATGTGGAATCCCACCGAGCGGGGCAAACGTGAACTCATGATGTGATGATGATGTACTGATGCTTTTTCTTGTATCAGGAATAATGGGTCAAACACTTAGCGAGCCGGTAACCGATAAGCATTCCTCTGAAGGCAAGGACGAAAGGCTGTGGTATGGCGCCTCGGCTATGCAAGGATGGAGGATAAGTAAGGATCATGCTCCAAAAGAACGTCCTATGGGGACTTGATAGATCAGACCATATCCATTAACGACGCGATCTCCTCTTCCATTTTACGTCTTCATGTAGGCATGGAAGATGCGCATACCACTATCCTGAAGCTGCCTTCCGACGATAATCCAGCAAAGCATGTTTCGTTTTTTGCCGTGTATGATGGACATGGGGGTAGAGGCGTTGCCGTATACAGTGGAGACCGCTTACATCAGAATATTATGAGATGCGAGGAATACAAGCAAGGCGACTACAAGAGTGCTCTCAAAGCCGGATTTTTGGGGACAGATGCGGATTTGAGGAGTGGTGAGTTTCACTAAAATTATTATTTTATTTCTTCGAGACTCATGTTCCGCTCATTATAGATCCCGAGCTTCAGCGGGACCCTTCTGGCTGTACAGCTGTTGCGGCGCTCATTACTGACGACTGGCGTATCCTGGTCGGTAACGCTGGCGATTCCCGTGCGGTCTTGTCTAGCAATGGTAAAGCCGTCCCCCTCAGCTTTGATCATAAACCGGTGAACCCGGGCGAAAGTCAGCGTATCATTGCCGCCGGCGGTTTTGTCGAGTTTGGACGTGTTAACGGTAAGCATACATTTGCGATGTCCCGTATTATTTCCGTCGTTCCGTGACGTGGAAGAAATTAATATTCGGATGGAATTTTCCTTTTTTTCATCTGCACAGGAAACCTCGCCTTGTCCCGAGCCATTGGTGATTTCGAATTCAAGAACAACAAAAACCTTCCCCCAGAACAGCAGGTTGTCACCGCCAATCCCGATATCCTAGAAAGACAATTGACGGACGAGGACGAGTTTGTTGTGATTGCATGCGACGGTATCTGGGATTGTATGACGAACCAGGAAGTCGTGAGCTTTGTGCGCCAACGGATCAACAAGGGGCTTACCAACCTTTCCACTGTTGCCGAGCAGCTCATGGACCACTGTTTGAGCAGCGACTCTGAGTTAGGTGGAGTTGGATGCGACAACATGACTGTTGTGATTGTTGCTTTGGTAAAGGGCAAAGGGGTGGACCGTTGGAAGGCGGACATTGAGGAAGAGGAAAGAAAGCAGCATGGAGACATGGAGAGCGATGCTGATAGCTTCAGGTCTGCTGAAACCGAGAAGCAGGGATCGACGGGCCGAGTTGAGGATGTTGCTGCTTCTGCTGCTGGAGAGGGTTCCCAATCTACGACTGTTAACAACGCCGATGCTACACCTGCTTCTGCTGCACCTCTTTCGAATGCTACTCCCAACACAGTTTAGAGATTTGGTTTTTTAGTTGGGTAGGAGGATTGGGAGAGGCCTGTGGGAGGAGAATTGAGCGATGTGGGTGGGGCGGGGTATATTCTCAGATTTTTTTTTTCTTTACGGTGTGGTTGATACATTCATCTACATGTGAGAGAAGGGGGCGGGGGGACATACCATGTGTGTGGGGCGTGGACGTGGAACGGCTGGTGTTTTTTAGGTGGTAGAAAACTGATGGGAGAGCGCGAAATGGTGCGGGTGGATCGCTTGATTGTGAAGGGTCTGGCAAGGCGATGGGTCTTTTTTCTTCTTTTTTTTTGTGTGTGTGGATTTGGAGAGAGGGGCTTTGTGCGTAAAGAGTGATTTTTGACTAAAGGTTAACAAGGAGGTAATAAAATTCTTTAAGGATTTCCTTTGGTGTTTTTTTTTGTTGGACCTGTGGGTTTTCGTTTACGATCACGGCGATTTGCGTACCGCTCGATCGATATTCCATTTCTCACACGAGACAACATCAAACAAGGTCCTCCCTGCCCTGTTAATGAAGATGTATTGGCCAAATCCCTATGAGAATTCAGTTCATTCTCCTCAACATGAACAGTTCCAACATTTCCAGCTTAAATACTCTCCCTTAATTGATCAATTATCATATCAATAACTGGAAATCGCGAAGCGTTTCAACGAGCGGGCGGGCGTTCATAAAACCTTAATTGCTGAAATTGACACACAAGTTAACGTTTGGACGTTTTGGCGTTTGGCGAGGTTTCCCAAACCGTACCAATTCCAAGTCGTGTTTTTTTTTTGGTGTTGGAAAGTAAGGGTTTGTTGGTGAACCGCATTAACGGGTGTGATCGTAACGAGGAAGAAGGCACAAAAATCGGGTTGAAACGAGGACTCACCACCAACAATCACTGAAACATAGAGAAAAAACCGAAATAAAGAAAGAAACGAAAGAAAGGGAAACGAACACGAACGAACGTAACTAAGAACGCAAGAAAAATGGGGTTCTTCGAACGCCACCGAAAACTTATTCTCTGGACGACCCTCACACTCCTCCTCCTCTCCCTAGCGCTGGGTATCGGCCTCGGGATCGGTCTCAAAAACAAAACTCCCACTAGTACCACAAACCTACTTGCACATCCCAGTTTAAAAACCACAAATGGAAACGCGGCAGAGATCGTAGCGTCAGACATCCCTCTTGTCCGTGGACTAATCTACGATAACGAGTCAGGCCATATCTTGGCATTGGGTCGTGAAAATAACGAGATCGTGGCGATTGCAGTGTCACCACCTTCTAAAAGCGATTACTCGAAAACGGTGGTTGTGAGGGTTACAGAAGGTGGGATAGAACTGACACATGGCCTGGCGGTGCGTGAGGGGTGGGTGTACGCTTCCACCAGTTCATCTGTTTATCGATGGCCCTACAAATTCACACAAAATGAAAATATGGTGATGATCACACCTGTTGAAGATGACGAAGAAGCGGTGAAGAGACAAATCGTTGTAGAGAGGATAGACGACCTCCTCATACCGGGGGACACCAAAGCCGGACACATCACGCGGTCTCTCACGTTCTCCCACCACAATCAGGGTGATGATGCATATCTCTACGTCTCGGTGGGATCAGCGGGAAATGTGGATCCGGATTCTCATAGGGCGAGGATCCGACGGTTTGATGTTTCGCAGTATGTGAGTGATGTACCGTTTGATTTCCAGAATGGGGAGGTGGTTGCTGATGGATTGAGGAATGCCGTGGCGATGGTGGTGAATTCGGAGGATGGGGCGGTGTGGGTTGCGGTGAATGGACCAGATAACCTCGACAGACCCGATCTCGGTCCAGGTTTGGTGGAAGATAATCCCGTTGAACCGATCTACAAATTGCGTGACCCACAATCCGGTAGTGGTAGCGGTAGTGGTGGTGGTGGTAGTGGTGGGAGTAGTAGTACGCCGTTTTATGGATACCCCTACTGCTGGCCCTCTCACCCCTCCCCTCCCCTCCTCGGCAACCTCTACGCCTGGCCCACCTTCCTCTCCACTCACACCGACGCATGGTGTCAAGACCCCACAAACGTCATCCCACCCACCGCATCGCTCACTGCCCACTCGGCACCCATGAGCATGGCCTTCCACCCCTCCACTGGCGCTCTCTACATCTCTCTCCACGGAAGTTGGAACCGCGATACACCGTCGGGGTATTCAGTCGTTAAAGTCGGAATGACGAACGGACAATTGGACTCGACGTTTGTGGATGAGGTCGTGTTGGAAGATGATAACACTCGGCCAATCAGGTTTCGACCGACGGGTTTGGTGTTTGTTGGGAATGTCATGTATGTTGCGTCAGATACTACTGGTGAGATCGTCAGATTAGAGACCTAAGCTGTTTCCGCGTTCTTTCATACGTTCATCAAACTTGTATATATACAAAGGCAGTGCATGTCATATAGCGAATATGTTCTTAGACTTTCTCATTTTGGGCGCATCATGCCAATTATCATCATGCCAATTTATCCATTCTTGTTTATTTTGAATTCCAAAAGCACTCTCCAACATGCAAAGGGCGTCCAGCGCTAGCGTTTTGTGTGTTTGGGGCTATAGCTTTTTCTATAAATTCAAAACTTCGGGCATCTATTATGAACGTCAAAGTAGCTACCGGGTTGGGTGGGAAAGTAGCTACTCTATGTGTCTATATAAAAAAACGGGTGGGAATAAAAGACTATGTGTGTGCCCATAGAATGGAGAATAACTTGGCGACGTGGTACGACGACTACGAAAAAACTAGACTATGCTTAGAAAAAAGTGAAAGCGGCCAAGGCGGCAGCACCGACGGTCACGAGTACGGAACGCGGTGTGACGAGGTTGGCACCGCTGAAGACCGGTGCAGACTGAGCAGGTGCGGGGGCGGGAGCAGCAGGGGAAGGTGTCTTGTAACCGATGGGGACCTCGCCATAGTTGCTGTCTCCGGGTTGGGTGGTGTCATCGGCAAAGCCAGAGGTAGGTACGGGTGTTGCGACGGGGGTTTCGTCATCGTCTTCGCACTCGCAGTCGGCATCACCCTCTTCGCATTCCTCTGTTGCGTCAGGCTCTTCGCATTCACAGTCCTCGTCACCTTCTTGGCACTCGACAGTCTCGTCCTCCTCTTCGTCTTCGCAGTCCTCGTCATCCTCATTATCGCCGGGGGCAGGGGTGGGTACGTACGGGGACTCGTAGTCGCCAGTGGGAGTGGGGACAATCACGGGGAACTCGTCAGTGGGAGCAGGGTACTCGGGTGTGACATCGGGGGCCGGGTACTCGGGTGTGACATCGGGGGCCGGGACCTCGCCAGTAGGGGCGGGCACGTCGCCGGTGGGAGTAGGAACGGGCTCACCGCCGGTAGGGACAGGCACTTCTGCGGTCGCCGGGACCTCGGGTGCAGCTGGGGGAACGGGGTAGGCAGGGCCAGTGGGCACGGTTGCGGGAGCTATACATGAAAAATCACCGTCAGTTTTTCAAACTCATTACGTTGCAAGTAGTCACGAAAAAAAACTTACCAGTGGTAGCGCCAGTGGGAACGGGGACTTCATCGGTGACGGGCACAGACGGAGTGGTCTCTACGGGAGGAATGGCACCCGTGGTGGTCTCGGCAGGAGGTGCAGGGACGGGGTAAGCGGGCTTGTTGGGAGTTTCCTCGGGAGCAGGGGCAGTGGTAGCTTCTGCAGGAGGAACAACAGCCGTAGAGTCGTGGCCGGTAGGGACAGGGACCTCCTCAGTAGCGGGGACAGCCGTGGTCTCGGCGGGAGGAGCTGGGACGGGGTAAGCAGGCTTGTTGGGGGTCTCCTCGGGAGCAGGAGCAGTGGTGGCCTCTGCGGGAGGAACAACAGCGGTCGAGTCGTGACCAGTAGGGACGGGGACTTCCTCAGTAGCGGGAACAGCTGTGGTAGCGGGAGGAGCGGGAACGGGGTAGGCGGGCTTGTTGGGGGTTTCCTCTGGTGCGGGTGCAGTGGTGGCCTCTACGGGAGGGACCACAACGGCGGTGGTCTCTGCGGGCGGGGCAGGTGCCGGGACAGTTGGCGCGGGGTAGGTCTCTACGGGGAGAGCAACGACGGCCGAAGAGGTGACAGTGTCAGGTACACCGTACTGGGGGACGGCCATGACACCACTTGTCGCTGCTACAGCAAGCAGGGCTGTGGAGTAAAAGACTGGACGAACCATGATGAAGTCTGTCTATGTAGTGTGTAGAGGGGTATTGTGTTTTTGCTCTATGAAGTCTATTCTATGGTAGATCTACTAACTAATAGATCCCCCTTTTGTTTGACTCTCTCTACTATGAATTTGAAGAGGTGGGAAAAAGGGAAGGCGAGAGGGAAGCAAGAGTTGCGTTGAGGTATTTATCTGGCTTGTGCGATATGCCAAATGAGGGGAAGAGTGTTGTTGTTGTGAGAGTAAGTAAGTGGATCATGAGCCTATCAACTCACTTCGGCACTCGCAGCAACTCGTTCGTCGCCCCCTTCTTCGCTTCGCTCGCTCGCTTCGCCCGCTTGGCCCGCCCCCGCTGTCTGTGGATCCCCATCCCATCCCATCCGCCCCCCTTTTGCATTTGCAACACTCGCAACGAAGAAGAGACACAGACACACAACAACATTAACAAACAACAAAAGAAGAAGAAGCGGGCGAAAAAAGTGTGTGCGAGTGAGGAGTCAGTCAGTATGGAGTGAGTGATACCGCAAGGTTTTGAGCCGCTTGTGTCTTATTACTTGTGCGCTCGTTAAACGCAAGTCGTAACCGTATCACACACTGCATGATGATCCCCAGCCAGGGCGTCAGAACTGAGTGACTCGCGAGTGAGAGCAAAAACGCGCAGGTTTTTTCAAAGATGAACACCAACGGCACAAAATGTTGTTCACGAACGCGGGTCGCAAAAAGGGAAAACGCGCTATTTCGTAACTGGTGCGCGCGTTATATGAAACACCCTAAATGCGGCTTGTTAGACTTCAGTCACATGACTGACGTGATATTCATCACGTGAAGGCACATGGACATCCAGGACGTGTCCGAAAGGGGCCAAAGAGCCAGAGGAAGAACGAGATTGAGAACAAGAGGAAGAACGAAAGCGAGTGGATGAGCATGTACAGAATACATGACAGAACAAGATAAATAAACAAACCAAAAAAACCGAGTATACAAAGAAGTACTACATGCACTTGTATACATGCATACACATAGTAGTAATCGTAGTAATTTCAGAGAACAAAAAGGAACCGCAGATCGTCTTCAGAAAGCTATCACAAATAACATATGTGAGCACACACATCTTAACAAACGCAAAGCAAAACAAAAAAACACAAACCTTGGCCAAAGCTTCCATATCTTTCCCAACCGTACTCTGAAACAACGCCTTCTTCTTCTCCTGCAACTGCAATATCCTCGACTCGATCGAATTCTCAATAATCATTCGCGTAATCTTGATGGGTCGATACTGTCCCAACCGATGGATCCGATCAAACGCCTGATCCTCCACTGCAGGGTTCCACCACGGGTCCATCACAAACACCCGTGATGCTTCCGTCAGATTCAAGGCCACACCTCCCGCTTTGAGGGATACCAAGAATACTGTCACTGTTGGCTCCGTCATGAACTTTTTGATCACCGTGTCGCGCTGTTGGGGCGCCATGCGGCCGTCGAGTTTGACCACTGAAAATCCTGCGCGGGAGAGACGCCATTGGATCAGGTCGAGGAACGCCACGAATTGGGAAAACACGATTGATTTGGCCGTATGGTCGTCGCGTTGTAATCCCGTCAGTTCTTCCACGAGGGCTTGATTTTGAAAAGTTAATGTTAGGTACAACCCGAAAGCAATTCAAAGCAATTCAATGAAAGCAAACAATCTACCTTCGATCTTGGAGCTACTCCTCCATTTCGCCAAATCAATATAATTCACGATACTACTCTTCACGCCCTCCCCAGACGTCCCGCTCTTCGGCAACACCTCCGGCTGCGTCAAATCAATCGTCAGCGGCTTATAACACACGGGACACGTCGGCGTATCATCATCCGGCGCACTCTGTATATACTGTCGCGCATCCTCTCGACAAAACACATGCTTGCACTTGCTCAAAATCGCATCCTCAGCCTCCTCATGACAAATCCCACACACCAACGATTCCTTGGCACTCTTTGCATCCCTCGCCACCCTCGTTGTCACCAAATCCGGATGATTCACCGCCAACCTCATCCGCGACAACAACGAGAAAATCGACGCATAATTATTCAACACCGTCTCGTTCGTGACATATGTCGAAAACGTCCGTTTGGAATCACTGTACAAACTCTGATACAACTCTTCCTCGGCCTCATTGAACAGATCACGTCGGACAGTCACCACACGTGGGGGGAGTCCCAACTCTTCCGTCCGTTCGAGTTTCGTTCGTCTCAACATGATCCGATCCAACAAACACCCCAGTTTCTTAAACGCCACCAACCCCTGTTCCGCAGCCCCAAATTTCTGAATCGGTTTGAGAATCTCGGCGTTCCACCAACAGAAATGCGAATGCGAGATATGCCCACACCCATCACAATGGCGTCGGTCCGAGAAACTCCACGTCTGCATCTTGCACGGACACCGTTTACAGAAATAATACGAAAACGGATCGGCATTCATAAACCGAATCAGCGAATACAACTCTCCAACCCGGTTCTGCAATGGCGTGCCGGAGAGAGACCATTGCTTTTGTCGCTTCAAATTAAACACTGCACGGGCAGTCGAACAACTCCGGTCCTTGATAGCGTGGGCTTCGTCCAATACCACCCGCGCCCAATTAATGGAATGGATCAACGACGGTTCAAACACTTTTTGGCCTTTTCGCATACACCCATATGTTTCCTTCCGAAACCCTTGTTCGACAATCGCATACGTCGAGAGCACCACATCATACGACTCCAACTCTTCCCTCGACACAGGGCGATTGGTGCCATGAAAGAGCAACACTTTTAATAACCCCTTGGTGGTGCGTTCGCTCAACTCGGCATACCACTGCATGATCGCAACCGTCGGCGTCAGAATCAAATTCGGTTTCATCCGCCTGCTCACCAAAAGGGAAATCAATTGAATAGTTTTCCCCATGCCCATCTCGTCTGCCAATATCCCACCGGCAAACCGACTCTCCTCCTGCGCAAGCAACCAATGCAGTCCCTCCCTCTGAAACGGCAACAATTTGACATTCACATCGGGAGGTTGCGGGGCGAGTTCAGGGACGATGACCTGGATCTCGTCTTCGAGTTCTTGCCAGACGGTGATGAGTTCGGGGTGGTTGTCGTAGATCTGTTGTTGGGCGCGTTCGGCGCGTTCGGCTTGTCGACGGGCGGCGTCGGCGGCTCCACGGCGTGGGGCGCGAGGACGTCTCGTTGTTGTGGTGGTGGTGGTCGCATCTTCATCTTGATCTGCATCACCGGCAGCGTCCTCATCGCCTTCTACGTCTTCCTCCTCATCACTACTTGGTAGTTCCGACCCTTCGAAATCCTCATCACTGGTTGCAGATTCATCACCCAACCTCATTGAGGCAATGGTACCCGTCTTAAGTTCATCGTCTTCAGGAATGGGTGGGACATCCGACAAGTCCGAAGACTCGTCGCCAATGGATGAGGATGTCGCCGCGGCGGACCCTGCCTTCCGTCGTGATGTGAGCGTGGGTTTGCCACTTGACCTTGCTGATGAACGCACGACGCGTGTTCGCGACACCACTTCCTCCTCGGAAAAGCTTACGAGTCTTGCGCTTGCAGAAGCGGAACCCTTTGACCGCGCTGACGGACGCGCGACGCGTGCTCGTAATGGTACTTCATCTTCGGATGAGCTGATGACCTTTGCCCTTGTAGAAGCGGAACCTTTTGACCGTGGCGATGGCCGAACTCTGGCGCGCAAAGGCACTTCGTCTTCCGAGGAGATACTCGATAGCGCACTGGCAGCCGCTTTACCCTTCCCCTTCCGTGTCCTCTTGACGGGCGTGGTAGCAGTTTCAGGAACGGGTTCAGTCACATCCATCATTCCCTCATCACTAACATCATTCATTTCCACATCTGAAATCGCCCTCCCTTTACCTTTATCTCTCTGACTAGCATTCGCTGTAACTCCCTTTGGAGTCGGTGACATCTCCACATCCATATCCTCCCGGTACTCATCACTACTCTCTCTATCATCCGTGGCGCGACTCTTACGTTTTCGCTCCTCCATCTCCTCACGATACTCATCACCACTATCTCCGTCATCCGTAGCGCGACCCTTAAGTTTTCGCTTCTCCATCTCCTCACGATACTCATCACTACTCTCTCCATCTTCCATAGTACGACGCTTATGTTTCCGCTTGTTCGACTTTACCACCCTCAGTTCCTTAACAGCTTCCTCTGGGTCCCGATTCTCAATCATATCCTCATCTTCTTCATTGTTCTCATCACTCTCACCAACACCGATTTCTTGAACAAGTCGAGACGCCAACCGCGGCGTCTGTGGTGTGGTTTTGGGTCCCATCATCCCCGATATACGGCGAGACCTCCGTAACCGCGAACTGGACACCGACACCGCCGAATCCACCGCAGTCTCTGAGCTTTCATTCGTCATTACGCTGTCGGTGTCTTCTACTAACACTGGAGTGGGTGATCGGCGTCGAGGTGTAGATGATGTGCGACGTCGTTTGGGAACAGGAAGTGAATTTAAAACCGGATCGGTGTCGGTTTCGGTGAGCTCGGCGTGGTCTACTACTACTTCTATCACAGACCTGCGACTCGTGCGGCGGGACATTTCCACAATCACAAAGTTATCGAAAGGTAAGAAGTAAGTGGAGCCTATGAAGGTGTACCCCCAACTAGCAACGAATGACTATGACCTATAACCCAACTCTCACTAGCAAATCCCCTTTCTCTGATCGCACACCCCACCTTGTCAACTAAACCCCTTCCTTCTTACACCCAACCAACAAAAAACCACTCACAAAAACCAAAACTAGGTATCCTCCTATACAAATACACACATCCAACTAAACCTATATACTCTTCTGACCAAAGGACCCTTGTGGGATGTCTCTGCTATTAGATATGCGGAAGGCTCTCAGAATGCGGGAAAGTTGGAAGTGTGAAATGCGCGATTATGTCAGCGCGACGCGGAAAAAAGTATTTGCCGATTTTATGTTCTTTTTGTGGAATTATAGATTGTTTTTTGAGAGTTCTCATGTTGAAATTGTGATTGTAGCTTTTTTTAAGGGAGGTTGGATGTTGAGGGGTAGCACTTTTTGCTATTGAACGCTATGGTAATCCCCTGTCAGTTTTGTTAGTTATGTTAATAGAGATGGAGTAACGAGTTAAACTGCGCAGTCGATCCAAAGTTGCGCAGCAGCTACGCGTCGCCAAAAGTCCGCTCAAAGACTCTACGCGTCAGGGACACCTACTCTCCTTGAATTTGACAAATTCAACAAGATGCTGGTATATAAAGGACTTTTGCATCCTCGTCTCCTTCGTCCGACCTTCCAACTCAAACCTCCAATCGCTTCCGCACTGCAACGAACCCAGTTGTTCACACTCTCTTCCTTTCAACCGCCATCATGACACGATTCGGTCTCACAGTTCTCTTAGCATTTTACGGCGCCATCTTGCTAGTGGTAACAACTTCCTTTCACCAAACCAACCGCACTCTCACAAAGCACTAACATTTCTTGATGACAGGCGTCTCCCGTATCCGCCGTTCCAGCACCCACAATCATCAAACGCGCCGACCCCATTCCCAACCCATTCCCCCCCGGCTGCAACCCCACCGCCAAACTGGCCATCCTTCCCGTCAACGACACAGACCCCACGCTCCTCGGCATCGCCCAAGTCATCGATGAAACCCCCGAGCGGGACTACACTTATGAACTTACATTAGTCCTCCCTGATGAAGCTGTGGATATCGCGAGTGATGGGACGTTGACGTTTGTCGGTGGTTTGGGACCTAATAAGGCGGCGGGGTTTACTGTGAAGGCTACCATGGTTGATCCGCCTTTTGTTGAACGTGAACAGTTCTTTTTGGTCCAGATGGTGTGAGGACTTGGTTGGAGGACTCGTAAAACCTATTCCACAACTCGGCGTACTTCCCCGTGGTGAGATGGTAGGGTTTAAGAGATGTATGAAACGGTGTATTTATCAGTTGGAAAAAGGTGGGCAAGAGAAGGGCGTATAGTCGCTAGTGTATGTCATGACTTTTCCAAACGCTGGACGTATTTTTTACATGTAAATGGGTGTGTGTATTTGTGTAAATATTTGCACAACATCGTCATGACTTTTGTGACTGTTCATTACTGTTTGAATAATCGGACGTAATCACGGCACGCCAGCCGTCATGTTGGCCGCACCAGCTAGAGGCTGAGGTATGACTTGTGACCCCGTCAACACGATGGTCGGCACGGTGCTCGCTGTCGTCTGCGCGTTTGCTTCTCCCACTGGCGGTACAGGATCGGGAGCCTTGTAGGGAGGCGGCATCATATACTTGATGTCCAGAGCAACCAGTTCTCTCTTTAAGGCATACATGAACTGTGTACCCAACAACGTCAATGTACAGCACATACATGAGAAAATGTCAACGTGTCTTACCATTGTTCGCCGATTCCATCGCTTAGACCCATCTTGCCTGTCAAACGCGCAACTCATCAGCAAAAGTGTTTGATAGATCATTCGTCATAAAGTGCAGTCTCACTTACCAATTACCCTTGTGCT
Source organism: Gaertneriomyces semiglobifer (assembly GCA_025558075.1). NCBI lineage: Eukaryota > Fungi > Chytridiomycota > Chytridiomycetes > Spizellomycetales > Spizellomycetaceae > Gaertneriomyces > Gaertneriomyces semiglobifer. The sequence goes on along the minus strand of JAHLKF010000010.1, from coordinate 258,099 downwards.
TCAGAATAAAACTCAGCTTCACCTTATTTTGGTTTTCGATATCGAGGATATGCATATCGCATACGGGTTGGAACTCTCGCGGCTCAGACTTGACATACTCGATCATTTTCTGATGTAACGTCTTGAGTTTGTCTTCTGGGGTATCAAAAATGACTTGGATTTCGATTGCTTCTGATTGGTCTCGGGATCGTCGGATGTTGTGTATCAGTTTAGATTGCAAAAGTGCTGATACGTATGAAATGAGTCGGGGGGTACGTATGATGTGAAAGTAAGCAGAGAATGGACGTACGGTTGGGTGCATAGATGAGCTGCCCGTCAAGCCTTCGAAAGACTGTGGTGAGGACTCCGACTTCTTCAACAAATAAGCTTTGGTTGTCAATAAATACTCTGTCGCCTGAAAACTGATATAAGTACCACACGCGAGGCCAGCGGGACAAACGCGACCGCAAATGCACGTACCAGCATCATATGGGTGGGTCACAAACAAGAACAATAAACATTCAAACGCTGTCCGCGCGGCCGTTCCGAAAACAAAACTCAGCGCAAGAATAAAAGAAGTGAACGGCAGCATGGCGGTGAGCGAAATGCCAAAGACGGGTAAGGCTACACAAAACGTAATAAAACAGGTAATACAGGTGAAGAAGCTGCAGAAAAAAGAGCATGCGCCTTAATGTTAATACGTCCACAAGCAGGTGCAGCACGGGAGGCTTACATGTCCAACTTCCCAATCACATGCGACAGATCTCTCATCGCCCGTGCTAATCGTCGATGTTCGCGATAAATACCCACAATGGACTCCTTCAACTCCTTCTTCGTCACCGACCCGTTCCCATCCTGATCCATGAGCGCAAACGCCTCGACGGCATCCTGTGGATCACTAAAGCACGGTTCGAAATCTTTTGGTTGAAGTGCCTCTTGTTCATACCCTCCCAAGGCGCCAAAAATCTTTCGAGCGAGTTTCCCAGCTTGAACGTGGCCAGTCGCATCCATGCGCGCGAATTGCTTGATGTACTTGCTACCTCGCAAATCTCGCAGGAGCACAGCTGGACGTATGACGGGCGGAGGTGCAGGTGTTTCAACGACCGGTGGTTCTTCGGCCACGGCTTCAGCGGCTCCGACTTTTGACGTTCTCCGTAACATGGTTGCCAGCCTAGGAAGATGCATTGATCGCGTTGACTTTGCACCGAGGGAGGCAGTCTCGGCGTCAAGTCCTTTACGGTTAGTGGACGTTCGTCGTGACCGTGCAGCGGGAGAGGAAGCACCTTGACCCTCGCCATCGGCGCCTAGGTTAAGTGGAGGCTGTCGTTCGATACTCGGTTGACGAACAAGCTCGGGAATGGGCATTTCTGGCGGTAAAGCCTCGGTCGCCGACTCTGGCTGTGCCAGATATATTGGCTGCGAGGCGGTAACGTCATCCGGTTTTGGAACCAGAGAAGCTGATTTCAACACGTCTTCATGGAGATGCACGTCAGATGCATTGCCCATGCTTGACACGCCAAGGTTCAAAGCTTCTAAAGACCTTGTAATTTCGCCGCGTGGCGCCTTTCTCCGCCCCACCGACCTCCAGAACGGAGCAGCTTTCCGTCCACCGGTCGCCTCTGGCGCATGTGAATCGTGGTACAGGCTGTCACCTTGTGTCGCCAAAGCCGTCGCATCAGGAAACGATTTAGGTCTCTTGAGCAATCTGCTCCTCATCAGATTCAACTCTGCAGGAACAAACAACCCGCGATTTTTCACCGCTTTTCTCAGTGCCTCTACGATCTTCATCCCTTTCTTTGATTGTACGATACGGTCCTTATAGGCGACGCGATGAAACTTGACCGCAATCATCTGCAGGAGGAGTTTTTGGACGAGATAGAGGATGCAGAAGACCATGGCTGTCACAATAACGTGAAAGATATCCGTCCAATAATCAACCTTTCGCATTTGATTGAATAGTGAGCCGTAAGCAATGACAGTTATTATAGCCCAGCAGGCGACAGTGAGGGAGCCCCTGACGGCTACTACATACTGTATGGTGGTTGGTAAGTGTCTTCTCATGTGGGATTGCTGCATACATTTACCTCTAAGCGAGCCCGAGTCAGCTCAGTAAAGGAAGACCCCACGCGGTGTAGGATCGCAACAACCAACTCTGGCAAATCGTCAATGAAATACCAAAAAAAAACCCACGCAAGCCATGAGCTTCCCAACCACAGCGACCTAAAATTCGCATTGCATAAGTCCATCTGTCCATCATTGTCATACCCAGACACTGCACAAACCATCGAGTGATCTCCGTACTGGGTTTGAGGTCATCGGAAGAATTGATCGTCTGCATCAGCAGCGGATCACCCGGCTCTTTGATGACAAGTTGCGCGATCTATAAATGCCCTTTTCTCATCAATTTCTGCACACCTTTCACGACCTTCATCGAGCTCCCACGCACCAGCAAAGGGATAGCACACACGGACAGACCAATGGCCGTTAGCACAATAAACCGCGCCCATATAGGGAAATTCCCGCATCGTGCGAAAATCCCCTGGGCCTTTGGCTCCTCTTCTACCGCGTCGGGTGTGGGGTCTGCATGAAACCAGTCGAAATCATCTTCCACATACATATCCCCATCATCATGGTTGTGTCCCGCAATGGCAGACTTGTTGTTGGATGTGAACCGGGACAGGAATGCAGTGCGAACATGCAAATCGGATTTCTCGCGCTTGGGTTCGGCAGCGGCCGTAGGGGTCGTTCCGTCGAGGCCCATGACATAAGTTTTATCGGTCCGGTAAGTCACAAAATAGGTTCTTTTCGAAGGGCCTGAGGTTCCATTGTTCCTCGGTGAAAGTAGATCCGCGAACAGTTTATTATTAGCAACGGCCCAACGCGCAGGGTTCTAACAAGTATCAGAATTGACCGAGATCTACGGTTTGAGATATCGTCGTTATATACAACTACCAATGACAGCCATCTCCATTTTCTATAGTGACTGCAAAACGCTCTTCACGACCTCGGCCACGAGTTTCTTAGGGGCAACAGAGTCGTCAATCTTGGCAGCCACTTGCTTCATCACCGCTCCCATATCCTTTGGCCCTTTGGCCCCCACTTGGTCAACTATTTCACGCACCGCTTTCTCCACGTCTTCCTTGGACATTTGTTTCGGCAAGTATTGCTCTAACAGGCCAATCTCCGCCTGCTCCTTTTCCGCAAGGTCATCACGGCCGCTAGCACGAAACTGTACAACCGAATCCCCACGCTTCTTTATCGCCCGCTGTATAAGTGTAGAGATGGAGACGGGTGCTGTGCTTGCGGCGGCCTTTTCGGCGTAGGTGATGTCGGAAAGGATCGTTTTGACTACATTGACGCGAATGGTTTCCTTTGCGCGCATGGCTGTTTTGAGATCTGTCTTTAGCCGCAATCGAAGGTCGGCATCTGTGGTGCCCTGGCTGTAGAATCGGATGGTCCCAAATGATGGACGAGTAGCCCAGCATCCGGCCATTCGTCGGCACGGGAGTGATCGTGTAATGCTTGCGTTCATTTTTTACGGAATCTAAAGTTGACTAGCAACCTTTACCCGCTATTTCAATGGCTACTGAATGGCGACGTTGCAGGTCCGTAGCTATCCTGAGGAAGAACGAGTATGGCTTGCGAGCAGTGTCGGGTACTTTAAAAGTCGTCGGCTGTTCGCAGTTTTCGCAGAACTAGTGAGAAGTGACAGAATCACTTGTCGAGTCACTCCAAAGACTTTTTCGAGACGACGACGGGATCTTTGCAGTTTTCAGGATTTCGACGACGGACTGTTCAAAAACCAGGTGAATTGAATAGGACGACTCTTGCCAAGGGAGGACACCTTTACATTTGAACCGGAAGCAATCCTCAGCCATGGCAAAGTACGACCTTACCACAAAGATTGGTCACTACCTCGACCGACACATGGTCGCCCCGCTTCTCGAGTTTCTCTTGGGCAATGAAGCATACTCCCACGACGACTTGATGCAGGCGAAATATGACCTACTCTCGAAAACCAAGATGATAGATTACACGAATCAAATTTACAAGGAGATTCACGGTTTAGAAGAGGAAAGTGAGAATGAGCCGGGTTACGAGGAGAGACGTGGGGAGGTGTTGCAAAAGTTCCAACAGCTGACGGAGGAGAGTTCCGCGATCATGGATATTATCCAGGACCCTATTGTCATCCAGCAACTCAAGCAGGATAAGCTCGCGAACATCCAGTTCCTGACTGAGAACCACAACGTGAGTGTCGTAAACGTGCAAATGTGTTTAGGCCCTGGGACTTATGCGCCGTACTTTACGGATTTTTACAGTACAAACCCGAAATGCTCAGCTCGTTGTACGACTTGGCCTTGTTCAACTACGACATCGGAAACTACTCTAGTGCAGCAGAGATGTTGTACCATTTCCGTATTCTGGTACGTGTTGACTTCGTCTTGTGGATAACCATTTCACTCTTTCGTCTGACTCTGTTTATCTTTAGTCTACGGATTATGACCTTAACGTTAGCTCATTGTGGGGAAAGCTTGCGGCCGAAATTTTGACACAAAACTGGGAGACAGCATTTGAGGACCTGAACCGATTAAAAGAGATGATTGAACAACGCCACTTTGCGTCGCACCTGCAAGCTTTGCAGCAAAGAGCATGGTTGATTCACTGGTCCCTCTATGTCTTCTTCAACCACCCCAAAGGACGGGACGGTATTATTGACCTGTTCTTCCAACCCCAATACCTGAACACCATCCAAACTGCATGCCCATGGGTCCTGCGTTACCTCACTACAGCCGTTGTTGTCAACAAGAAGCGGCGAAACGTCATCAAGGACTTGATCAAAGTCCTGGAACAGGAAGGAACCGTCTACCGCGATCCCATCACAGAGTTCATGGAATGCTTGAACGTCAACTTTGATTTCGACGGTGCCCAGCAGAAACTCAAGGAATGTGATGAAGTCATCGCCAACGACTTTTTCTTGGTGTCTCTTCAGGAGGAGTTTAAGGAAAACGGTCGGTTATTCATCTTTGAGACGTATTGCCGCATCCATCAATGCATCGACATCAACGATGTAAGCCAGAAACTTGACTTGTCAGGAGAGGCCGGCGAAAAGTGGATCGTCAACCTCATCCGCAATGCAAGAATGGATGCCAAAATTGACTCTAGCACGGTACGAATGGTTTTTCCTTTGGCATACTGGTTATTTGGAAAACGCTTAACGCATCCTTTTCATTTGATTGTGTAGAACACTGTCATTATGGGTCAGCAACAAAGCTCCATCTACACCCAGGTCATCGAACGTACACGCGCCCTCTCCTTCCGATCATCTCTCCTTGCATCCAACATCGAAAAGCGGGAACAGGAATTGGCCAACAGACGGAAGGGCCGAGGAAAGAACCACCGCAATGCTGAAAACAACGATGGAAAGTCGGTGGAAGTCAAATAAGCTTGCCTTTACAATCACTTCTGTTACTTTTTCTGTACGATAAAATGAGAGGGTAGTGAGTTAAGGTGAAAAGGTTGCTGTGTACCCGCAGGTGGATCGGGTATTTTTGTGTTGCTTGTAATTTAGATTATCTTTAACATTACGATGTATGCCGGGTTATCCAGTGCCAATTTTTTGTCAGACTTTTGCGATTTTTCAAAGTATTCACATGAACTATTAACCCAACGTTCCCCAAAACGTCCTTTATGTCCGATGATTAACTTAATCATACTGTTTTCCACCACATTCACTGCCCTTTTATTTCATATTCTTCCTAGCGGTGCCGATTTGGCAATTGTTGACCTTTGTAGCAAACCGTAGCGAGCACAGCGTTTCCTGAAAGTTTCCGGCCAGCGGGGAAACGTTAACAAACATGAGTGTCTTGCTGTTTCCACCCAAAGAATTTTGCAACAGGTAGGTCAACTGAATAAGAAAAAGGAAGCTTTAATTATATTGCGCGCGAAACATCGACTGAAACCATGCGAGGTCCCTATACCTTGGAATTCCTGTATGGAATGTGTTGATCCTTGTTCGCCAGCGCATAGATAACGTCTCCGAGGCAACTCAAACTCTTGTTAATGGCTTGGGTCTCCTTCAACCTATCCCCAGTCGATCCAGAAGCCGAAAGTCGCTCAGACCCAGCAAGATCAATCAAATTGAGGATCCCTTCACTCGTCTCATCAGTGAGGCTGTTTTTGCCTGTAAGGCGCAACGTAAAGACACTGTGACTCCGAGAGGACCGTTCATTACAGTTTGTCGCCGCCACCGCACGGTTCTGGGCAGCCTTTCTGAGCACAGTGTGGACCTCTCTCGGTGTCGTGACATTCACGGTATTTACATCGGTCACAGACGTCTTTCCAGTAGCAGGATGGTGCTTGATGTCGTGCTTTTTGTCCTCACTGCCTTTGCCTAACAGATCCCGTATGGACTCGTTGTAAATTTCAAGGAATTGGGCTTCCATCTGATATTCCCATCCTTTGTCCTTCAGCGCTTGGGCGGTGTCAAATATCTGTTGTACTGCTCGGGGGATCATACCCATCGATTCCTCATCCAGATGCTCCTTCTCTGGGCCTTCCATTGTAAATGTCTTACCACTTCCCGTTTGACCGTAGGCGAAGATGCAGACATTGTATCCATCCAGAGCTGATTGCACCAACTGCGATATCTCCTCAAAGACTTCTGCTTGTTTGCTATTGGGTTGGAAAACTTTGTCAAAGGAAAATGGAATGGTCTTGAGGGCGCTCTTGGCACCAGATGCAGAGTCGACGGTGTGGTTCAAGACAATCGCCTTCTCGTCGTTATCAGCAAAGCTGATATGTGTCATGCACTCATCGCTCTTCTCAACGACCTCGGATCCCAGTGGTGGACGTACACGGCAGAACACGCGAATGTTTCCTTTCAGCTCTAGGATGGTGTTATGCAGCCTACGCCGAACCGTTTCCTCTTCCCGCACTTTGATCTCAAGCGCGGACACATTCTCATTTGCAGCTGCCAGTGATGCCTCCAAACTAGCGATCCTCTCTTCTCTTTGACGCAAAAGGTCTTCTGTCTGCTCCAACTTTATCTTGTTCGCTCGCATTTCTGCTTCTATCGCAAGTGTGGACGCCGACTGGGTAGAGATGGTTGCCCTCAGTGACGCGTTCTCGTCTCGGGCTACCTTGAGGTCAGCACATATGGATTCATGCTTTCGTTGAAGAGTGTCGAGGTCATGCTTCACGTCATCCAATTCGCGGTTGTGGCGCGATCTCATGAAGGACATTTCTTCTTCATACTTTCGGTGCACGGACTAATGATAACAACAAAAAATGGTATTAAGCAACAGGCGCTGTTGATAGGACAACCTGAGGCATGGATCCCACCTGCAATTCATGCTTTGTTTCGTTCAGCTGTAAAGCATACGTGCTACTTTCTTTCTCCTTGACAATCACTTGACTTTGTAGTTGTTCCCGAAATCTGGATAGCTCATTAATGGTTTCTTGGCTCTTGTACAGCTGGCTCGTCACTTGTTCTAATTGACCGCGAGAATCTGAAAGTTGAGATTGTGTTTGATGGTTAAATTCTTCCAAATCTTGGAGACGACCCTACACGACAAGCCAAGGTCAAAATCTATCACATCGCTCAAAGACAGAGCACACGAGTTGTACCTTAACATCCCAGGCAGGCCTCTTCTTTTTCGGTCCGGGTGCTGCAGCGTCGCCGCTCGAAGCCTTTTCAGCTGCTTTGGCGGCAGTAGCTGCGCTGGCGGTAGACGAACTACTGGAGACACTTCGCACCGACGCCCTCGAGGCGGTTGCGCTCGGTCTTGTGCTAAGAGTACTTGATCTTGCAGTTGTGCTTCTTGTTGTGCTGGCGGCAGATGTTTTTGCCGTCGCGGCGCGACTCGCTATTGTGGAGCGGGCGACTGTAGATGTGGCTGCCTTAGCCCGCGCTGATGCCGTCGACGCCATTAGCGTAGAACTAGTAGATCCAGTGCGAGCCTTTGTGTTCCGTGCAGCTGGCGCAGCAGGTGGTGGGTCTTCGGGCTTCCGCTTGAGAGAAGTCTTGTGAACCTTAAAATCCTCGGGTTTTGGTTCGGGTTCATCCTGAGTAGGCGACGTACCATTGACAAAAAGGATCACACATTCCGCGCAAAAAGGTGAATCGAAGCAAATGTAGGGAAGAGATTCAATTAGAGCTCGGGCCTCCGACTAATAGGTCCATGACATGATGCCAACCTGTAGCTCGATCTGCTTATTCTCAGGAAGCTCTGGTCTAGCTGGTTCGGTGTCTTGTGGAGCTGCCTTCACAAGACCGCCAATGTTGGTGGGATCGAACGATAACGGCTTGCCGAGGGCTATTCTCGTTGGTTGTTTCAGTCTTCCAGGTGTGAACCCCGCAGGCGCACCAGTTGGCTTGGAGGCAGCCTGCAAAGAAACCCATGAGTTCCTAATTTTGAGAAAATGTTTCTAGCAGGCAGCTGCCGGCATTACATTGCTATTTGCCTCTGAGGTGTCCATTTTTTTGACTTCAGATCCTCGATGCTCGACTCACGGATATCAACAAAAGACGAACCCAGCGGCCGATCCAAATTGATCCAATATATATAGTACGTCAACTTACACTACCCTACACTAAGAAAAAGAATTCCGGTGCTGTGTTAGCAGTGATGATCGGCATCGCTCGGCCGTGCAGTGTGCAGCAGCTGTGATGAAGTGTTCCTCAACGCGCGCGACTGTTTTGTCCGGACGGACGAGATGCGGGACGCGGCTCGCGTAAGCGGATATGGTAAGTTCGTTTGGTAATCAGAGTACGTAATCGATTCCATTCGCGTTGAGATGCAAGAGGGGCGTTTCTCTTGGTCTCGAAAGGGTGAAGCAAACGATAGAGGACAGGTATATAGTGCTAAGTATAGCTGCACATTATATGACATGGTAGAAAGTGCCACAAACAACATACAAGCCGGATGTTTCTCCTGCTGCCAAAAAGGCTATTAAACAGGTCCTCTGACGTCTGAGGAGCGAGCACACCCCCTTACCCCCCAACCCCAACATGTATTGTATTGAACAAAAACACCCACAATGTAGCATCCTTTTAAAAGAGTAAACTCTCTCTCTCTCCCTCTCTCTCTCTCTCTCTCTTTCTCGCTCTCACAACTACGTCGGTGTAACGAACAAAAGATGCCTACTGTCGATGTCGACCCGTCGCGTGCAAGCTTGCCAGAAAATCTCACCATTGCAGATCACGTAAAACCACATCCAAAGCTCATTCCCGTCTCAGAACTTGTCTCCCTCTTTAAACAAAAACAAAACAGCCAATCCTCCCTTCTCTCACCCACCACGCCTATCTCGTCATCAAAGTCTAGATCCACACTCCGTCTCCACAAAACCCAAAGCGCTTCCTCCCTCAAATCTCCCTCCTCCGCATCCCACAAACTGAAACACAAGTATACTTCCTTCACCATCCTCCCCACCACCACTGAAGATGACGCGCCCAAACAACAACAGCAAGATATCACCGACACGTCGAGTGACGAGGCCGCAGCAGATACATTCATAATTCCCGAACGACGCATTCCCGCATCTTTACTCGTAGACGTCATTCCCACCGTTCCTCATCGGCTTGACATTCATAAACCCCCCGTACCCACGGGTCAGCGAAGGATCTCGAGGGGAAAGAGGACAATGAGCGCGCCCTCACTCGTTTAAAGATGCTAGACCGAGAGAGCTGGACAGCCATTCGTTAGGCGCATAGTCGGATTATCAGTGGATGGGTAGCCAGACGGGGTGTGGTTGGCAGATGGAGTGAGAAAGGCATTATTCAGCAAATCGCCCGCATGCAGGGATCTTTTATATAGGAAGACCTTTTTTTTTGGGAAAAATAAACAATCCGATTTTGATGGCGAGAGGGAGATGCATCAGCTTCACGACCATTTTTACGGTGTTAGGAGGACGCCAATGGCCCGGCACAACGAGGGATAACCAAGGATCCCACTGGTGGTTGTGATCAACCCCAGGCTGAATCGGGTATATCTGCAAGTTCGGAGATCGACAATTTTCAAGCACTCTTTCAATACAAATAGGAATGGGTTTGAATCCTTCCATGCAGTACAATTGACGCAACCCGCGCCGGGGTACGAACGGAACCTCAACCACAAACATTACATTGTCCGTAAAGTAAGTGCGTGCTTGAGGGATTGTCGAGCCATAGATGCCGCATTTTCTCACTAGCGCGGTGTCAATTTAAACTCGCGCGCATGTTTCACACATTAACCATCAGTATTGGACAAAGGATACAGGGCACGATGGGTCTGAGTGTGGGAGCGTGATCCATTCGGCTCACGAGGCCTCCCCAATTGTGAATGAACTGAGCATGAAGGTGAACGCCATGATGGGTGTACCGCATCATCAAGAGTGATATCAGCCATTACAATGTTCACTGGAGCAACAATTGACCGCCGTTATCTGGATCGTCGATGCCAGTGACCCTCGTTGGTCGATCAATATCAGGCCTCCAACACCAGAAAGACTTCTGCCACCCAAACTCAACACCTCCTTTCCAGTCGTAGGAACGTAGCGCATCACCAGCTGACCTCCAATATAATAACGCGTCCATAAAGGAATTCCTCGCGTTGCACACCGGCTGGTCAGGACGCACAACGCCGACAACGCCGGGAAACAAATCACACAGCGCGTGCCCGGTGACGGCCTATGGAGGTATCTTGATTTTCTCAGAGCTTTGGCCTCAAAGCTTATTCTTCGATGTCCACACTTGACGCACATAGAGTCTCCCACTGCCACAAAACCCAATTGGCGATCCCCAGCCCAACGGTCAAATGTGGCAGATATTCGTCACTTCACGCAGTGCCAAGAAATAGTCACAACAATTGGTCGCAGACTCCCCAGATCTATTAAAGTGCCGAAGCTCACATTGCTCCATACATATGTCGTATATACAAAAACGCCGGTGGTCAAGTTTAGATCTCCTTCGCCTCAGGTGCTGCAAAAAAAGAGAGTCATTGTCGTGAGAAATGAATGCGCGCATGAGTTGTTTTAAAGCAAAAGAGTGACATACTTGGGGGCAAGCTCTGCTTTAGCTTCTCAGCCTTGTCCGCATCAGCAACAACAAGAGTGTAAAGGTACTTTGAGCAGCGGACCTTGAACTTCGTCTCGGAACCGTTCTTCTTGATCTTGATGGACTTTGCGTCCTTGCGGCGCGCAACCTTAAGGAAGTCCTTGATCTCTGTGATTTGCTTAGGCTTCGCACAGAAAGGAGAAATTGGAATGTATAAGCTCCACTGCTTGGATAAACCCGCACTGCCTTCTGCCTCCGCCACGCTGTTTCGGCCAAGCTCCCGCTAATAATTTCGAAGCAGTAACATATAACATTTATAGCCGTTTCGTCGTGTTGGAGTCAAAACTGCTATTTCCTCGCTCCGTTGATTCAAGCACAAACCCTCCACATCCTGGGACACTAGCAGACCCTTGAACTAGAAAGAAAACAGGAAACATACCATCTTCAAAATGTGCTGTCTGCGACCTTTATTATTGCTGGTGTCAAAGATATTGCAGTCTTTGCTACAGGCACGTTTGCTGCATACACACGGCACGATGTTTTTCGCAGAGGGTTAGGGTTACACTGTCGCCGCGACTTTCGGGCGAGCTGCCGTTTACCGGTGGAGATGACTTCAATGCAATGCAACAGATCATGACATGCTGGCATAACACTCAAACAACAAGAGTACTTTCGACCCCTAACAAGTATCCACAAAAAGCGACAGGCTCCATTTTGCCTGGCATCCGAGACCTGCGTTTTAGTTGGGGAACTCGGCACTATTCACCTTGCGCATTCCCTTCAATCTCTAAACCAGCGCGAATGTTCCTATTATGATCGATACCCATTGGAGTCGTCAGCGTCCTCTGACCATGACTGGGACTACCCGGTTTGCGTTCTCAAAATGCCAAAGGTGAGCCGTTTCTCAAAATTGGGAAAGTTGCATGTCACACGGCGGCAAACGCGTGTTTCACAGCACAAAGGTGTTGGCTTTGAGGATATTTTGCCGGGGCGGCCTTTTCGCTTTGGGCACAGCAATTCAATGATGAAGCAGGTATTCAAATTCATCCCGGCCAGTGGAGGAGAACTGGCAATTAAACGCCAGTCCAAGTGGTAGGCTTTGCGGGTCTACTGTGTCGGGTGCAGTTCTGTTACATAATCTAAGCGAGTTCATAGCTCTGATTGTAGACATCGCGAGGACGTGAAATGGTGTTGTGCACCGTTGCAATCATCGGGGCCGGGTGGGTATCTAGCAGATGCTGTTGCTGAGGGCTGATAGTTCTAACACGTCCGATGCAGCCCTTCGGGCATTTGTGCCGCGGTCGAACTTAAAAAACAGCTCGGGCTCACGTCCTTCGTGATCTATGAGAAATCCGCTGCAGTTGGGGGCACTTGGTCAGTCTCGCGTAAACACTCATTACCTCAAGGAAGACTCTATTCAACGAACCGACCGCCCATAGGTACGATAACCGTTATCCGGGATGCGCTTGTGATGTCAAATCCCATCTTTACTCGCTCAGTTCTGAGCCCAACCCTGGTAAGAGCGCTGTTCAAGTTTGGTCGGGATGAAGTATGATGATACTGATTGGTCATTTACAGACTGGACATATGCTTACTCGCCATCTGACGAGATTTGTCGCTATTACCAGGCTATAGCGAAAAAGCACGACCTTCTGGACCATGTCCGATTTCGAACGACAGTTGTTGCTGCGACTTGGGATGACTTTGAGAAGCTATGGCGCTTGAAACTTCGAATTGCCGGCGACAATGGCGCTGTCGAGGATGTAGACACCACTGCGAACGTAGTGTTAAGCGGCATGGGCGCGATCAACCGCCCGTCATATCCCGATATTCCTGGCATAGACAAGTTTATGGGGTCGAAGATGCACACCGCCGAATGGGATTCTGAGATATCGCTGGCTCGAAAGCGTGTGGCCGTAATAGGGACGGCGGCAAGGTAGGACCCGCATGTCCAATGTCCAATTATCGTTGGCCTCACCCGTGATCATCTCCACAGTGCAGTGCAGCTGATACCGCAACTTCAACGTCAGGTAGACAAACTAGTCGTCTTTCAGCGCACACCGACCTGGATCATCCCGCGAGGAGACTACAAATACTCATCATTAGCAAAGTGGATCTTCCGTTACGTACCAGGCGTGCGGTGGGTATACCGCATGTACCTGTACCTGTTTGTACGTTTCACAGTTGCGCCTGAGAAACGCAATTGGTGCCATATCTCATCTCATCTTTTTTCAGTACGAGCTGCGACACCCAGTATTTAGAATCACATTTGTACGCAAAATGGCGGAAAAGTACTATGGGTTTTTCATGCGTCGCCAGATACGGGAGCCAGCAATGCGAGAAAAACTCATGCCCAAGTATGCCCTTGGTTGCAAGCGTGTCGTTGTGAGTGATGAATATCTACCGGCGATGTGCTCTCCGAATGTTGACGTCGTGACCACTGGAATTTCACACATCAATGAAACCGGTATAGCAGATATCAATGGCACCCAATATGACGTCGATGCCATTGTTTTCGCTACTGGCTTCCAGACACAAGATATGTACCGGCACGTCAAGATTGTCGGGAAGAATGGCCTGAACCTTTTGGAAAAGTGGAACAACGGTCTGAGACCAGAAATTTACAACGGTATTGCATGTCATGGCTTTCCCAACTGGTATTTCCTTCTGGGGCCATATACTGGCTTGGGCCACAGTTCCGTCATGATCATGAGTGAGTTGCAGATAGGCTTCATTATGAAGCTCCTCCACGCGCAACTTCAAGCCAGCGTCCCCTATTTGGAAGTCTCAGCTTCTGCTGAAAAACTGTGGGTAGATAAAGTGCTTCGCGATCTGGAGTCGACGACATGGATGTCCCACACTTGCAAGAGCTGGTATCAAAATGAACTTGGCATCGTAACGTATTTATGGCCCTTCACGGTGACTTCGTACTGGCATTCGTTACGACGAGTGAAATGGGACGACTGGAATCCGAATGTACGTTCCTTGCCACCTTTCCGCAGTCGTGATGTTTTGTGCTGACTTGCTTCGTCACAGATCAAACCCTCTTGGTTCGCTAGAAAACAGAGCGTGAAGGTCGTGCACACGACTTCAAAAGCACATGTGTCAAAGCTAGAATAGATCTATGTATGATTTCAATAAACTATATAATTCAAGTATCGGGGTATGTCGGTTTAAACCAAACTCATTTAATTGTATAATTCGTCAGATCTGTTATGGTGTCGATCGAAACCCGTCGGGGTGACATCGCGTGTCAATGTCCGTCCGTCCACCATATTCACCCACTTTAGCAACATGAGTTCCCGAGGCTTAGCTGATAATTGGGTGTCCTTCAACAGTCCCTGGAAAGATAAGGGTCTCCCTTCAGAAGCATTGTTGAGTTCAAGGCGTCGATGTCATGTCCAGTTCGTTGCTTCGTAGAGATCTCGCTTTAGCAGTGACGATGTAAGGGCGGGAGGTATTGAAAGTGGCAGAATTCTCAAGGCGGATTAAGAACAACACCAAAGTAGTGACGATATACTGGCGGGCATATCGGAATGTTTTCCGGGAGGAACAATAGTGCACGAACTCCGCAATGAACTGCGACGGTATAAAAGAGGACAGCTGGTGCTCTAGAGGAATGGAAAACATATATACCCTGGAGCGAGCAGCATCCATCAAGAGAGTACAGATTAAACAAGTGCCATCATGAACAGACGCAACCCTATGCATATCTTATTGCAGCCCATGAGGGGAACCAAGAATGTTCCCTTCGCACGGATATGGCGAGCTGTTCTGGCGGAAGCCATCGCAACCATGTTCTTCGTCTTCTTTGTTGGAGGTACGTCAGATGGAAGATAGCATCTGAAAAAGTGCAGTTGCTGATGCTTCTTAGCCTCCGTCGAGATACCCGCCAAAGTTAACAAGTCACAAGATCTAAACGCCGGTTCCATCTTTACTGCTCTAACTCAAGGTCTCACCATTATCGCCGTGGTTGCGGCGACAGCAAGGCTTTCTGGAGGCCACATAAACCCGGCTGTATCATTTTGTCTGATGTGGACGCGTGCCATGCCTTTGGCTACTGCTATGAGCTACATTGCTGCCCAATGCGTTGGTGCAATCGCTGGATCAGCCTTGTTCTATGCGTGCATCGGAGACCTACATTCAACTTTGGGTGCCACAACTCCACACATGATCAACACATTCCAAGCATGTCTAATTGAGTTCATGATTACCTCCATGTTGCTCTTTGTTGTACTGGGCACCGCTGTTCAAGGTTCGGCTGCTGAGCCAGGCATGAAGCCTATGGCTCCTATTCCTATCGGCTTTTCAATTGTTGTTGGCGTTCTACTGGCGGGAAATTTGACTGGTGGCTCCATGAATCCGGCGCGATCTCTTGGTGAGTCTCATATGTGGCCTGCAAGCATCAGTTGGTATCGTCTGCTGACTTGAGCTATGCAGGCCCAGCCGTGGTCTCTGGGACGTGGACGAAACAGTGGGTGTACTGGGTTGGTCCACTCCTGGCTTCAATCGTTGTAGGGAGTCTCTACAAGCTGCTCTTCTTGTCGGCGCCGGTGAGCAAATCACTTGTTAAGGATCTCGGCCCATCTGAGATCACTGTCCATGGCGGTCGCGCAATGTCGGAAGCCGAATTTATTGATCGCACTGCCGACGACGAGGGCTTGGTCACCAACGACCCTGCATACCGAGGAACCGGTCAAGGCATGGGCCAGCAGGACGGGTATGCGTTTTCGAGTCGCTTACCCTTGGGCTGTTCGCGTTGGCTTATCCCCATCTTTTGACCTTAGCTTCCGTGCGCGCCCTGCTCAGTATCCGCAATATCTGCCGACAGGACCCCGCAGCATGATGGCCACAACCGCTCCGACCTTCCCCATTTCCAATCCCATCACTGTCAATTTAACACTAGTTGCAGATCCTGCTCAAGCAAACGCTTCCCAAGCAGCACCTGCAACTGCTGGCGTTGGTCTTTCAGATAACAAAATATAGATGTGACTTTTTGTCAGTACATGTTGGACTGTTATAAAATGTGTGTATTTGTGATCTGCGGCTTGTTGGTGACGATGACGCGATGCGGCATCTGTGTGTACACCTTTCGCTGGGCGGGAATTTTTATCTTCAATACTTGAATTGAGACACCGATCAAGAGAGGATCAAACTAGCCCGCATCTGATGAACGGTTATTTGCCTGTACATGTATAGTGAAAGGCGGTCCATTGTTTGTCTACATCCCTTTGGTACTGTCAACAACAATTTAAATGATTGATTCTGGATACAAACCTAAACACAAGAACAATTAATAAGCTTAATTCCCGCGGGTCAACTCTAAATTCCCTCGGACCAAAGCATCTTTATTTTTGGGCGTGTCCCAATTTATCTCTCACTCGTGGATGCGGACGCGTCTCCAGTTGGAAGGTTCCCAAGTGAGCAGCTGCGCAAAAACGGGGGAAGAACGAGGCAGCGCAGAAGGTTACCCGAAAATAAATACCAACCAGTCCTCCGGGAACGTGCAAATTAAATGGCTACCAATTCGCAGTAATGCACCATATGAGCTTTTTCGAAACCTCTCGTCTGAGGTGGAACGTTCTTGAACGCTTTCGCTCCAGACATGCCGCCGAGTGGGTGTGGCTCTCAAGGTGTGGCCCCACTCTCTTCGTTTTCGTGCTGTCATCTACGGTTGAATTGACCGCAGTCATTTTTGCGATGGTTTAGCGCTGTGTCAAAACCTTTCTTGCGGCTATTTGCAATTTCCGTCGCCATTTGGAGCCTAATATGGCTGACTGTCATCAGTGCCCGGTTCATCACGAACGAAAGCGTTATAATGCCCTCTCAATCTCACAATAGTACAGAAGATAAATGCACAATACCGCCGTGGGATGAAGCGCTCGTTGAAAAGTTCGCGTTACGAGATGTTGTTGCAGGACAAACGTTCGACTTTCTAGGCGGTTCAATGACATGTAAACGAGAAAAGCTGCGGATTAACGTCCAAAACAAATGGCAGAACATTACCGATGACGTTTATAATAATCTGAGAGATGTGACCGCCAAGACGCCGCATTTTGCTTATCTCCGATGTGACGAGCCGGGCAAGACCGATGCCTACTTCGTTAGGCCACCTCAGCTGGACGATTTCCCGCCAGCTGATAAGCAGTCGAAGCGAGTCACATCAAGAGGCGACATTGAAATTAATGATGTCGTCCTTATATTGTGGGACGCAGTATCGCGAGCCCACTTTCACCAAGACTTTCCCGAGACACTGAGCCTCTTTGAAAGTATCAATGCTGGACGGACCGCTGGCGGTCAGTACAAAGTTATAGATTTTAGTCGCCATCATGTTGTTGGACAGAACTCACCGCCGAATAAGCGCGCGATTTATGGCGGACTCAAGGACCCAGCGCTTCCAGTTGAAAACGCGAACTCAACACAGTTTGGACGCAATTGGGTGTGGGAGATGGCCCACGATAATGGCTATCTAACGATGCACAGTGACGGGGAGTGTGGGGGTCCTAAGAAGAATGATTACGCTGATGGCGCTGTCTTGAAGCAGTACCTTATCAATCGTGGTTTCGATGTGAAAATACCGAAATACTTTCCTCATTCATCTTTATGTATCGGGAAGAACTATGACCTCCAATCTGGAGCGAAACATTACGTGGACTTAAAAGTTCGAAGTGGCTGCAAAGATTTGGCGGATGAGGGCCACACACATGAGAGATGGTGTATTGCAGACAGGCCGACAAATCAGGTCACCCTTGATTACCTGACTGGCTTTTTGGCGCAAACCAGAGAATCAGAACGCCCACGCTGGGCTTCTGTCACCAACCTTGAGACTCATCAGCCCTCAGTCCGTCAGCACCATCTCGACCGAAGATTCAGCCATTCTTTACGAGAAATTCTCTCAACTGGAATCCTTAAGCCGAACTCGACCATTTTTATTGTGTCGGACCACGGCTTACACTACGGCGAAGAGTATTCCTCGCCCGCCGGTTTCTTACATCATAAGCTCCCGTTACTTCACGTCATTCTACCTACCGCGGTGGCTGAGAAAGCCCAGCTACCGCTGAAAGTCAATCATATCACATCCCACTTCGACACTTATCAGACAATCAAACACATCCTTACTGGCACCAGTGTGGATGAAAGCCCGAGAGCCAAGGCGCTACCGGCAACTAAATACGGCAAGTCGCTGCTCACTATGTTTTCCGAGCCTGTGCCTCGCGAATGTGCCGACGCCGGTGTCTCGGGAAACTATTGCGCATGTGGAACTGGCTCTTCCTGCAGTGCTGACCCAATGAAAGCGGTCGACGCGCTCTTCAAGCGTCTGAATACTGAAATGGAAAAGGATGGATGGTTCACTAACAACATTTGCCCGCGCTTCAACAGTACCCTATCTATACCCACCGACGCTGACAAGACGAAAAGCGTCTTACTACCTGATGGTGTGTACTTCTCATCAAATATGTGCGCATCACACTCTGGAGTGCTCTACCAGTTCTCCAACATCCGCTTTGCGAACTTCCCATACGCGACTCTGCAGGTCACTGCTCGTGGGGATTCGGTCACATATTCTCAGGTGAATCGATATGGGCTGTATATGGATACATGCCTCGAGCGCCTTCGCGCCGCAGGTGTTAAGGAAGATGTCTTAAAGAAGAACAGGTATCCCTGCTATTGCATGGCGGAAGTCCTTGAGCTCGCAGATGAATGAGAATCATCCGAGAGATTTACATTATAGATTCATGACTCGTAATTAATTATTAACTTAAACCAATGCCCCCGTTTGATTTTCGAGCTTGTTGCTGTACCATCGGTCAGGCAGGCGTCTTGGGAAGTCGATCAAGCAAGCAAAGTTTTTATTGCGCACTTGCGTGGATGATAACGCTTCTTGGGAAAGCTTTACTTTTAATAAAAGGTCCCGAGGACGTATAAACACCTATGCTATCAATTTATCAAAAGACGGATAAAGAAATAAAGATCTACTGGAAAGCTTCAGACATCTGGTGCTACCTAACTCAGGCGCTCTCGCAAGCTTATATAATCAACAGTTGCAGTAATACTAATTGAGCTACAACTTCGGTTTGCCACTGACATACGCGTCAAGACGCTTGGCGACGTGGTCCAAGAATTCCTCGGTGCTAACGTAGTGAGAACGGTCCAGGCTGTTCAAAAGGAAGTTGATTAGCACATGTAAGCACGTAAGACCGAGACGATTCCGTCATCACTTACTTCTTGCCGTGAATAGACAATGCCAAGTCCTTTGTCATGACACCGTCCTCCTGTACTGTGTCAACACAGGCTCTCTCTAAGTCACCGCAGAACTTTGCCAGCGTGTCGTTACCGTCCAACTTGGCACGATGAGCGAGACCGCGGGTCCATGCAAAGATGGAAGCAATAGAGTTTGTGCTGGTCTCCCGGCCCTTTTGATGTTCACGGTAGTGTCTGGTAACTGTTCCATGGGCAGCTTCAGCCTCCATTGTCTTCCCGTCTGGGGTAAGGAGCACGGAAGTCATGAGGCCCAACGATCCGAAACCTTGTGCAAGGGTGTCCGACTGAACGTCACCGTCGTAGTTCTTGCAAGCCCAGATAAAGTTACCAGGAGACTTCAAAGCTTGGGCAACCATATCATCAATGAGGCGGTGTTCGTACCAGATACCAGCTTCCTTGAATTTGGGCGCATAGTCACGCTCGTAAATCTCAGCAAAGATGTCCTTGAAGCGTCCATCGTAAACTTTCAGAATGGTGTTCTTGGTAGATAGGTATAGAGGCATCTTGCGCTGGAGAGCCATTTCGAAACAGGACTTGGCGAATCCGCGAATGGACTCATCAGTGTTGTACATTCCCATACCAACGCCACGACCCTATTCGAAGTCGGCAATTATCAGTAGACGAAGGTGAAACAACTCGCACAGAGCGGACGAACCTCGAAGTCGTAGACAGTGAATCGCTTAGGCTCAGCGCCCGACTTGGGCGTAAACACAATCTCGAAAGTACCTGCTTCATCGGCGATGAAGTCGGTGGACTTGTACTGGTCACCAAAGGCGTGACGACCGATGATAATGGGATGCTTCCATCCCGGGACCAACCGCGGTACGTTCTTCAACAGAATAGGCTCACGGAACACGGTCCCTCCCAAGATGTTACGAATCGTTCCGTTTGGACTTTTCCACATTTTCTTCAATTTGAATTCTTCCACACGAGCCTCATCTGGGGTGATTGTAGCACATTTGATTCCGACGTTGTACTTCTTGATAGCTTCGGCGGCCTCAATCGTGACCTTGTCATCGGTCTGGTCTCGGTACTCCATACCCAGATCATAGTACTTGATAGGTACATTCACATACGGAAAGATCAGCTTGTCCTTGATCCATTTCCAGATGATCCTGGTCATCTCATCACCATCAAGCTCGACGACCGGGTTTTGCACCTGGATCTTGTTGCTGATAGAGGCATACTGGCGGGCAGTCATGACTGAGGGGATCGCACGCAACGAGGGAGTAACAGCAATGGCGGAGGGGAATCGGCCTTGAGTAGCAATCGCAGACCGAAGTACCGAGCGGGTTGAGAAGAGGCTGTAGTGGGTTATAGTAGTGTTGTTAAGGTAAAACAAACCGTTAGACGCGGGAGTAAAGGATTGTGTATAATGAATCGGCGGGTAAAATGCAGCGTACAACAGGTTTCCAACCAAAGACTTGACATGATAACGGACACCACATACCTCATGTTGACTTTTATTCAACTATGATAACTAGGATAAATACGAGTAAATGGTCTATCGAGAATAAGTTATGCTATTACTCTCCTCTGGTGGGGCGAGAGAGACAGAAGAAGGCTCAACAACAACTTCTCGGAAGGGAAGGCCGATGATAGGCGCGTTTCCGACTGGCCGCCCAAGATCTTCGAACGATATTACCTCGACCTCTAGATAAGCATATCATAACGCAACAACAATCACCTTTTCGTTATTATGGGATCTCCACCGAACGCAGTCGGCCCCGTCTCAGATGGTATTATGGATCCGCTTTCGACTTTAGCACATGATGCAACGCAGAACCCTTCAGCACTTCTCGAAGGGCTCAAGAAAGCTCTAGCAAACCCCTATGATAAGAAAACCTGCCCGAATGGAGTTATCAACCTCGGTACCGCCGAGAGCCATTTGATGGCCGATGTACTCCTGGAGAAGGTATATTGACGAACGTTGGATCTCCTTTTTGATGAAGCGAGTTCAATTGAGAGTACCCCCACAGCTCAATTCGCCGGATATACGCCAAGTGACACCGGCGATGCTACGCTACGGTACTATGTACGGCTCTCATCAGTTACGCCAGGCTGTCGCCAACCTTATCAACAAGCACTTTCGGCCAGTTAAAGCTATCACCCCAGAAAATATCACAGCTCACGCCGGATGTGGTGCAGCGATTAATAACATAGCCCAAGCGTTGACCAATCCTGGTGAGGGGGTGCTTGTACCAACGCCATATTATGGGGGTTTCGACTTTGACCTCAGAATGGTATGAACTCTGTGGTTCTCTCAGTATCTCGTGTTCAGATGCCTGATCTTCTATTGTTGTTCCAGTATGCACAAGCGAAAATAGTGCCTGTAAACACATTCTCAGCTAGCCACTTCATGGTAACAGTTCCCGAACTTGAAGAAGCTTACCAGGCTGCAGTAAGCGAGGGGATAACCGTGCGCGTTCTGTTGCTGACAAACCCAAGCAACCCCAGTGGGCGAACTCAGCCGGCAGATGATGTGCGTGCTGCTTTGGAGTGGGCAAAGTCCAAGAAGCTGCAAGCTGTAGTGGATGAGATCTACGCGCTCTCGACCTTTTCCGATGATCCCGTGCCGTTCACGTCTGCATATGCCCTAGCAAATCTGCCTGACCCACAGAATACCCATCTTCTTTATGGCATGTCGAAAGATTTCTGTATCAATGGTGTCCGTATGGGTTTTGTCATATCCTACAACAAGGAGCTACTGGAATCGCTGCACATGTTTGCCATATTCACATGTGTAAGCTCCATGGCTGACGCTAGCGTAGGTCGAATGCTGAGTGATGCGAATTGGGTAGATTCATTTGTGGCGGAGAATCGTAGAAAGCTCAAGGAACAGTACGAGAAGACTACGGCCGAGCTGACCAGGATCGGCGTGCCCTTCTTGCCGGCGAACGCCGGCATGTTCCTACTGTAAGTGAGAAAGGGATGCCGCTGTAACTGTTAGACGCATGGCTCACCTGAGGTGTTTGTTTTGTAGCTTGAATCTCTCGCAGTGGTATTCACAGACAACAAGCAGCGAGCAGGATGCCCCATGGCGTGCTATGTGGAATGAACTGATTGGTAATGGCGTCTATTTCGCACCCGGGGAAGCATTTAGGTGTGCCGAGACAGGATGGTTTAGAATGGTTTTCACCCTCCCCTGGGACACGGTTAAGCTAGGTTTGGAAAGGCTTGAAAAGACAATAAAATCGCGTTAGAAAGATTTAGCTAGTGTGGAGCGAGTGCGGTAGGTAGATCTTACACTGCGCGGTGTGCCATTACTGTCGGTGAATAAAACTTATGGGCAACTAAACATCCACTGAAACTATTTTTAGAATAGCTGACGTATCTCCGACTACTTTTCTTTTGTCAGGCCTGATGGCATCTCAGCTACTGCACCGAGTCGCTTTACAAATTGTGCCGTCGGTAGTTACCTGGCAATGGATAACTCACGAGAAACCAGTGGACCCCGTCGGTTACGACTCAAAATCGGACCTCCCAGTTCCCAACGGCTGAAGTCACCAGATGCGTCATCCGTAGATGAGCGCAAACGTATCACAGGTTATGACTGTGAGCCCATCACACCAATATCACCCGTTCATGCTTTGCCGACAATCATCGTCACGAACGATGACACGGGTGAAGACTCGGGAGATACACTGGTAAACAAAGTGCCCGTAATATTCTCCATTCTTCGCGCGGGTCTAATGTCGCTGTTGCTTTGTAGGGACTAGTGTCTTCATACCCTTCCACCCGCTCACAGTCGTCGGTGTCCTCAGCAGTATCATCTGCATTGTCATCAGAAGTATCATCTGTAGCATCGTCTGGTTGTTCCTCGGATGCTTCCACAGCGGCATCGACAAGGGCGGGTACACCAACCTTGATGCCCCGCAAGCGCAAACGCAGGAGTCATGACACTAAGGTTGGTAAAGCGTTAGAAGTGCCGGTAGCAAAGCGTAGGAGAGCCTTGAAACAGCCAAAGAAGACCCTGAGGTCGTCTTCTCCACTTAGTCGCGTTTCAAAACACTCCCTACGCGTAAGTGGGTTTGTTTGCCGAGGTACCGGTGGACAATGCTGACATGTGCCTCGTTTGACATGGTCTAGTCTCGCAAAACCGGCGGTACGGCGCATATCAGAAGAGATGTACCTGAAAAGTTACGAGACTGGTCTGATTACGCCAAAAGTGTCAAGGTATAATCGATTAAGTAGGCCGGGCTTTGAATTCTGTCGCACTAAATCAAGTTCGTGCCGTCGCTAGAATCGGTTCGGCGACACGCAGCTTGCAGAGAAGGCTGACACGTTTCAACGAGACGTGGACGAACTCCGTGAACAAGTGGAGGGAATTCGCGCGAACCTGCGTGAAGCGGGGATACCTGAAGAAACCATTAGTAGATGTCTAGATCAACTTTGTAAACCTATTGCTCAGTGCGCGATATGAATCACACATTAAATTGTTTAAGGTGAGCGCGTTCTTTGGGGAGAACTGCTCCCACGGCTATGTCAGGTTTCTAAAATAGGGCCAGTATATACGTCATTGAGAAAACTCTTCATGGGTCACTTTCGGTAGCGTATCAATGTGCTCTGCACTGCATGATAGTGATATTGAAAACGTCCCAAAAGTAAATTAAATATCTACATATAACCTCCAGAGTGCAAATGGTATGGGACTAGATAGCTAGTGAAACGAGGTGCAGCCTTAGATGTTGCTCAACAATGAGGGTAACATAAGGTTGAAAAAGCGGAGGACTGTTTGTCAAAAGAAGAAGGCCGAGCTAACTTCATTGATATACTGCGCAGGCGCGAACAGCTTCAGCGGCGATACTTGGCACATGGGTGACCATAGTAGAGTTTACTGTCTGCAAATGCCCGGTTGCACGTCGAGCAGTGAATTTGCGAAGGTGCAGGTGTCTCTACAGTCAATGGTGGATGGGAGCGCTTGTGGCGTTGAAGGTCGGCTGCGCGATAGTCTGCATTGACGCGGTCAGTCAACAACTATTCGGACATTTGCAAAAGTTCACAAAAGTGTACTTACAAGCTTTGCTACATCCAGGGTGATCGCACGTGTGCTTCTTCTCGCGCACCGGTGCGTGAACAATGAGCATATGCTGTTGTTGATTGTAGCTTCTGTTGAACGTTTTGCCGCAGATACTGCATGGGAATGTCTTGGTTGCACTAGCTGATGCAGGGCCAGATCTCTCATGCTTCGCCTCTTGTGCCATCATCGGTGGCGCAGAAAGTTGTCCAGGACTTGGATACGGCGGTTTAGAGAACAATGGGCTTGGAATACGAAGCTGGGCAGGCGCATTTGCCCGTTGCATGTGAGATGGTTGGTGCGGCAGCTGGGGCATGTGTTGCATATAAGCTTCTCGTTGGCGATAAGTATGTACAGGGGACTGTCGATGTGATGGCGGGTAAGGGTGATAAGATGGAATGGACCCCATACGTGCATAAGGTACTGGTTGAGGATGAGAATGCGAGGTTGAGATGAGTTCTGGGAACATGTCGGAGAAGTCGGGCAGAGATGATGATGGATTGGACAAGTTGGGCATCACATCCGGCGCGTGCATGTACGCGGAATTCTCATGGGCATCCCGGAATCCTGCAGACGAGACTGAGTAGGACATTGACGGCGACAGGGGAGTGATCTGACCGCGGGATGCTAAGGCGGTGGCCCAGCCCTGCGCGTGATGTGCTGAAGCCAATAGTGCGGGTATCGTGGTCATGGTTTCGGAAGACACGGAAGTGGGAAGTGCTTGTCGGCTGTATGGCGAACCGTCCTGGAAAGTTGGCCCCTTCCGATGTGAAAATCCAAGATGTGAGGAGCCGTCCCAATCAAAGTATGTAGTCTCATCTGGAAGCGATATCGGTGATGGACCTGCCGCGGTCATTTCTGAACTCGACCGAGATCTGAGAATTGATGAATGCGATCGTTGAGCCTTTTACAACCAAAGGTACTGTGTGCGCCACGCGAAGCGGGTCTTAGTTCACGGCGACAGGGTGTGTTTTTCACAGCCGGGTAAACTGATGACTAGCGATGAGAATCGATATATAGATAAGTGCAACGAACAGTTCAGGGATGCGGCTCAGTAAAGCAGAGAATTTAAGGTTTGCACAGAGTTGTAGCCCTTAAGGGAGATGACACTTGCCTGCTGGACGACCCAGCGACCCAAGTTACTCCTTTTATGCAGGCATTCGTTCTGGCACATACCCGGAGACCAATGTATCATGACCCTCCCATTCAATAGGACAGTTTAGAAGACAATGACTCGAGAATCAATACACAAATAACCAAACAAAAGGCCCACAGGCAAGGCGATGAAGAGCCAGTAAGAGCCAGTGGCGGACAGCAATTGTGGGATCCAACGGCTGATCTCGCACCCATTGACTATGCCCCTGGTTTTTATTGGTAGCATTGACCTTCGGAACGGACGGAGCTTGGGGACAATGCGGGCTTTGAACACTTCCTGAATGCCTGTCATCCCATCCAGAGCCGTGTGCCCGGTCCATATCACACTTATCGGTTGAATACCGGCGGTACTTGCAGGACCCAAGTGATTGACATGATTCATGGAATGCTTGGTCACTGCCTCATGTTGTGTGAGCATTTGCATCTTTGGGGATCCTTCAACACAACAACCCTTCAGCGTTTGCCAAGTGATGGATGGGGAATAGATACGAGTGAGTAATGGGAATAAGGAAAAAGCTGACCCGGGGTTCTTTCCACCACTGGCCTTTATACGTTGGCATATGATCTTTTTCAACGTGGACAACAATTAACACAAGGGGCTAAAGATATCAAATATTATGGCGATGGAGTTGCCCTAAACGGGCCCCAGTTCCATGATTTGACCCCTCGGCACCTGAATTTTGAAGAAGGTCTCCGATGAATGCCTAAGGTTTACGACGTTGGTGCTGAAGGATTGACTGGAGTCTAGAATGCCAGGAAAATTCCACTTGAAAGTCAGTCAGTCACGTGTGTTGCGCTTCAAGACAGATTACGTAACTCAACTACTTTGTTTTTATTTTTCACTCATCGTGTTTCCATAATTCTTCCACACTGGCCTTCCAGTGACATTCCTCAAAGTAACCAGCAACGCACCACCACGTTTATCAGACGCCCACCACCCTCTTTGTTCGTCCTCTCGCCTTCTCCGCTGTCGACAGTACTTGTTGGCGCTTGAAGTAGCTCTCATCAAGCAACGCAGCTGATACCCCACCCTTTTCCCACCGCGCCTACGTGCTAGCCTACAACTTTCATCGCAATGCGTTTGGAGAAGTGTTATTTCTGCTCTAGCACATGCTACCCCGGTCATGGAACCATGTTCGTAAGAAACGACAGTAAAGTCTTCAGATTTGTAAGTGTCAGCTTCTGGTAGAGGTGCTTCGGATGCAATTTTGTGGAGGAGAGAATTTCGTGCCCGTTCTGGATGCTACGCGCTGCAGCGGTCTATGGAGGGGCTCCAGTAACACTGATGAACGCGAGTCGTTGAAAGTGAAAGCAATTCAGTTCTCATTGGTTTGAGAGCATTTGTACTGGCAACAATGGCTGATTTTTTTTCGTCATCTTTAGTGCAGGTCGAAATGCCACAAAAACTTCAAAATGAAGCGTAACCCCAGAAAGGTGCGATGGACAAAGGCGTTCCGGAGAGCAGCAGGCAAAGAAATGGCCATCGATGCCACTCTGGAATTCGAGAAGCGTCGTAATATTCCGATCCGATACGACCGTGACTTGATGTCGACCACTCTTAAGGCCATGAAGCGAGTTGCGGAAATCAAAGCCAGGAGAGAAAGAGTCTTCTACAAGCAAAGAACGCACCACAAAAAGGATTTGGAAAAGCAGCAAAATATCAAGCACATTCAGCAGAACATCCAATTGGTCGGATCCAGAGAGATGCGGGAGCGGGTTATGGAAAAGAAAATGGAAGTTACACAACAAGCAGTGGATATGGAAGTCGCTTAATTGGAGAGGACTTGTGGGTGCCGTTGCTGATGGATGCGGCCACCAGCAGGGCTTATTTTGGAGATTGGAACCTGTATATTTTTTCTTCTATAGTATTTATCTATTCATTATCAAACGAAGCTGAACGGCTGAACGGAGAATTCTACACCCCACTTTGCCGTTGTATCCAATGAGTGATCGTACGAGAAAAATCATGAGATGCATGGAGTGCCGCTGCAGACCCCAGATATCAGCTGCCCAACGATGGGCGCATGCCGCATGGTTTGTGCCGCACGTAAGTCCCACTGCGTTCCAACATCCTTATGAATCGGGATAGGTCAAACAGTCATCAATGTCAATTCTCACTTATTGAAGGGCAGACTTTCAATATGTAAGGTACAGGGCCCCTGGTGTTGGGTCAGATGGGTTACAACATATTATCTGTCTAGTATAGTAATTTATTCGGACACCTCCGTGGGTCTTTCTACGAAATAAAGTGCATGGGTGTTTGACGTATGTGGACGCACGGTCAGGCATTGTGACGGTGCCCAATCGACAAGGTTGACCTTGTGAGTTGTGTCGGATAATCGGTCATCAAAATTGCCATGCCAATGGTATATGTGAGAGAATGTACGATATAGGCCATGGCTAGACTGGAACTACCAATTTTCGAAACAGGGCCGCCTTCTGGCAAACGTCTCAAATCGTTGCCTGACTTTCCTGGCACCCCGCCCCACCCTTTTCAAAAAGCTTTTGCGCGATTCGCCAATTGGAGGTCTGGCCCCTGCCCCAACCATGCCGCGTTCCATCCATTCGTCTTCTGCATCCGAATCGCTTCCATACGCGTCATCGTCATCCACGACCTCCTCATAAACCGCAACTACTGGCCGCCGGACCAGTTCCCAAGGCGACCCAATTACACCAACACTGCTGATCGCAACTTCTGCCCGTCGCAGCGTCTCAACGAGATTGTATCCCTGGCCACGCACAACCGCCCGCTGCCTTCGCCACATCTTCTCCGAGAAGTCACAATCGATACGGAATATCCGCTCGAGACCGTCCATAGTGTCTTGCCACCAGCTCGGACTCGTTAGAAGATGGAGAACCCATTGTCGGCTTTCTGTTGAAAATGGAAAGCGGGATGCAGGGAGATATGCCCAGCCAAAAGGATATGATCTCCAACGGTCCGGATGCTTCCACGGGAACGCTAGACCATTATCAATAGCGGCGATTTGGACGAGTGGAGAAGGCGCTGCTGGTTTAGCCGGCGTTGAGTCCGGGGAGGCGGCATTGTTGAGATCCACCACACCTGCTGGCTTAGTGGAATTGTAGTCCGCGAACGGGTCTTCTTCTGTAGGATCTGGACCGTCCATAGACTTATCAACCAGCTTATCCGAATCCGTCGTTCCTTCCTTCTCAGCTTCAGAGTCCTGCTCACTTGGCTCTCTCGTGGGTGACGATCCGGGATCTGCTGACTCGCCATGTTTATCGCCACCGGTTCCAGTATTGTTATCCTCATCAGTCTCGACCAACGGTTGCAGCGGAGCTCCCCGCGTACCATTGGAACGTGGAGAAGACCCGCCATTATGGAGTAGCGCCTTCTCATGCTCATCCCCTTCCTCATCAAACATCACCATCCAGTTGTCCAGACCACGATCGGTATTTCTAATCAAGTAGTCCAAAACGACCAGTCTCTCAAATCCCCATCGGAATTCCTTTTGACTGCGTTCACTCCACTCATACATATGATCACCGCCTCCTACCGCGGAACCACTCTCCACGCTCGAGGCCCTTAGGCTGCTCATGCTGTTAGACCGACGTGCACGCTCGTACCCTTGTCGGAAAAAAGTGGTAGCGTCTTTAAAGCCTTTAAGGAAAATTTGAAAGCTCCCAATCTTCTCAGGCAATGGTTTACCACTTCTATATGCTTTCCAGTCCTTACGCGAGTAGTAGAATGTTGGGCTTGCGAGGTAAATCACCTCTGTTCGCGGAACAATGTTCAGGCCTAATCGTCTGTCCATGTAACTTGCGGCGGCCTCAGATACATAACCTAAATTCGGAATAATACAACTTCGCCCGAAACAGCAAGGAAACATGTTTTTGTGAATCCACTTTGTCCATTTGGGATTGAGATGGCCGTAAGGTTCCTCGTTCTTAGGTTTGAAAACGCCGACAATCTCGTTTTTTCTATTCCGACAGAAATAGGAACCTGATGAGCCTTGAGAGATGAGCGTAGGATATATTCCATCAGCAATGGCTGCCCGGACTTCATCAACCAAAGCTAAATACTCATTTGCTGAAAGTGGGGTGACGGGCGCAACAAGGTTTTGGGAAATATTAACAGGCGGATGAACCAGTGAATCGGTGTAGTGCTCGTTGAGGTCCAGGTTATCATGCAGGTCCGAGAGCAAACTTGGAGCGTATGAGACCATGCCGGTCGTTGGTGGCGCCCGATGCCGAGATCGCGTTCTAGTACGACTGGGAAGCGGGCGTTGTCGTTGCGGTGGCTGTTGCTGTGGTTCAGAAGGCGATGCCGTAGGTGACGGACTTAACCCTTCTTCTGACGAGGAGTCAGAGAGTGCGAAATAATCTTTGCCATTTGAACGGGACCCTCTCTGTATGTAATTATGCAATTGGAGCGAAGCTGTCAGCTGTATGTACACTCGACCAACTGTTGGCCCATGGCGCCATGCGGTGCTGAGAAGGTCAAGCGCCAACTTACCGGACTAACGTCGCCCATTGCCCAGTGTTCTTCACCTTGTAAAGCGGTGTAGGTAGGTCGATTCTTTGGTTTCTTGGTAACCTTTACTCCGCCTCTTCTCGGACTTGAACTTGCTGAGCCGCTGGATCTGCTAATAATGTTATCCGACTGCGAGCGCGGGATAGCCGCTGGGCTCCGTGATGGAGTGTGAGGCGGCGATGGCATGTGAAAGGTCGGAGACGCAGCGGAATTATATACGATTTGTACGAGCGGATCTACTCTTTGATGCGGTCTTCACAACTCTTCTCGCGAGAAAAGAGGTAAGGCGAAAAGCAAGACTTGCACCAAATATGTCCGACGCGCAGACTGAGATACCAAATATCAAATCAGGCCATGCCGCTAAGCAACATGCTTTTCCAGCTGCTGTTCTGTTGTCGGCTACGTGACAATTTCTGCTGATGTTTCCAATTCGAACGACCAGGAAATCCTGTTACGACAATGCTGTCAAGTCGCGTCCAACGCAACCCTAACCCCAACGCGGGGGCGTCCTAATTCACTAGATGGAACATTTTCTCACTGGCGCTGGCTTATGGAGACCCCGCAACGCCAACGAAGAGATGCAAAGGATGATTGAACAATGCCAGGTATATACAAATAGAGCACATGTTACAATGGTACCCACTGCCGAATAAATCAAATTAAGCCTTTTGCTTTACTCTTCCGAATCTTGGTTTCGAATTGGGCCTGCGTCACGCCGGTCACTTCGTTGAATGCTGCCCATGCAGCCTTGACATTCCGTCCATGAACGCGATAAAATGCCAGTGCCAATCGAGTTTGTGGGGCAGACCATGCGGTTCTGGTGCCCCTCTTTTGTTCGGCTTCGGCAATGATCGCCGGGTCCTCCGCCGGATCAAACGGTTGTTGCTCAACTTTCGCCTGTAGATGGCAATTTGCGTGAAATTCCATCAAGACCTGTGGAGACTGCAGCCAATACAAACTTTCTTAGACCCTGTGCCTGCTTTCTTCGTGCGGCCGTTCTTTCGTTTCGCAGACTTCTTGTCCGCATCATCTGCAGAACCTTCGTCGACAAAATCGTCATCTTGTGGCTCTGGTTTGGGAGAGAAATCCTCATCGTCGCTCGAAATTGAAAGTTCGCGCTTCATGATCGGCATTGTTGCTGCCCAATTGCCTGGTAACGACGGGATAAAGTACCCAGGCTCCTGATGAACCATGTGGGCCTTTTATATGCGGTTTGCCGAGACTTCAAAGGCCTCTTTTCGCAGCTTCTGGGAACGCGGCTGCAGGACCAAAGCCCCGTGTGACATGTATTTAACTGCATTATCCGATGAAGCTCATCAATGATACTGGAATGCCTATCTATGGAAAGAGTGGGTAGCCCAAAACCCCAAAAGCCTATTACCCCGGGCGCCACCCTCTAAGTGGCTGCATGAGCGTAGAACTACTTGAACAAAACTAAACCCCTAAACCCACAACAAGAGTGCACTCTACACTCAACAAGTAACTATTGAACTGCCTTCAGAGCGCTGGATCCTCCCGCATCTTTTTCTCAACCAGCATATGCCTAGTACGCCCGATGTTACTAAACCAGACGATTCTAAAAGAGCGTTCCTTCAAGCTCGACCTACCTCGCGAGTGCATCCGTGCGACCGAACCTCTTGCCACATTGTTCGCACTTGTATGGCTTCAGATTCATATGAATGCAGCGTTCATGACGGATTCGTTCGTACCTGTATCGGCCCATCAGCCTGAGCACGTCACTCTTGTGTCAGGCTTCACGTACTTACTTTCTACCAAATCGTGTAGGACAAAAGGTACATTTCCACGGCTTGGACAAGTGTCCATGCATTGACATAATATGATCCTCGAACGGCTTCATTCGCATGAAGATCGCGCTGCAGTGTGGGCAGTTAAAGGGTCCGGTATAATCAAGCCTTTGTGGTGCTGCTGCCACAGTTGGGGACAGTGGACGGCCCCGTTTGGGCTTTTCCCGGCGAGGCGCGAGAGGCGTGTGCGAGACTTCGTCTTCGGTACACTCCGAGTTGGCACCAGGCGACTGGGGCTCGCGCACAGTGTTCTCCGTATCTTGGCTCGGTTCCGAATCTCCCCCGTCATACTCGTCATACGGCTCAGGCGATGGACGAGAAAGATCTGGCGATATTGATGATAGTGGAAGATAATGGTAACCTTCATTGTGCTGTCTCCGAATGAAAATATTCGCAAGTGCATTGGGTGTCGCCAGCGGAACCAAGTATTCTGAAGTTGTCGGCGATAAATACTCCTCTGCACTGGAATGGTTTTGGGGCACACCGACAGCGTGTGACGCGTGCTCCGCCTCAGCAGCGTCGCTGTCTTCAATGGGCCCCGCCTCAATCAAGCTGGCACTTGCATCCAAACTGACGATGTTGTAGAACGAGATTACTTGATGCTCAGAATTCTCATAGTGCACCCACATAGCATCCGTTGAGCTGGAGGGATGATGTTGGCACTGGCTGTGCGCCGGACGCCGACGTTCCAAGTCCGGTCCGAATGCAGGAAGCCAGTTTTTGTGAAGTTCTGCTTCCTGATCTTGAGAGGAGGTTATAGAACTAACGTGGTCCGATGGGGATGACGAGGCGTCGGCGTCCAATGCGCCCGGCGAGTCTTGCTGGAGCAGCCGGTACAGCTCGAACGTGACCTCCCTCCGGTTATCAGTGTGCGCCAAAGGTGGGAATCGGTCTTCCAGCTCGTGGTCGGTGATCCTGTCATGTCCTAGGCGTCTACGAGGCGGCGACTTTCTCAGTGGCGGCAGCGGGGGAAATATGGAGTCAAGGTACATCTGTGAGCTGTCATCTCGAGGTTCACTGGACGATGCATCGGTGGCAGAGGCCACGTCTGAGGGTGGGTCGGCCCTTGGTGAACGCGGCGAATCCGGATCGGTGTTTGGCATCTTCTACGACCTTCACTCGTTGCTTCGCACGTTCTCTCTAGCTTAATTCAGTGCTCTACCTATCTACGCTGATGATGGTCCTAGTAATATCCTAACAGTTGAAAGTCGCACCGTGTGGCAAATGTCTCTTATGTCTATCTATCACTATGAGAGGTCTAACGTCCAAGTCGAATAACGGCCTCTGTTGTCGCAGGCGGCGAAGGTGTGGAATGATGCTGGTGAGAACAAGAGTTCAAGAGGATTCGGAGGCGAGGATACGCACATCCGAATCAGGCGGGCGGCGGTTGACAATCAGCAAATGCCCCCTTCGTTGTCTTCCAACAACTCGACGCAACCTTCGTTTTCTCACTGGCAACCTTCGTTATCTACTACTCATATGCCCCTTGCCGACGGCAGTGGCATTGCTCTTGCCCCCCTTTTTGCCACCTTGCTTTTGAGTAACACTCTGTTCATGGCAACCACGGCGACAGTGGCACTGTTTTGCTTTTCCTTTCCTGTTTTCCCAATACTCTCTCCTCGTTTGCTCCCGTCACGTGAGCCCATCTTTGGTTGGATCCAGTAGTGGGCCATAAAAGAACAGGGCCCGCACATTTGGCTCGAGGCGGTGGGGCGAGCGGATCCCAATTTGTTATTACTCATGGTGCGCCGCCTCGCCGCGCTACATTTAAGAGTCGGGATGTGGCGCTGGTATGTGTCTCGCGACCCGGTGTTTCCCTGCCAATTGGCCATGTGTTGTACGGTCCAATCAAAATGTCCCGCTTGTATTATTAATGATGAGACGCACCATCATCCACGCAAGTTGTATCCAAGGTCAATGTGGCAAACCGGGTGGGAAAGTGTGTGGGGGTTTGAATTGAGTTGAGCGAGCCGCGCTTTTCAACAGCTTCATTTCACAGTGTTAGCGGGTTTGTCATGAATTTGCAGTGTATAATTATTTATGGGCGCGGGCAGTGCGAAGTTGCTGCTCGTTTCCAGAGTGGAATGCGCACTTGATGGGAAAGGGCGCCATAGTCATCGCTTCCCCATTCGTACTGGAATGGAGCGCGTGGGAAAATGCTTTAAGAGTTCGCTCGTACTGATGCTATTGCGCGCCAGTGCAGCATGATGTTGCGCAAGTCACATTGTGTAGTATATTAGCGAGCAACCGCGAAGTACGGAATGTAATATGTAATATGCCTGTGCTGTGGGTCGCCCATCCAGATTCATGCATGGCTATGGAATGGAATATGCTGGATATTTACATACGTGTCATCTCTACGCCCTAAATGGTCTATCATGCATTTCAGGATCCGGCATGGTAGACGGCCGTCTCAATTGAACCGACCACGGCTTCGTCAAATCCATTTCCACTGCCAGTTGATTAAGTTTGGCGATTTCAGCGTCCGGCAAGACATTAGCATGCACCATGGGTGTCGCCGGACGGCTCACTTTCCGAGAAACGATGCCAGTCAGTCCTTTTGCACCGCCGTGTGCGTAGACTGCCCCAGCAGTCAATGGTCGCATACTGGCAAGCGCAGATCGTAACGGTGCTTGACGTTTGCCATGACCGTGAGGCTCAGCAGACTTTGCGAGTGTCCGCTCCGCTGGTGGGCTCGGATATACACTGGATATAGATCGGTCGCCACGAGCTCTACTGTCTTCCCATCCCTCTGATGGCCGCCTACCATTATCGTAACCTCCCGATGTATTCGGTGTATGACGACGAGACTCAAATCCGTCCTCGATTGAATAGATACGGGTACTTGCATCAGGAGGAAAGTATGGTCCTGCAAGATGCTCATAATAGCTGTCACGGCGCAGCCCCGAGCTAGCCCACTGTGTTCGGGAAGCTTTCTCTAACCAACGAACAATAGCATGTGTCTGACCGCTATTCCCCGACTGATTTTGCTTTTGTTTTTGCAAAATCAACATCTGAGAGACGCTTGGTTACCAACTGTACTAGAACAATACCAAGGGTCACACTTACATCGAGTAACCCCGGGGTCTCTGTTCCAGCCAACTTGGGCAATATACCCATTTTTCTCATTGCAATCTTGAGATCCTCCTTGGTGTGAACACCTAGATGAGAAAGGGCCTCCATAGCCACTTGCCTACATCCAGTACATCAGGGAGACATAAATTTCCTTCGCCCATCTATGCGTCCACTCACCGAACATGATCATTGACATCCGCTAATCGGTAGATCAAGCCTGATATTATATCCAGATGTGCAATCTCATATTGCGCAACATTCGAGCACAGTTGCGCCCGCACCTGCCAGTTCTCATCATCAAGAATAGCCAACTGTGGCCTTATCAGTACAACCATGGGATCTAGAAAATCCTCCTTGAATGTGTGGTAGAGGAACAGAAGCGCTTTTGACGCTTCAACTTTTTCCAGCCACAGACCAACTTCCAGCAGATGAACGAGCGCTTCAACAATTGCCGTCAAAGTGACTTGGCCACCCTACCCATTCAGTGAGAAAACGAGTTGCACTTGCTGGAAAACGTAAAAGTTATCACCTTTAACTGTGGGAACCAAAACAACCCCATGAGACGCTTCAGTCCCGCGGGCATTTCTTCTTTCGAAAAGTCCCTAAATCGAATCAGATTCCACGCAAAAGTGGCGGCTTCCCGCTTTGCTTCTGCAATGTTGATTGTTGGGAGTGGTACATCCGGGTTGACCTCCACTTCTTCTATTTCTTTTTCCTCAATGACTTCCTCCTCGTATTTCTTGAACCACGGTTCAACTTCCGAGGTTCGCGGAATGACTTTGACCTTCTTCTTCACCTTGCGAACTGGATGTGGTGCATCCACCGGAATTTTCTCCTCAACTGGTTGAGCGACCACTACCGGACGCTCCTGGGGCAACGTCATAACAGTGGGAAGAACAGGTTGAGGTCTTACGGTCTCAGCCAAAGGCTTAGGTGGCAGTAAACTTTTCGGCCGCGGAACCGCCTTCGGCTCAGATTTGCTGACGGGTGCACTTTTCGGTGGTTCACGCCTAATGCGCACTGGTGGCCTGGATAACGCTGCGATCGTACTCGACAGTCGCACAGGGGCTTGTGGCTGAGTCTGCCGCTTTGTTACCTTCTTTCCTTTCGTTTTTCGCTTCTTGACCAGCACAATAGCTTCATCCTCCGCCTCAAAAACTGGTGGCGATATTGCAGGTGGGATCTCTTCTTCTTCAAGTCTTTCCTCTTCTTCCTGAATCCCGGCCATCTCTAACTCCATAGCCAGCTCTTCGTCCTGTTCTTGCACAATATTGGAGATTGTGCTCTCGCGCCTATGCCACTTGTCTTCTTTCGCCTCAGACCGCTTCCTCTGCGCCCGTGCCCTGTTAACAGGAACAACATACTTGCTAGTAGTTCTCGGTTGGTGTTGCTCCGTCGGCTTTACGGAGCCTCTACGTTGGAAAACAGACTGCTTACGCTGTGGCTGCTGTTGAATCTCATTGCGCAACGTAGAGTTTGGCATGACAACTCCAGCATGTTGAAGCTTCTGCCGGAGATTTGCCCTGCGCGCTTCAATAGCTGCTTTGTCTAACGGGGTGGTACCGGGCCGGTTGGGATTACGAACCAACGCCGCTAGCGATTCCCGCCGGCGTTGCAGAGCCGCTTCAGCTTCAGAGGATATAGGCCGCCTTTTCCGTCCGGGTGCCCGCTGCAGCAGATAATCAATATTAATCGGCAGCGGTTGAGCCATGCCTTCCGTCGGACTGGTGATCCCGAGAATTTCCACTAAATCGGGTTCACTGGGGTAGTGCCTCACAAGAACCAAATCTTCACCTTCAGGTGGATTGGCATTTTCATCGGTCAACTCATCAGATGATGTGGCTTCGGTTTCCGACATCCAGGCTGCCTTTGCGGGTTTTATGGATTTTGTCCGTTGTGGTGCGACCGCCTCAAAGCGGTGCGCTTTGGAAAAAGCCTTATACTCTTGCGCCAAGAAGATGCGGCGATTCCTTCGCTGCAAACTTTCATTTAGTGCAAGCGCTTTAACATGAATTGCGATGCACTGGACTTACTTTGATCGCTTCCAGTCGTTGACTTTCCGCTGACTGGGTTTCCTTGATGAACGCAGGTTTGATCACGATGGGGTCTTCAATACGAGGTTCGTCCCTGTTCGCGTACCTTTCGTCTCAGAAGGTGTCTGCCACAAGAGTGCAACGATGCATACCGTTTCATGTGCCAGCGAAACTCGCCACCTTTTTCCCCCTTCTCCCTCTCATATACGTACTCCCAGAAATCCGACCTAGCGTTGAAGTGAAGGGGATGCTCCAAGATGTCATCAGGAAAGTTGCGGGTGAGAGTCTCAATGAGAATATGTGGCGGCAAGTCTGGACAAACAACAGTCACCAAAGAGCCCGAATCTGGCGAAGAAATATTGACGTACAGTCTTGCATCTTGATGAGGCTAATCTGATCGCTCAAGCCCACCAGTAAGTCACCGCGTCCGTTCAAGAAGCACGCCGCAAGCAATGGCTCGTTGAATTGTATTTCACTGTAGAGTAGCCGTTGGCAGGATGACTCTCATCTAGATCTGACCAATACTGCGCTCTTACCGAATCAAAAAACTTTTGCTATCCCATATCTTCAACAACCCATCGATGTGAGCTGAAAGCCATAATCCCAAAGATGCGTTATGTGAAATGCACGTTATGATTCCCGCTGCTTGCTCTGATTCTTTCGCACGAGGTTTTGCCGCCACTAAACCTTACAGTTAGAAGTGCATAGCGGCAGCCAAATCAAATGTGCTTACTTTCGGTTTGGTACCCCAGTATCACGAGGGAGCCTCCACACGGG
This sequence comes from Gaertneriomyces semiglobifer, assembly GCA_025558075.1. Classification (NCBI taxonomy): domain Eukaryota; kingdom Fungi; phylum Chytridiomycota; class Chytridiomycetes; order Spizellomycetales; family Spizellomycetaceae; genus Gaertneriomyces; species Gaertneriomyces semiglobifer. The sequence goes on along the minus strand of JAHLKF010000010.1, from coordinate 220,472 downwards.
ACTCCTACGGCTTGACCTGCCATATCAACAGCGATAGTCTTGGGTACGCCCAAAGTGGATATATTGATGGACGCACGGCACTCTACGGAAAACCAAGTGTTGCGCGGATGAGCGGCAGTCGCATCGCTTCCATCTGATGCAGGTAATATATTCCATAGCTGCAGGTCGAGTTTATGTGTGTACAGACATAATCAAAAAAGGCTGGGTCACACCTTTACAAACATATCTAAGGGCAACGTTCAGCCATGAAACGGTACGTGTGCATTCCAATGGTACTTACCAGCTCCCACGGATATTATACACATATTTACATAATCGAACGTCACAATAGATGCTGAAGCGCTATGCGCCTAGTTGTTGTTAGACATGACGAATTGCGCATGTCAGCAGAACGTTCTACTTACTTGAATAATGAACGCAAGTCTCCCGCCATTGACGACGTCCATAGTAAACAATCCCCCAGTTTCAGTACCCGCCACAAGAAAAAACGATTTAGGCAGCAATTCAACCCCTGCGGCTTGTTCCGGGGATGAGGGATTGTTATTATATATTTCGAGGCCACAAATGGCGGTAACTTTCTCCCGAATAGCTGAAATCATGTGCAGTGTGAGACAAGTCACAACAAAGAAAACGATAAAGGATTTACACACAGGCTTGTTCCCAAAGTTCAATCAATTTAAATGGGTTTCCCGCCGTATCGAATACGGCGATATCGCCATTTGTTTTGAAGCTGTACAACCGCTCTGCAGTACATAATCCTTAGTGGGATGTTTTGCCATATAAGAAGATTTCGCTTTACCATTTTCTAAGTCGTACGCTACATCCAAAGTCACTGCGTCCTTGTGCACTGGAAATCCCGTGGAGAGAACTTCACCAGACACCGGGCTTACGAGTTTGATACTGTCGTCCTGGCCAACAGATAAAATTCGCGCAGGTGCTTCAGGGTGTACAACGCGGCGCAAAAAGGTTGGCTGTGTCCTAAGAAGCGAGCGCTCTAGCCCCTCAGCAAAGAATAGCCACTTCTGCTAGAGCTTACCGTAAGAAAGTAAACGTTGAGTGATACCGGTTGACGTTCCAGACATAAATGCCTTGTCGCGAATGGTGGAAGAAGATGTCCTTCTTAATAAAGGCGAGATTGAGGCATTCTTGCTGAGTATCTAATCTGCATTCGTTTGATACGCGGGAAGGGCGAGGACAAGCGGACTGTGCAGTTGTCTTACCTATAAATGCAGGTACCCCTTTCAAAATCCCACATGCGTATACTTTTATCTAAGGAACAGCTGATGACGACAGGTACTGTGCCTCGGGTCGCCCCACAGCCAGGCTCGACGAGAGCAAGGGCAGTCACGCTGTTGAGGTGCTCTTGCAGCTCATAGATGAGATAATTTTGGCTGTTCCACACTTTTATCCTGCCGTCCTTTCCGCCGGTGATTAAGTACTCGCTCGGCTCGTAGTATGCCAGGCAGGTCACAGACATTTCGTGAATGTCTCGTAATGCGTCCAAGCGTTCACCAGTATTATAGTCGTAAATGTACACTGAAGAATCAACAGCAGCAAGTATGCGGTCTTGAGTCGGGTCGTAGAGTACGGCTAAAACCCACTCCTCTTCTTGGAGGTCCGATATCACAAGACTTTCCATGGGAACGTAGACGTCTCTCTGCTCCACAATCGAATGTTTCAAGCGCCACTTGCGAATACTTCCAAGCTCCCCAGTGACCACTTCTTTTCGTTCTGGAACCCATATCATAGCCAAAACCGGCTTCGCACAGCCAACGCGGCTCAATTCATTGAAATGTGGGTCCAGTACACCCAGCATTAAATTCTCCCCAGCAACAACAAATACTTTCAGTGGATCTATATAGATCCATTTTGAAATACGAGCAAGTGACGAAGGGTCTGCTAGAGTTGACCACGCATGAGGGTCTGTAGCACCTTGCTTCTTCCCCGCCTCTGTGCTTCTCCACACCCGGTTATGCCCACGCCACACGCTAACTCCTGCCCCATCAAGGCTCGCAAATACTTCGTTCCCAAAGGCTCCACCGACAACATGCAAGATGCTTCGAATACACGTAGATGGGTGATGCGCATTCGGCGTGGTCAATATATGCTGCACCGGGATGACACCATGTGGAATCGTCACCGTTAACGGGGAACTGCTGGCCGACGTCTCCGGATCGTTAACTATCTCAGCGCCATCCAAATGCAAATCGCTCGTCACGTCCTTTGGTGAGATGCTCGAGATACTTTTCTTTGGTAGTTTTGTTGAGCTCCCTTCCTCGTCTCCATCTGACACAGTCAGGTAATTGCGTTCGTCAGGCAGGGGGATACCAAAAGTGTCTGCAATGACGTTTCTCAGCTTTTCCCACCCTGAAATATGTCCAGCATCCGGTGTTGGGCGGCTTGGAATAAGTCTTTTTCGGTAACCCCCGCGAAGTTTGCCAAAGAACGCGCCGGCGGAGTTTGGTCTTTGTCGCCGACGTTTACGATCAAATTGTGCGGAAGCGCCGTTGGCATCATCAGAGGCTGGCGTTAGAATCCCATCCGGAACGGTCTCAATTAGCAGCTCCAATGGTGCCGATGCAGATGGTTGCAGTTGTGTAGCCGGTGCTGTAGAAGCCCGGGTAGGACGCTTGGATCGCAGCATTTCTGAGCACGTCAACAATCCAACCAACCACGTTCAACATGATAAACTTCGACGGAAATGAGTGAAGAATTGGCCTGGCGGAAACTCTCCGATATGCCGAACTACTGCGGTACGGCGTGCTAAAAATAGCAAGGTGCTTCGGGGTATTTCTTCGTTCCATAGCTAAGTGGAAACTGAGCTTGCAATTGGAGGTAAAGCTCAGGCGCTTCCGTGAGGAAGCTGAGATGCCACCAAAGAAGAAGAGCACGTCGGCAGGGAAGAGAAAAGAAGCGGAGCTTGAAGCGCAAGTTCAGACCAAACTTGCGCAACTGAAACAACTTCGACAAGACTACGCAGGGAATTGTAGACATTTCGTAGCTGAACCACTACCTGGTAAGCCCCATCCTGTGCAACCATGACAATGCCTCCCTAAGCATTCTCCCGTTAAAAGCAATCGTACGACGGATAGATCAGGAAATAAAAAGAACTGATGGATATCCAGAGAACGTTGACAAGGTTTGCCCATGACCAATTCTGCGTAAGTTTGGACCTAACTGATTTTGCCGGGGGTAGGTCATTTTAAACTCCTTAAGTCTAGCTCCGAACGATGTCTACAGTATCACTACCACCTTCGATGCGTATGCGGCTTTATCCGGAATCTACATATGGCGAGCTGAAGTTAACGCGAAAGCGTTGGAGGCTTTGTCCCAGTTCATCTCTACGCACCCATCAGTGACCATCCTTCACCTTATCGATTGTGGCATCACTGCTAAGAATGCTGAGCGCTTGGCATTGCTTGCACGGTCCAACACACTAACAACCCTTTCCCTCGACCATAACCCGCTTGGCTCAGAAGGTGTTAACCTCGTTTTTGCCGCAATACGGGACAACCCTTTAGTTGCACTGCAACGTCTGAGCTTACGATACTGCGATGCGACAACCCAAGCTGCCGATAGTGCTGGTGCCACACTTGCCACTAACACTAGCATCCAGTAGGCATTATAGTACATCCTTTCTGCCAATTGGACCGTGTGTGGCTAAGTTCTATATTTCAGGGACCTCGACTTAACGGGAAATTTCATTTCCGATTATGGGTTGGTTCCTTTTGCGACATATCTGAGGACAAATTCTACCTTGCAAGTATTGCGTCTGGCAGCCAATCAGATATCAAATACTGTTCCAGCTCAGGTTCCAGGGCTGACAACTCAAAAAGTACCATCTCTCACTCCACTTGCTTCCTTCTGCGCAACGATAGCTACCGAAGCGACTGGGCTAAGCTTGTTAGATTTCCGAGGGAACCATATGGGGGATCCCGGAGCGGAGTGTCTCCTGGAAATGCTCAAGACGAGAAAAACCTTAGCAGTAGCAAAACAATGTGAGCCACTGGTAGTATTGATATCCGAAAGAATGAGCGAGAAGCTATTCGAAAGTATATGGGAAGTGAACGAAGGAATGCGGACATTAGCTAGTAAGAAGAAAGGCAAGGGAAAGAAAGGGGGAAAGAAGAAATAGACATTACCAATGCTAATGGTCGGACGTATTTACATTTACAGCCTATAAAGTGCTCAACTCCCTTTCCAACACGGAAACCACAGTCTCTGGCGTAGGCCGCAACATCAGAGCCATAAGGTCATTGTCATGGTTAGATAAACCTGTAGTGCGTGCGACACTGCTCCTTCTGCGCTTCACGCGAATTATGCTGGGGCGCCGAGATCCCGTCCCACTTGAGCCGGGCGTAGCGCTGTCGTTGGGCATGAGGCTTCCTCGGCGTGACGGGGCCGGCTGCCGCTGCGGCAGTTGCTGGAAGGCATCATCTGGGATCTCCTGGTTTTCCGCACCGGCTGGAATGCCGATTGTTGAACGTGGCATATCAGGGGCAGACATTTTTGCTAGGTTAAACCACCCCGGAAAACGATCATTGGCGACTTGCCGTAGCGTCAAATATCTTGACCATAAGATTGAGCGTTGCCGAGATATTGCTGTCAATTCCAGCATGCGTTGCGTCCCTTTTCGTCGGCGAATAATATCAATAATGCGATGAAACACTGGGTTGAGCTCGTTCCGCCTCTGTTCTTCATCATCGTCGTCCTGTTCATCATCTGCAGATGACAAATAGTAATCTCCATTGTTCGGTATAGCGGCAAGTTCGTCCAGTCGCTTGATCCGCTTGATCGCTAACACGGTGGTACGGCCAGTCTTCTTCAATTGCAGACATCGCAAATACTCCGCCCGCACTCGACACATCCGCCACTGCCTGTGAATGCGTGAGTTCATTGATCTTCGCGGTCTGCTGAAGGTACTGCCCCATACCTTTGTGTGAAGTAAATTACATCTTCAAAAAGACCGGACGAGACCTTACGATGATATGACCTCATCGCCCTGAGAGTTGCATTTTCAGTAAATACAGCGCTGTGCGTCCAGCGGGGTTTGACATACCGTTGCAATTTCTTGACATATTCGTCAATCCGAACCAGTGCATGTATTGCACTTTCGACAGCGGGGCTTGGACGCTTGGGTTCTGCTTCTGCGTCCACCATGTTAGCCAAATTTGGACCGCTCTCCGACATTGTTTCGGACAGATTCCTTTGCGAGCCAGCTGTATCGGGGTCCATGGTTGGGGAGTCTTCCATCAAAGGCTCCAAATTGGTTGTCATACGCAAAGCGGATTGCGAATGATGCTTAGATTTTGCGAGAACAACTTCTTCAACCATAACAGGTAGATGCTTCTTGGACTTCTTGTGCTTTCTGCGGCGCTTTTTCCGCAGCTTGTGAACGCTAGGACGCTCTACGGATTCGTTGTCAGCAATGGGTACTGAAGTGAGGGGCGCATGGACCGTCAAATCTGTTTGCACGTATTCGACATAGTCGCCAGCATCTTGTGTCTCAGCACCAATCAGGGCGTCCACGTGCGAACGATGCCACTCTTCAGGGCCAATTAGTGGTCCGGCAGTGCGCGGACGCGGTTTTGCGCTAGGCGACGATGAACGAGATCGCCCAACATACGCAGATGCTGGCGGCGCCTTACGTGGAGTGATCTTCGCCGATGCTTGCTGCACGATGTCTCTATCATTGTCATTCACTTCAACGGACTCGCAGTGAACCGCTCCTTCTTCGTCCGATTGCCAGCCATGCGACATAGCTCTGACTGGCCTTGAATTGGTACAGGCGCCGCCAAAGTACATGTGCTTTTGGTGAGATCCGAACGAGATGGTGGTAGGAGTGCAGATGCGCCGCCGCGGTAAGCTGGTCGCGGAAGGCGGTATCGAAGGCAACTCACGAACAGGTGAATGTTGCTCGCTATCTTCTTCATTGGAGCGTGGGCGCATTGCCTCCTCCTCCTCGGCTCGCAAAGCTGAGATTCTTTGATAAACCTCCACTAAAAGATCTTTATTCTCAAAAATGCCTTGGGGCAGCTCGAGAAGGTCCGCTTCTGCGGAACCGACCTGCCCCAATATGGTTGAAAGCGGGTGTACTCGAAGGTTCGACGTTATCGGTACTCGGGATTCCAAAGACCAGACAGAGACTGCGGCCGCTGGTGGCAGAGCAGTCGCTGTAGGTAGATAAGGCACCGGATGATTCGCGTCCAGCCATTCGCGGAGATTATAAAGGCGCGCAACGATTCTACTACTATCATAACCCCCAGGTTCATCGATATTTGGGGCTGCGTCCGTCGACGGCTCCTCTGGCATGGCTTGTGCTTTTACATCTACTTCTGATTCTGCTCGAGACGGCGGTCCTGATAGGGATTCCAGCTCATCCAGTGGCGGTTTCGATTCCACTCCAAAGCGATCCGAAAGTTCATCTGCTGTTAGCTCATCTGCTGTCGCACCCTGCGGCTGAGCATCATTCTCGTATGCATCCTCTAGGGGAAGGCTAGCTTGCATATCAAAAGAGCTATCGGCATCGTCTACCATGTCATCGCCCACAAAACGACGCATCCAGACCAATCCAGCCAACCCTCCACTTCCAATGCTGGTGGATGCAACGCGGAACTCTGATGAGCGACTCCTGTCGTACTGCTTGTTCACATCGACGACAGAAGTCCCACGGGGACCACAAGAAACAAATCCAGAAGAAGGTCGCGACCTGGTCCACATGTCTGGCGTCAATGTGTCCGACATTAACGGTTTCGTGTAAGCCCTGGACGAGGTCGCTCGCTTCTGAGGCGATCGGATCAAGTGTACTTCCCTTCCAAAATGACACTCCGCATCGTACGAATTTGCTTCGCATGCTTGTTTAAGGAGGGAGAACAGACGGTTAGTGTCAGGAACTGGGGCCGTCGATGGGCGCACTGCATCCCCTGGGGTCTTTCTCGGAGGTTTCCTAACCGGTACCTCGGAGGTTGGCCGTTCAATGGCCGAAGGTAACTGCGGAAAAACAGAGCTTCCATTCAGGCAATGTCGGCTACCTCGAGAATATGGGGCACTGGAAGAAGTTCGCGGAGATCTAAGTGGTAACACCGATGGAACGGGAGGCGGTACTGCACCGATGAAATCAATGGTTTGTTTGGAAATCAGCTCGGGGGACGTGGTATGACTATTATAAAGCGCGCTTTTCGCGCGAGATCGCTGCTGAAACTCGGCAGGCTGAACGTTGTCTCTTTTGGTTTCTCGGGTAGGGGTCTCGGAAAGCGGGGCGGCAGGTACCAAGTGCTTCTCTTTGTAAAATAATTCATGGTAACGATCAGGTGTAGAGGATGTCGATTTGATGTGTACGCCTTTAGTACTGCCTTTATCGGATCGTATTTGAGGTCGAGAAAATTGGCGCGCTTCTTGTGCATTTGATACATTGAGTTGCGAATCCCGCTGAGTTACCTGTTGTGCTCGTTTCGTTTTCACATTCGGCTCGAAAGTGCTACTGCCTTTTGTAGTGTGCTCAGACGCAACTAGAGGTGCAGTACTTGGTCGTCGCGGCAGTTCGGCATGCGGGAGTTGAAACAAGTACATTTTCCCTGAATCCGGTTTGGGAGAAAGAGACCCTTTTGTAGAACTATCCTCCCATGTCAACGGTCGTGAAGACTCTGCGGATGTTAACACGGTCCCATCGTTTCTCGCCGTTAACATATTCGATGTTTGGGTATCTTCCTCTGACTCTCGGAAGAAATGGAACTCTGAAGAGGAAGATGACGAAACTTCAGAATCAGCTGGAATTTGCTCCCTCTCCAACACGTCTCCCGAGAGGTCATCCATCTGCTCAGGTTTCAGTGTAGGCGGCTTTCTTGCTAGCTCTGCAATCCTTGCCGCATCCAGAGTATACAGAGACTTCCCACTTCCAGGCCTGCTTGGCATAAAGTTGATTGAACTGCTTGCATAAACTGTGGCACCGAGACCCGACCGCGCCGATGACGGTCTGCTCCCTGATGTCGGACTCGGTCTTTTCGACGATGAGGATAACTTGGATTGACTTCCAGAAAATGAGGCGGACTGTGGCCAATATTCGCTCATCTTTGACTGCGAACGAAGCAACTGGGCCTGGCTGTCTGTGGAAGACTGATGTGGCATTGAGGCTTCATGCAGATACTCGGAGGAATTTCCGCCTTCTATCTGATATGCGGCTGAAGGGGCGCTTGCCCGAGGATCGCACTCCAAATTGAAAGTGAATGCAGAAGCATTTTCAGCATTGTCATCACTTTTGTCAAGCTCAGGTCGATCCACGTCCAACTGCCGTCGATGTGCAGAACCTGTTGCCTGGTTGTCAGCGAGCGCGGGCGCTGAGGCGATCCTTCCCTTTGCCTTGGTGTCGGGTTGAATGGACGTTGATTGCTTGCCTTTAGACATTGCCAATTCAGCGATGTCCCGTCCATGCACTTCGGAATGATATCCCCTGTGGTCATGTGATCGCGCATGTAGTCGTTCAGATGGCCTAGCATCGGCCATTTCCCCCAAATTGTAACCTGAAGGGGACAACTCGCCGTTCAAATTCGAGCTGTTCTTTATTGCCTGCTCTCGCTTCACGTTGGCGGACTGGCGCGAGGCTTCGGGAACAATGTTCAGAACCTCTCTATCAGGCGCCCTAGATATCAATCGTCCGTCACCAGCACCACCAGCCAACCCTTTTGATATGCTCACATGTTGTCTCTCATGAAGGTTCAAGTGATTGGGCTCAAAGCCTTGCACAGCTTTCGCTTCTCCTTCCACTGGGGAGGTTCCTCCATGTCTTGCCTTATCGTACAAACTTCGTTCTAATGCCCCTCCTGGAATGTCGCTGCTACGTGCGGCAGCGTTTTCGGCATCATGCAGTTCGTTTGCGACCAGAGATCCCCCGAGATTGTCCAAGTCTGGCCACACGGGCCTCCATTTCAATTTGGCATGGGCCTCAATAATGGCGTTAAAAACGGATGCAGCTTCATCCAGTGCTGTCGTGAGCGATTGCGCGGTAGTAAGCAACTGAGGAAGCTCAGGTAGCAGCGGCGTCAGCTTGGTAGCCGTCGCTTCCTGCTCAACAGACTCTTCCCGTGGCACGTCCTTTGGGCCATGATCCTCCAAAGTAGATGGTAAGCTTTTGAAATCTCGTGTATGCAATACCTTCTTAGACCCTTTTGTTCTAAGCAGCGTTCCTACGGACTTGGTACGAAGAGGAAAAGATGTCGTTGGCGTCGTAAACTTGCTGCTTGATAACCTTGAGGTGCTTCCAGCGCGCTCTTGAACTGAGGTCCGCGCCAGATCGTGCCGACTTCCACGCTTGTGGACGTTTAACGCCTCGGCCGACTGGGTTGCGGTGCTGGACCGACGACTTCGGCGGATTTGGCGTTGTTTGGCATGAGAAGCAGAACTGTGGGAGAACTGATGGATGGTTGAGCCTACGATCGTGGCATCGTCCGCGATAATTCCTCCCCCGGCCTTGGACATGCCGCCATATTTCGTTCTTGGTGATTGGTTTTCTACAAGAAACTGATGCTGCTGAGATCGTTTTAAATGGCCGACAACAATTTCGGTGTCCGGGCGGATTCGGCCTATTTTTGGAAGCGCCAACAGTTATCATGACAGTTACGTTGCGTGGTTAGTCCAGGCACGCCGTTGGCCCCAAATGAATGCGGAATCAAATGCCAGTAGACGGCCATCCGTTGTAGGAGCGGACGTTCCAGTTCAGCGGGCGTCCAGGCGAGGTTCCATCACTATCCCGCGGTTGTCCGCTCGACGGGCCTCCCTGAGCGGCGTTTCTCCTAGAAGTAGCGTCGCAGATTACTACAATCCGTCGGTTGCAGGACCAGGAAGGCGCCCGAGTGTTAGCGGCCGGAGACCTAGTGTAGCAAGCAACCTTGGAGAGGACGCTCTAGATGAGCTCAGAATCAAGACGCAGCAGCAAGACGCCGATCATGTGGCGCCGGAAACTAAGAAGAAGGTCGTGTTCATGTGGAAAGCGGAGGATGCGAAGGAACCCGCTGCTGAAGAAGAGGAGCCTGTTAAGCGAGACGACGTAATCAAACCTACGCCACCGCGAACGAAGATGCCCAGCCCAGGGACACTTGCGGTGTTGCGGGACCTCTTTGCTATTATGGACACAGACGGCTCGAATTCGATAGAGCCCTCCGAGCTCTGCATCCTTTTGAGATCGTTAGGGTATCATCCGTCGCCTGGTGAGGCGGAACAAATAGTGAACATATTTGATACCGACGGGAATGGGACGTTAGGCTTTGATGAATTCGTCAGAGTGGTTGGATGGAAAATGGTAGGTGCGAAGTTTCGTGTCCCTCCTTCCGAACAGTGACATTTATTGCGTGCATTCTCGACTAGGGTGAACGAGATCAAGTGCAGACACATCGTCAGACTTTTGCCTTATTCGCCGGAGGCAAATCCGCATTGGCTGCAAAAGACCTGAAGCGGGTTGCTCGGGAGCTGGACCAGGAATTGACGGAGGAAGATATTGCCATGATCTTGACCGAATCAGATTTAGACGGCGATGGGGAAGTCGGTTGGGAGGATTGGGTTAGGGTAATGGCCCAAGGAGTAAGTATTTCATGTAACTACGCGAGACTTCGGAAGGTTGCATGTAACGTTCATTCTCGATTCTTAGAGCCTTTGATTCTGTTGGAGGGTGGAGATGGTTCCATATGACTAACATACACACACACTGACAGCAGCCTTTGTGATAAGTGTCAGTATCATGATCGTTGATTCAACGCCTCACCTTTCACTGGAATTTTTATCCTTTGTAAGGGGGGATCTGCCCATCCACCCACATGAAGGGCACCTGAAAAACGAGACATTGACGAATAACAGAGTTAATAAATGGCAAACCTGATTTAGCGCTCGTTTCGGACTTATGAACGTGTGAGACCTTTCAAGGCTCTAATAATGATGATCGTTTATCCTATCTGAAGCCTATCAAGATCAGGAAGAACCAACCCGTTCTGGCAATGGCGCTCGTGTATTTATCCAGACGCGTTAGATGACTGTGCCACTCAGTTGCTGATGTGCAGATTGGTGGTGCACACTCGCGCATGTCGCTCTGGTGAAAAGGCTCGTTCGATCGTTCAGCAGGCATTGAATCGTCTTCCTTCTCGCACAGCAGTCAGCGGCAGCAGCTACACAGTAGTAGATCGAAGTCCCATCCACACTTCTGTGTAAGCGCTCTCAGTCAAAAAGGCTGCAGCGAAGGGAAGATCTTGCCCCTCCACCACACCTCATTCGAATCCAAACCCGAGAATTGCCAAAGATGGGTGCGATTGACACCACGCCCGTTGACCCAAATGCTCCAATCCAGAAAAAGCCCATCCAACCCTTCAACCTCCTGATCGGCGCTAGTCTCAACATGTTCGAGGTGTCAACCCTTGGACAGCCCTTCGAGGTAATGCTTGTTTCTTTCCCAAGCCCTTCGCGAAATGCAGCGACTAACTAGCTATGCGCCATGTAGGTCATCAAGACTCATATGGCCGCGAACCGTGGAGACACCATGCCGACCGCTATTCGGAAGACCTGGCAGCGAGGCGGTCCCTTTGGATATTACCAAGGTCTCATCCCTTGGGCATGGATTGAGGCCGCCACCAAAGGCGCCGTTCTGATTTTCACCGCTTCCGAAATTGAATACGTTGCGCGGGTAGCTGGATGCGGGCCTGCATGGGCTGGTGTCTTTGGTGGAATGGGTGGTGGTATTGCTCAGGTAATCTTCATGCTTCAAAGTGCTGAAGCAGGCGTGCACTCATCTATGAATATCTACCGCATAGGCTTACACGACTATGGGATTTTGTACCTTCATGAAAACTGTAGAGGTTACAAGACATAAGGCTGTCGGCGCCGGGGTGCAAAAGTCCACCATTACCGTTGCCCGAGAAATCTTTGCCAAGGAAGGTATCCGGGGCATCAATAAAGGTGTGAACGCAGTCGCTGTTCGACAATGCACCAACTGGGGTTCGCGGTTCGGTTTGTCGCGAGTTGCCGAAACCGCCATTAGAAAGGCAACTGGCAATGATGATCACAGCAAGCCATTATCTCTGCAGAGAGTGCTTGCGTCTGCCATTGGCGGTGGACTTTCCTGCTGGAACCAGCCGATTGAAGTTATCCGTGTCGAAATGCAGAGTCAAATCAAGTCTGCAGGTCGTCCAGAGAAGATGAGCATCGGCACCGCTGCTAAGTGGATCTATTCTCAAAGCGGAATCAAAGGTTTCTACAGAGGAGTCACTCCACGGTAGGTGTTTTTTCCGAAGCACAAATGTTATTTCTTGAAGCACAAATCAGATTGGCTCAACCATTGCCCGTTGAACAGTGTCTGTCTGGGTATCTGGCAAACCGTCTGTATGGTATTCGGTGGAGACCAGGTTAAAGCATACTTCGCCAACAAACACAAGTGAAGTACAAGCATAAGAGTATCCAGTTAGTCTTTGATTCGTGGACGGATCTCAGATTCGCATATTGGGATAGATACGATATATGGTTATGTGTGAAATACTGCTGACGCTTGCTCATTCGTGGGGCCGTCTGAGCTGCACGTGTGTTATTGACCAACAAAATCAACGGATGCTGTTGCGGCATCATTAAATGTTGAGCTCAGATACATTCAACTTGACTTCTATTCTTTATTCTGGCACTGATCCAACACCAGTTCTTTCCATTTCTACGGTATCGGGGTATACATTGACACTGAACCTTGTCGCTTGCACTAAACCTTGCCACAATGTCCCTTAGGCATCATGCATTGGCGCCTTCTTCTCTGAGACGGAAACGGCCACACCCTGTCCGGCGCTGCCTTTCTCTGACCCTCTCGCTGTGTTCCTCCAGTAGGCCAAGACATCAAAGAAAACCTCCGACACGCTCCATACAATGTTGAATAAGAAGACGACGGGGGTAACAAAGAAGCTGGTATCCACTACGGGTAAAGAACGTGTGAGACGCGTTCAGTGACAAGCATCTGTTCAGTGAAGACTTACTGTCGAGAGCAAGAGCCACGCCAAGGGCGATGATGCAAGAAACGAGAGAAAGAGCCGTGAGTGCAATATCTGCCTCGTCCAAAGCGGACGGTCCGCTGTTTCCTCTGGAGAAAGAACTAGTCTGTAGCTTCAACGCAGCTACGGCAAGGCCAGCAACGAGGTATGTAATGATGCAGATGAAAGCCACACCCCAGAAAGTAAACGTGAGACCCAAGCCTTTGTTGAGAACATTGTCATAGCCGATGGCGCAGGCGGAAAGTGTGCCGATAACCGCAATGGTAGAGCAAGCTGCGACGATGAGCTTTTGAATCGAGGGACTCGTGTACAAGGTCGAAAAGCGCAGGCCAGCGGCCGAAAGGGTGCATAGAGGACGGAAGTTACTGAAAAAGATTGTAGCAAGCGTTAACGCGCGCTTGACGCTTTCTGTTGTGGAAAGCGGCTTGACAATTCTGAGAAAAGCATAAGTTAAGATCCACCGAGCGCATCCACATCATCAGTAGTGGTACTTACTTGGATTGGGAAACTATGGCAGCTTCACCAACGGCAAAGAGCATGGAGAACAATAACAGGATAGAGCGCGCCGAGGGTTTGGAAAGGACGCGCCAGAGTGTAATACCAAGACCGATAACAATCAACGGCCACGCGCAGCCAATAAGGATCCCCGGAAACGAGTAGTTGACTTAAGGAATGAAGGTTGTGTTGAGTACATCAGTCAGCAAGATAATAAGTATCCTGTCTGGCTCACCTGCAAGGAAATCCGCTTGGAAGTTCGCAAATTTTGCCACTCCAGGTAACCCCCCGGCCGCAGTAACAGGTAAGCCCGCGAACGCAAAAAAAAAGTCGAAGTTGATGTTCTGTGCAGTTTTAAGGGACACTGGCATTGCGTCTATCATGTTCTGCGGAACACCCATGAGAGTAAGGAGCGGCACCACCTGCTCCTCGGGGTCCATGGCCGAAATGCTGCCGAGGATTTCTGTAATGTCTGCCATGGTGAAAGCCTAGTGATGTGTTTGAAATTCTTTTGGAGAGCCAACGCTTGCTGCCTCGAGGGAGCGAGCGGTCTCGCCTCATTTTATACCTCCGTCTATCAGAACGCCCCCATCTCGAATAGTCGTGAAACACCGAGGGTACACCCTAGCGTCAGGAGGCTCAAGGGTGAGAAGCTTGAAATAGCAACTGTCGTTCACTTGTTGCCATTGTTTGAAGAGATGTTATCTCGATTGTCTCCGTCCTAACAGCTTCAGCTCCGCAGCAGCAATGTAAATTTAGAACGGACGACGGAGTTTAAACCTTGTCACGTATTATGTCATCAAGGTCAATTACGTAAACATCTCAGACGCGCTGTGTCCGTCTCGCATTTTCCCACCAACCGAACCTCTTAACTCAACACTCAACCTTCTCTTTCCAAAGTATCCGTGATCACATTTCCGCATAATGCCCAACGCTTCACAGATTTACAGCGATTACGTGTCGTTCGTGACTCAGGTTTGTACGGGGATAGTCTCTTACGAGCAGCATTCATGGCATTCAGGCGAGTTCGTCTACTGATTCTTCCAACCCAGGAAGCGAATCGTACTCTCCATAGCACCCTCCCACTTGCAGTACAGCACCTGCAAAAGTGCATTTCAACAAGACTGCTTCCAGCAAATTTATTTTTGGACCATGACCCCAACTCTGGTACGGCAAACAAACCGCCTCTTTCGAAGAAACGCAAGCATCCAGAAGTGAACGAGAGTACTGGTGGCTCTGAAAGCAATGGGTTAACGTTAGTAGACTTGGAAGATTTGGTGAAGAGTGAGATTTTGGGGGTTTTATCCATCTGCGCGGGGTTGAGAGGGTGGTGTCAGGTAAATATCTCGGCGATGCTCTTACTGAACAATTAAGCCATGTCGCTGACCCGGCGCGGTCAGATCAACCAAGCAAGCACTATGCGCCTCCTTCCGCACCTTACGCGTACAGAAGACACATGTCTTTCATTGCTTTCTTCGTTCCAGAATTATCATGCCAAACGGGCTTCGCTGCTGGGAAACACGCCTGCGATTTGTCACGACATAACCAAGTCAGTGAACTTACTAGATGAAGCGCAGCACGTAGGACTAGCAATGGTCTTAAGGGACCTCTTGACGGCGTGTGTGGGAATCTGGAGGAGAGGCATCGAATGCTGGAGAACAGTGGAGAGTCACGTCACAGCTTAGTGTGACATCGTAAACAGGGAATACTGGCGTATCTTTATCAAGACAGGGTATCTAGCATCAAGATGGCACATAGGTCTGTACAGTAGATAGACATCTACAAATCGAAATAGAGCAGATGAAGAATAAATAATGTATCCGTCTACCTGCAAAACTACGCGTACCCAACAACTACATCTTTCCTTAATTTGAAATCACACCATCCCAGCGCATTATCATGAGCAACGCTCCACAAACCTTCCTTTCCGTTGACCTTATCCCACTTGGCACAGACAACTCGTTTGGAGTGAAGGTCTAGTTGTTGAGTTGGAGCTTGCTGAACTCCTGTGTACCTCATGTCCCATATGTTCACACCCCCTGTGCTATGCTGTCCCAAAGAGACCAGATAGCCTGATGAATGTACGGATGGATGGATGTACCGAGACCCGCCGTCAGATGATTTATCGCTGGCGGTAGAAGCCCCCTCAGACATGTCCGTGCCGAAAGTGAGAACAAATTTGGACGGTCCAGGCGTTCGCTCATCCCACAGACGTAATGGGCCACGGCGCTCAGTAAACGAAATGAGGAGGAGTGACCCATGTGTGGGAATTAAGGAGATGTCACGGATCTTGGCGTTGAGTCTGTCCGGGGACAGCAAGTTGCGTCCGTGATCAAAATTCCATCCTACAAGCCGCTGATCAATTCCTCCACTGTATAAAATGCCACTCCACGGATTATAGCACATCCCCAATACGGTACTTGTATGCGCTTGATGCAGAAGCGTATGTGTGACAGTCTTGTATTGGCCTTCTGCCCCGCCACGGAACTTTCCATCGAAACTCCATAGGAAGATCCGTCGATCGTATCCACCCGTCACCCATCTGGTCTTGTCTTCGGCAGACGATAGCGGAAGGATAGTTGATGGGACCTTGTCATGCGGATTGTTGCAAGTAAGGTGCTGAGTCTTATACGTCATGCCTTTTTTGGTTAAGCGTACATCGTACAATAGTGCCAGCTGATGATCGACAATGGCATCCATACCCCGCTCCTTGTTCGCAGATGCACGCAACGCTGACCGATCCGTAGGCAGGATACCCACCACGCTTGAGTTCAACCACGCCATTTCTTCGCTGCGATAGTTACGAAGCTCTTTGTGTTGTACAGTATGAATCAACGATTGTTGCTGCCGGTGATACACATGTATTTGGCCATTGATCGTAGACGAAAGTACGATATTTTCTGTGCCCCCACGAGTGTCTGGTGGCGGTAACAGGAGCTGCCGGGGCTTTCGGCCAAGATCACCCACGCGATTCCAGTGCATGGCATACAGCACCGTTACAGTATCTTTGCTGCTCGGCTCCCATGATGCGTTAGTAAGAGATTCAATAGAGGATGCAGTGGACGTAGACTGGGCAGCGTAGTTTTGGGCGGGTTGTTGAAGACTGTTCACTAACGACGCATCGTCCATCGGCGATGACACTTTCCGCTTGCGCTTTTTGAGCTTTGATGGGGTTTGCACCTCTCGTTCGGAAGACGAATCCGGTGGAGCTTCAGGATAGTCGGCCGCATCTGGTGTCGTGTGCGTTTTAAGGCTCTTCATGTTTGCAGCTGAGCTTGGCGACTGCACTGCCATAGCAGGTATGTCGTTAATCTTGCCTGCCAATCTGGTTAATGCTTTGGTGAGTCTGGCCATCTTCTGGGAGGCATATTTGGCGCGCTCCCCGTGTTTCCTACACCGTTCGGCAAACTTTTTTTCCAGCTGGGATTCTACCATCCATCGTGAACGCTGCTTTTCCAACCTTTTGGCAACGCCGGCAAGATCCACGTCACTATTCGAGTCGGAATCCGATTCGATGGATGCCGGTGTATCGGAATCAGGTGTGGGCGCTACTGCGATCATAGGTGCGGCGTCCGCAAGTCCGCCGCTGGAACGAGTTTTTCTAGGAGCGCGCGGTCGCTTTGGTGTTAGAGTAACGGCGGGTACAGGAGGAGACGTGCTCTCTAGCGCAGGAGCCAACAATACTCGGTCCAGAGCAGCAGAAAGTTTTCTGCCTCCAGAGCTGCTTGTGCTAGAAGTCGGCAGCCCTCTTATGGCGGCCCGCTCCGGGTGTGCTGGTGCTGGCGTGGGCTGCACAATGAATGAACTGCTGACATGGGCGGTATTTGATTTTCGGATACCTGTGCCACCGTCAAATCCTGCGTCCGTAACGCACGAGGAAGTAGACGAGGAAGAGGATGATGACGAGGACGAGGACGAGGACGACGACGAAGATGAAGATGATGATGATGACGACGACGATTGCGACTCGGAATCGGACGATGAATCTGCTGAGCCAGACGAGGATTCAGCGCTTACAAAAATGGGCTTGGGATGTTTGGGTTCTAACGGTTCTTCCACTTCAACAGCTTCTACCTTGACCTCCGGTACAGGTTCAGTCTTAACAACAGCAACATTGGAGGTGGACACCGTTGCGCGAGGCGAAGGCTGAAAGAGCGGGACAGAAACCGCGTGATTCATTCCGCTAGCATTAGGTTCGTTGAATTTTACGGCGCGAGTGGGTATACGAGGGTCCACGTCAGCGTTTTCCCGTTCTTCAAACCTGAGCCGTTTGTGAGGCGCTTCAGGATGTCGTGGTCGTTCGTATGGTCCTCCATGTGGCGGCAGAGACATGCTGTAAATCCCGGGCCTTACATCCCTGTGACTATCCACGGAGTGATTCTCAACTCTCAGGGACCGTTTATAGCGATCTTCCGGCTGTGGGGTAGTAGCCGTGGCCGTTCTGGGGCAGTATGCCGCCCAGTGGTGCCCATTGCAATTGGGACAAGGATTTCTCGGCGTAACGGCAGGATCAGGAAACCTCCTGACAGGTCGCCGCACCGAATGCGCACCTCGTTGGAAATCACCTCGATCGGCCCTTACGCCTTCGCGTCTGTCGCCACTGTCTCGCTCATGATATCCATCAATCTCACTGCGCCTCCCATGCCGCGGGGTTGTAAAGGTATCTGGTCCGTTGTAAACTCCTCCTCGCAAGTCTCGGTCGTAATAACCGCGGGAATTTGGCGTTGCGGGGTATTGTTCAGACTCACGATATGAACAGGAATCCCGTCCAAAGTCTGTATACCGACGCTCTCTGTGGCCGCCTGAGTAGGGCCGATGGTCATCACACCTACCATCGCCACCATTGTAGGCTGGTCCTAACCTGTCGCTTGAACGGGAAGAATGGGACGCGGGCGATGCAGAGGGTACCTTCAAGCTGGAGGACTTGAAGACGCTGTGAGGGATGGCTGACAGGTTCCTTGAGCTCGACGGAGCCTCAGTCCCATTCTCCACCGTCATTTCCGATGCCTGCTCAAGCGAGTGGCGCTGCTGTTGACTCCGCTTTGTTCTGTCCAAAACTGGAGCTGTCCAAAAAACTTCCAGTTACATTTGGTTATTGATTAACATTGTCCGATTCGCGCGTAAGTGATACTTTTCGAAACGGGTCAACAGTTGCGAATACGCCTGGGCATATCCTGGTCGAGGCCAGTCCATTGATGAGCAGTAAGGACCACATGCCTTTTTCAAAGTCAGTCTACGTACACACAAGGCGTCGATTAAGCTGGGGTGGTCAAGTCATCATGTTTTGGCTGTGGCCGTTGAATGAGTGGAGCAGTCACACCTGGCATTCCGCGACTCTGCGCTGTGCCCAACAGCACAATATGGTGGGCGACTGGGCAAATCGACTACCCCACAATGGCAAGCTGCAAGCATAAAAAGCCATCGTCAGAGACAGTCCTCCCGTCCAATCCTTAGCGGGTTCTCGGAATCCCTCTTAGAAGACTCGTCGAATTCGTGCATCGTTAAACCCTTCAACCTGATCGCCATGGTCAACAACGGCAACCGTGTAATCCTTCGCATTACTGCGGCTCAACCATCGGTTCCTTTCCGCATGACTCCTGCCGTCGTCCCTCCGGCGTCTGCCTCGCCGTCAAGTGCCGCTGCAACGTCGAGCACGCGTGGCCCCAAGGCGAGGAAAGCTCATATAACGTCCGCCTTAGATGTATCCAGTCAGAAACGCCTCATGCATGATTTGGCTGAGCTTCAAAAGGATCCGGTTCAGGGGGTGGAAGTCTTCCTCGATGAGCAGGATATTACAAGGATGTGCGCGGTTCTGACTCCAATGGCAGGCCAGTTGAAGGGTGAGAAATTGCATTTGAAAATCAAGATCTTAGACGACTACCCATCCTCTTCTCCTTCGGTACGTTTGTTGTTGCTTACAGGCTCACCTTTGCGGGGTCTTCTGACATTGATGAACTTCTCTTCAGGTCATTATTTCCACTCCTTTTCCGCACCCCAATATCTTTGGAGAGTACATTTGTTGTGACATCCTACAGGACAAAATACGTCGTAGTTCCGATGGCTATATTGGTGGCTACACGCCTGCCTACTCGCTCCAAGCTATCTTAATGCAGCTTCTCAGCTTTTTCGCCGCCGATAAAGTTGAGCAGGATTGGGGCGGCGTCACGGACAGTAAACTTCGTGCCATGCCAGATAGTTGCATGAAACGCGTCAAAGCTCAGATTCAACGGTTTCAGTGCGATAAGTGCGGACTTGGAAAGGTTTCGCCGGCTTCCAACGATGAAATCTGCTCGAACGCCACCACTGTTATCAACAGCCCAAAGTGTTCTTTGCCAATTCTTGACAGTGTTCCCGATGTCTGGAGTTTGATAACCGCAAGACTTCAGTCAAAGGACGTCAAAGCGATTTCGATTGCATACCCCCAGATCAACAAGGTACTAGACACCGAGGGTATCTTGATTCGGGAGAGCCTTCGCTGCTTCTTCTATCGCAAATCGTTCACGGAGGATATTCTGGGAGTTGGGGTAAACCGTTCACAAGAAGCTTCTAGCGGAAAATACACGATTTCTAGCACCTTCGACCTTCTGTCCCTCGAAGCCTACGAGAAGCGCAACATTTCAGAAGGACCCTGGGGTGATCCATTCAACGCGTGGCTGCCGTTGGCGCTCAACGAACCACATTTCCAAAAGGGCCTTCCGTACATTCAAGATGCTCTTATGTGGCTCGCTGGGCGAAGAGAAAAGGCCAGCAGAGCCAAGTTTAACCCAGCAGTCGTGATTCAAGTCATTGCTAAGATGATGAATCAGATGGTTGTCAACTTAATGAAAGACGTGGGAGGAGAAAATGAGGGAAAGAAAGGGATGCAAAAGCAGATTTTGCACGCGTCGGAGAAGGCGTTGACCGGGTATTGCTCACTTCTTCATTTGCTGTTGAGAATGTCAAAAGAGTACCCCGAGATCATGGAGCGGGCTCACGAGGTGGTTTCAAACTTTGCCATGCGAAACGGCGCTCGCTCAAAGGAGACCATCCCGGATCTTGGCGAATTCCTCATACTTTTGGCACTCACACCAACCATATCATGGGCTACTGTTGCGAAACCATTTATAGAGGAAATGCTAGCGCGCAACGTCGTTTGGGTTTTGTCCAAGAAGCCACATCTCGCTTACATAGAAACCTCAACAAAGTCCCCGCTGAGAATGAAGGATACGTTCGAGGCCAGCCGAACCAGCTTACGATTGCTGATGTTCCAGGTCGCATTTCTGCGCTTGGTTGTCTGGAATGAGATATCACCTGACGGGCCCGCGTCGCCACCTTCTCCAAATGCATCGCCACGGAAGTCTGACGATGATGGATGGGTAACGGTCACACATCGTCGCCATGCGCACGCGAAGCCAATCCTTGACCTTTCAAAGGCCAGCGTGATGCTAGAGCAAACGCTTGCTCGCATCGGCACTTATTACGGCTTTCCCACTCCCGCTCTTGTCACATCCCTAGCGAACAAGACCCGCCAAATCCTTGCCATTGATACATGGCCAGAGTTTCTCACCCTTGTATCCGCCCCTCCTCAGAATTTTCCGCATTCTGACACCGCAATTTGCCGCATGCTTATCGCGGCCATCTTCGAAAGCGAGAGGACCGGGTACCACATGTCACGGTATCGGTACTCTGAGCTATGCGCCTTGCGGTGGGCGGTGGAACCTGGCGTGTGCGAATTGCTCAAACCGTACACCGCACCGAAACGATCTTTGAGCTTCTTCCCGGAGAATGGCGTCCGCAAAATGCGTAAGGCGCCGGTCACCCCTCGGGTAGCTACTGGCCGGTCTTGTTCTATTTGCGGAGGGCGATGTATCATGGATTGAAATTAGGATGCATCAATTGTAAATATGTAGATATACCCATAATTTATTTCTGAAATATCGTGTGTGATAAACAACAAGACTGCTTGCATCGGTTGTCGCTTCCGGTACCATCCTACAAGCTACAACGCCTATCCTTGGCGTAGCGGCATATCGCCCTCTCGTTGTGTTCTCTCCGTTCTTCTTCCTGGCATGGGCTGATGTGGACATATATATAATATCCGTCGCAATATGTGGCTAGGTGCACATGCAGCCACCTTACAACGCGTGAAGAACACACCAAAAAGCCAAGGCCCCCACCAGGACACTAACATCTCCTGCAAGCATTGAAAAGGAGGACCAGCAGCTGCACTTTCGATACTTGAACTATTCGCCATTACGGTTTGACGCCATAGATCGTTTGTAAGAATGTCGTTTTTCAAAAAGCTGGCGGAGAACATGGACAAGGTAGCCGTGCATTTTTCTACAACGTGATGACGATGGCTGGCAGCTAACTGTTCAACGTCCTGTTAGGTCCCGATGGACAAGATTCAAGGAGTACGGTATCCTTAAAAGGTCTTTGGGTGTCATTGCTTTACTGACCGAACCTTTATTTACAGCTTGTCAAAGACAAGTTCGGCGTGGATCTTCCTGGTGGGCAGCAAAAGCAACAGCAACAAAGTGGAAGCTCAGGATACAGTCAGCAACAGCAGCCGCAGCAAGGATATGGTGGGCAACAATCTGGATACGGCCAACAACAAGGTTATGGTGCTCAACAATCCGGGTATGGCCAACAGCAACAAGGTTATGGTGCTCAGCAATCCGGGTATGGCCAACAGCAGCAAGGTTATGGCCAACAACAACAAGGGTACGGCCAACAGCAGGGATATGGTCATCAGCAGCAAGGTTACGGTGCACCCTCCGGTTTGCCTAATGCGTATCAAGGCGAAGACAGCAACATAGTAGGCGCACCTACTCATGGCTACCACCGTTTACCAAGCCACGGACAGCACCAGTCTCAGCAACAGCCTTTGGCAGTGGATCCAAGCGCTCCGGAGGCGCAGAAGTGGGGAACCTACACCAGCGGGTATGTCTTTGTCAGCCTCTTATACATTTCTGACTTGCAATTGAAACTCGAGCGGTTCTCAGAGGCAAGCGTCGTGCTTTATTCATTGGCATCAACTACCACGGCCAGCAAAAGGGCGAGCTCCGTGGATGTATCAATGATGTGCAGAATGTCAAGAAATGGTTAACCGCGAACTATCCGTTCCGTGAGATGTTGGAGCTCACCGATGCCCCAAACACTCCTCAAAATCTTCTGCCCACTCGCCAGAATTTGGTTAACGCTATGCAGTGGCTCGTAAAGGACGCACAACCGGGCGACGCCTTCTTCCTACATTATTCTGGACACGGATCCCAGCAAAAGGATGCACACAAGGATGAAAAGGACGGCTTTGACGAGACTATTGTGCCCTTGGACTATCAAACTGCTGGGCAAATCACAGACGATGAACTGAACACATTCCTTGTCCAGCCTTTACCGAAGGGGAGCAGGCTCACGGCCATCTTTGATTGTTGCCACTCGGGATCGATTCTAGACTTGCCCTTCACTTATACCGTGGATGGTCAGCTGGAAGTTATCATTCGTGATAACCGCTCCGAAGCCATTAAAAGCGCTATCAAAGCCGGTATGGCTTTGTTCAAGAAGGACAACGCTGGTGCGATGCGGGAAGTCAAGAATGTGATTTCTCTTTTGACTTCAAATCAGACATCTACGGCCGAGGTTGATGAGCACGTCGTCAAGAACAAGGGCTCTGACGCATTGGTTATTCAATTCTCTGGGTGCCGCGATGATCAGACATCCGCTGATGCTCAAATCAACAACGAAGCGACTGGCGCGATGAGCTGGGCACTAATCAAGACGTTGAGCGAGGGCCATCATCACATGACTTACACCGATGTGTTGAAGCAGACCAGGCAGTTGCTTCAGGGCCAGTACAAACAGGTGCCCCAGATGAGCACAGGTGAACAAATTGATGTTCAAAGCATGCTTTTCAGTTGCATTTAGTGGGAGAACCTGTAGCGGGAGAGGTCATGTAACTATTGTGTACGTATGTTCTTATCTTCATAATAGCATCTGGTTCGTCGAATTTATGATGTGAGTGCGTGATCAATTGTTCTTGTTCTGTCCGCGCCAGTGTCCCACAAGCATGAGCAGCAGTATTTTGGCTGCTGTCAGCAGCTGCTGCTGCCACGTAGTCAAAAAGCGAGTTCAGCCGCCAAGAGCGGAAATAATATGCCGCTGCTCGTAGATCGACCTTGTCATCCGTTTCGCATACAAATATGGCCGGACCGTCTAAAACAGCACTTCTAACACGATCAGCAACTCGAGAATGACGGCAGTAGCTTCAACAAGTCAACGCAAGGTCTGGGCAGTCCCAGAAAAGGGCGCACTATCCAATCTCACTCTTAAAAGCGAACAAGTTTCCGCACCGGGGCCTCACCATGTTCGAGTTCAAGTGCGTGCCATTGGGCTCAACTTTGCAGATGTTTTTTCGGTCCTAGGCCTTTACGAAGCCGCTAATGAGCTCAAGGGTGATTTCATTCCCGGATTAGAGTTCTCTGGGATAGTAGAAACCGATGGGGATGTGTTCAAAAAGGGTCAGCGAGTGCTTGGGACGACAAGGTTCGGCGCTTATGCGACGCACATCAATGCCGACGAAAACTATTTGAGACCTCTGCCAGAAGAATGGAGCTTTGAAGAGGGTGCTGCCTTCCTTGTGCAGACGTTGACAGCATGGTATGCTCTAAGCACGCTTGGAAATCTCAAGGAAGGGATGACCGTACTGGTGCAAAGTGCTGCGGGTGGAGTAGGGCTCCAAACTCTCCGCATTCTAGAGAAGAAAAAGGGGATCAATGTTTTAGGCCTGGTTGGAAGACCTGAAAAGGTGCCATTTTTGGAGGAGATGTTTCCCACGAAAAAGGATTGGAAGTTCGTCACTCGGTCTGACAGCGGCTCTGCGTTTGCAACACAGTTACAAGATTATCTGACATCTGTCAATGCCAAAGGATTTGATATCATCTTGGATGCTGTTAGTGGTCCCTACTTTCATCCCTCATACGACGCTCTCATTCCTACTGGCCGGCATGTCATCTTTGGGGCCGCGTCACTCACTCCTACGGACATTGACTTGACGGCCCGACTGGCATTTCTCAATCCTTTGAATATCCTTCGTGCGCTTAAACTTGCATACAAGTTTTTGACGAGGCCGAAGCTAGATCCCATGAAACTAGTTGGTGATAATAAGGCTGTGATGGGTTTCAATCTCATATGGGTATACGACAAGCTCGACATGATGGCTGAGATGTACGCCACATTGGATGCAATGGACTTGCGCGCCCCGCACGTGGGGCACAAGTTTGAGTTTGGGGAGCTGCCAGGTAAGACCTGTTTCTGCACGCTTGACAGTTGGCATTTATCTTAACGTTCTCCTAGCTGCCATGGAATTATTCCAAACCGGCAAAACGGTTGGCAAGGTTGTGATTCAAGTGCCACAAAGCGAGTGACCCTAACGGCTAGCCAGGTGTCATATAGCGCAATACTCTGCGAATACCCTGATATGTACTGCATTTGCTGCATGGCCTCTATAATACATATAGTATTCATTTTCTCTTGCTGCATACTGTCAGCGTTTGCAAGTTACTTTGTCGCAGTCAGGATTCACTGTACGCGTTCTCTATTAATCGATAAAGGTCCGAATCCGGACATGCGCTCCGCTCGCGTTTTCCTTGAGCAAAACCTCACACGCAAGGCGTGTACGGAGTATGACTTTATACCCAGTCGTCCACTAACTAGGTCTGCGTGAGCGAATGTTCATTTGAAGAGACTCGTGTAGGACGTGGTGTGGGACCGGTGGCTAGCATTAATTCGCGGTTGACACCTTCATTGTGCCTCCTCAGGACCATATGTCAGAGGTAGTTGCCGAGCAAGAGCGGGCTGCAGATGCTGCCATCGCTCTTGCGACTTCGGTGGCGGAGCCCCGCCCTAAGGCTGTTCGGACGTATGGGAGAAGAAAGGACACTGAACCCATGCAAATGGCACATGGGACGGCAACCAGTCATATGCAACCCCTTTTCGGCTTTGAATCAGACAGTGAGACGCCGACAGTTACCGCTGGTGCACGACCCAAAACTGAAGAGGAAAATGTTCTCCCTTTTGCCTCAGATTCGGATGAGGGCGATAGCCGAACTTGGATACAAAAAATGAAGGATGGAGCCTTGCCGATCTCAGAAGAGAAGGTACACGCTGATACCCCAAAGCGTTCAAGTCAGGCAACCGCGCAAGGACACAGAGTGGAAACGTCGGAGGGCGAAGAGGCCGACCATTTGATTAGGTCACCAAGGCGAGGGCGAATAGCAGGAATGAAGAGTAGGCGCAGGAGGCATTCTCCGTCCGACAGTGACAAGGAAAATGATCAGGAGAACCGAGCGCCAGGCCATCTTGCTTACAAGGCTACTGAAGCAATGGAATCAGATGTGAGGCCTGCGATGACTCCAACAACACCTAGCCCTGCAAGATCCGTAAAGCCTTTGGGCATATCAACGAGCTCTACCGATGTCGTTGCGGCGTTGTTTGCAGATAGCGACGAGGATATCCCAATAGCCAGACCGGCGATGAAGCGTTCAAACAATGGCGGTTCGTCATCAGAGCCTGCACAACAGTCTCGAGTTGAGGATGATGTGCTAATGGATTCGGACGGCAATCCGCTCTACAATAGCGATGACGATATATACAATCATTCGACAGAAAGAAAATCAAAGGTATTTGGTAACTCAAATGTTCTGTACCTGTGATATGGCTCACCAAGACTAAAAATTGAAGGCCGGACGGAATACCTTGTTGGAAATGAAGAAAGAAACCGAGCGATTACTGCGAAGTGAGTATAGGTTGGGTCATCGCACTGGTTTTGAGACTCACCACGTACCCGTTGCCACAAGCTACTGTGATTGAACTGCCGCAACGAAAGTCAAAGCTCTCGATCGATAAGTTTCTCGCTGATAGAGCAGCTAAACAGTGAGGATCATCTGTCGCCGCCGCGGTTACTGCTTTATCTTTGACCTGGCTTTGTAGGCAATCCCAGTCTCAATCAACGAACCTATCCGGTTCCTTATTGGAGGCTCACATAGAGCCAACACGGCAACCTGCTGCGGCCAACGAGCCATCCTCGCTGGGACCATATACTCATTCGGATAATGATTCTGAGCTCGAAATGGAACCAGACTTAACGCGGCCAATTCGCGTTCGCACAATTCCGTTGGAGCCTTATCCTGAACCAAAGACTCCAGCGCTACCCAAGCTATCCGTCCAGATACCCCTGCCAGCAATGAACAACGCGGCTTCGATACCCATCACTGTGGATGGAACTATCTCACGTAAAAATCTGGCTACGCTTGAAAGTCGTAACCGGGCCATCGCCCGCCGGCTAGTTCTTCGCGCCGACATTGATAGTGATGATGATAGCAGCGATGACGATATCGTCGAGGTGGTACATATTGTTGAGGAGAGAACAGATGTGGCAGAAGTCGAGAAAAGGAAGAAAGATAAACGGCGGCTTTTGAACGAGCAGTTGATCCAGAAAAATAAGGAACAAGCGCGCCGACGACAGCAGAAAGAAGAGCAAAAATTGAAAGAACTGCAAGAGGAGCGTGAGCGAAAGAAGGCGGAACGCCGTGAAATGAAAGATTCTGAGAAAGACTCCACGAGGCTTCAAGAAGGTGACATTATTCCCGAGTCAGAGGATCCTTTTATGCAGGAGTTGGGGCATACCCATGAAGGAGACGAAGATTCTTGGGAAGAACCCGTCACGATCGTTGTTGGCGAAAAGGAAGGTAATCACGTGGATGAAACAAGTGCATCCCAGAGGACAGATGAGAATAGTGTCGCACAGGAGCATTCGCAGCCAATGCCAATACGGCGGTTGTTTTCATTCGATGAGGAGAGAAAACCATTGGGCGAAATCTACAGGTGGCGCGATGACCGGGCACCAATTGAAACTTCAATGAGTGATGCGACACAACCGACGCAGGTCCTCGGGCCAGTTTCATCGATGCCGTTAAGATTAAGTGAAAGTTCAGGCGCGGGCGCCGGTGATATGAAACGATTTTCCCAAACGCAGCCGACCCAGGTACTAGGACAGATCAGGCGAATCTCTGTTCCGCGATCACGACTAGGTGACGGCGATGATAACGAAGGGCTCCTCGATCTCCTCAGCGGAAAGTTTTCTGCCGTTCCCAGCGACGTTGCCGATCCATTCCTAGATGACCCAACTGATCCTTTCATCGCACAAAGCAACGAAGTTGTGGATCCATTTGAAGCGCTTTTACGAGATAGTGACGATGAGGGAGCTTCAGGCATGAGGAAAAGCGTCGACGATTTCTTGGCCGAGTTGGAAGAACCAAAGCTGGCGACACTGCCGAGCCATACCATCGAGGGGGATTCAGAAACGGAGAGCAGAAACGGAGGCGATGAGGTCAGCGAATCTGAAGGACATGATCCATTTAGTGAGTCCATACTCGACGACGAGGCTTCTGGAGCCATCATTGATTCGGTCTCACAAACTGCACCTTCCTCTCCACCGCTTGTGGACATTGCCAAGGTGCTGGCTGATGCTCCACGGGAGAAAAATGCCTTTGTGGAGGATCAAGCAGAAGAGTCTGAAGACGAATTCTTTGGTCTGGCTGGTGATGACGAAGAAGACCATCTCTCTGCAATGGACCTTGATGCTGACGACGCCGAACTGGTTGTGGCAGACCAGAAACTCAATGTAGAAGATCAGGAGGTGGTTCGGGAGCTTGCTCGGCTGCAGGAGTGGCAAGATGACGAGAAAGCTGTTGAAGAGCTTTTGAGAGATGTTACGACGGGCAACTTACGTAAACGGAAAGCGAGACGGGAACGGCTCGGAAGAGGGTTTTTGGAAGACAGTGATGAGGAAGACGAGCGAATACTGGAGCGGCTACGAGCGAGATGGAATAGGGATGATCGGCACGACAAAGACGTGGATGTGGGGGAAGGACTGGAAAGATACGCCAAGAACCCAGAAACCAAAGCGTTTGCTAAAGCATTTGACGTTGGCAGATTGTGGTCTGATGAGGAGGAGGCTTCGCCCGCGACACTTGCAGAACCTACGCAAGTGAAGAGCGACAGCGACAATTCTGACGATGAGGACAACAAAGTGGGCACTGGTTTGGAAGAACTTGAAAACGAAGAAAGTAGACCACGAAGAAAGGTCCTGAGGCGGAGGCCGCAACAAGATCCTGATGAGGTGGGTAATTACAACCTTTCGCCATTCCTCTGCACCCTGAAGGTGACGCTAGTCCATGTAGGCTTCTGACTTGGAAGAAGAAAACGCTGGGTTTGGCAGACACAGAAAACAGCGGATACAAGGTCTATCAGATTCCGAAGACGATGAGGATGTAATGCCAAGTGCAAGCGATGCCATTAAGATTTCCTCACGACCCAAGATTATAGTGGCAGGTGATGATGTCGCTGAGGATGCGATGGCCCTGTCCGAACAGGATGAATGTCACCTCGCAAAAGATTCAACAAATGATATGATGGAAGCAGATCGACTTGGCGTCGATGTATTGGAACTGTTGCGGCAAAAGAAGCGCCGTAAAGTTAGAGGCAGCGCTGCTGGTGGCCATAGCGAAATTACCATGGTAAGTTAGTTAGTGAGTGTCCTTGCACGGTGCTTAGCGTAGTGCACTGACCAGGTGATTGCCACATAGGTGCGAACCGAGGAATCACTTCGCATTTTTCGAAAACGCGGCTTACTTGAACGCCCAACTGCTTCATCAACTGCTTCGACAAAAACTGTAAGAGCTGGTATATCAGGGTTTGGAAAAGCTGAACGTGCGAGCGGTCCGAAGAAAGGACTTGGGTTTTTCGTCGCTAAGAAAGGCCATCCTTCATAGATGTATATACTGGAGACTCTTGTTGGCCTATTATTCCCACTGTATTTATTAGGTTGAAGGACCTTAAATGTGCATACTATGTTACTCCCACTTGGGTGGAATGCGCGCGTGTTTGCAGTCGAGTTTTTGAAGTTTGGACGATTCTGTTGACACATACTCCAAACCTTTCCCCGCAACGTCACCAGCATCTTTATTGGGCTTCCAGCATTGACACACAGCATGCCTGCCCTGCCATCTGATGCAAAGTCTAACGCCGATGGACCTCCGCGAGTACAATTGAAATTGATGCATAAGGACGTTGCAAAATATGTCTTCCTCGACAATGCACCGACATTTGATGCAGTCATTTCGGTAGTTTGTCCAGCCAAACGTGCAGTTGCGACTATGGCTAAACTGTTAGCAACAGGCGTTTGAACAGTCTTTCTGTAGTTTCGACCGAAGCCAGTTTGGCATTGAGTTTTACGATGGCGATTGCTTCGCCGAATATAAGGACGATGCAGACCATTTGGACGTTTTGGAATCAGCGATTGCAAAAAGCGATAACGGCAGGAAAGCAAAGCTGAGAAGTATCGAGAGAACGGGGGACCTGGCTAGGATGGAAGTCACGAACGTAGATGATATTACCAGCGCAAGCGTCAGGTGATACCTTGGTGCTGGCAAACGTTCATGCCACTTGCTTTCTAATGACTTTTGTTGTTTGTGCTTAGCTTGTATCGAAAAGTATCAAAAATGCTTCATATGCGCCTTCGTCTTCAAAAGGTCCGCTCTGTGGTACTGGTCACAAAACCCGGGGATCCAACGTTGATCGCAAAGACGCGAGATATAGCTCTCTGGATCATCCGAAACTTTGATATTACCGTCTGCGTTGGTCATGAAATGCAAGATGCTAAGGACTTTGACTTCAAAAAATTGAGCAATGACGACCGTATAAAGGCACATCTAAAGTTTTGGCAACTTGATCAAGCAGTGGCGGATGCACATTGTATGGACCTAGTGATTACTCTCGGTGGAGATGGAACTGTACTTTATACAAGTGCCATGTTCCAGGTAAAGTCCCTTCGTAAGGGCATCCTGCGCGAGTTCTAACCCGTCCATCAAATACAGCAACGTGTCCCACCTGTCTTATCCTTTTCACTGGGATCTCTGGGCTTTATGACGGACTACCAATTTGAATCTTTTTCCAAGGCTCTTACGGGCATTTTAACGGGTAACCCACATCACATCACGATCCGCCAACGTCTTTGCTGCAAGATGTACCGTTACGATAAAAACGCCCCTTCGCAGCAACACCATGAGGTACAATGCTCACGATCTAGAGTGATTCGCATTGGTGACAACGGGTGTCAAGAATGTCAACGGTCATTGGGCGAGCCGGACTTTTGTATGCAGGTGCTTAATGAATTGGTATTAGATCGCGGCCCCAACCCAGGGTTGTTAATGCTGGAACTGTACGCTGGGGATTTATACTTGACGACAATACAAGCGGACGGATTGGTGATTGCAACCGCGACTGGAAGCACTGCTTATTCATTGAGTGCGGGTGGGAGTCTTGTGCATCCCAGCAAGTGGAGTATGTTGATCACACCCATTTGTGCGCATACTTTAACATGTCGACCAATGGTATTACCTGGGAATACGCAACTTAAAATCTGCGTCAGCCAAAACTCACGGTGGAATGCCTGGGTACGTGTTCTAATCCTTTCCACATGCTGTGAATACATCGCTAATGATGTGACAGGCTTCATACGATGGGCGTAATCGCATGGAGCTGAAGATAGGCGACACAGTTGTAATAACAACTTCAGAATACCCTTTCCCGCAACTGTGTAGGGAAGATCAGACGACTGACTGGTTCACAAGCCTTGTGTCGTCACTTCGATGGAACGAACGGGATGTGCAAAAGCCGCTACTTTAACCAAATTATCTCTTGTACATAGCCAATTCTATTGGATAACTTTTTGGACGTACGTATAATAGTCACCTGCATGTTCTACTACAGCTGCAAATGTCGTTGCCGTCGTCTTTCCAACATGTCCAGGAGCTGTTCACCGCTCAGGGCCGCAGTAGGATCTACTACAGCGTCGCTGCCTGCATCCACTGGTGTTTTGTCACTCGGCTTATGGCCCACCACAGCTAGACCACTTCGAAGTGGTATTTGCCTTCCAGCAGTAATGCTAGGCGTTCCGGCAGTTCCAACTCTGCCGCTAGTACCTCTCAGTCCGCCAAAACCGGGACTAAAGGTCTTCGCAACACGTCCGCCACCCCCGACCGTCTTCCCTCGTCGGCCTTCCACTTGTTCCAAAATTCGCAAGACACTATTTGGCGTTGTTGCGGGTCTCTTTCCCGAGATCTTTGGTACTGCTTTGCCAGAATCTCCGGTGGCAGGACGTGGAACCGCACGTGCCCGTGCCCGCTGCGACCTATCTATTGATTGCAAAACCAATATTCGCAGATCGGTTGGCGTCCGATATTGTGATCCAAAGTGTGTCGAGATCAGAGAAGCCGGAGGATTGCTGCGGGTCCCAATCAGGCGCATGAATCAGTTGGCGCGAATAGGTTCTAGCGCATACCTGTGAGCTATCAGGTCCACCATTTCTAGATGTTCGGGTTCAACCTCATTAGAATCGATTACATGGCGAAGACGCCTAAGCGCAATCTGGGTGCACACGAAGGTAACGTGAGCGAGCGGAATGATAAGCGTGGAGGGTGGTTGCCTACCTGCTCAATGCGATACCGATCAAGGTTAATCCTCGCACTCTGGGTGTGGCCTACCAGCCTCGGTGGGCTCCTAGCTCGTTCTCCTTTAACAGATGAAAATCCATGGGATCCAGGCCCCGAGGGCGCTGGCAAATTGATTATGTGCTGTGTGGGACCGGAATTCGTGCTAGTCGACTTAACGGCTGTGTGTGGTCGCATCGGGAGTTGGTGTATGCGAGTAATCAGGGCATTTGCGGTCTGAGCTCTGTTCAATTATTAGCGCCGATATGTGCCGAAGTTTGCCTCATGAACCGCTTACCTAGTTGCCGACATGGTTTGTTCGCTGCCCTTTTTGACATACAGCCCTGGATTATCTGGGATCTTCTCGTATCCTTCAAGCGATTTGTCCTCGTCGTGTACAACAGGCTGTAAGTCAACTACCGTAAATTTCTTAAACCATCACATGGCAGCCCTAGCAATCCAACCTGCCTGATTCATCCAAGCGCTGCGTGCGGAACCAGGCCGCGCCGATTTCGGCCTGGTTACTTTCTCCTGCCGTTGCGGGTCGTGTTCCTTTACATATTCGACTTCGGCCACTGCCTCTATTGGCGGCTCAATTTCGACCTCAGTATCAACCTGACGGACTGACATCTCGGACGGCGTGGAATCGGGTGGTGTTATATCGCGTTTCGAGTTATGTTCCTCGTCTGAAAGTTGTCCAAGTTCAGCTCGTAAGGCATCATCGCCCAATACACAAGACGCATTCGCGAACCTATTTCCTCGCGCGATTCCGAAGCTGATTGCGGTCGAGACTGGTTCTGCCGCGGTACTGGAATGTTAAACGTGACTTTCTTTTCTGAAAAAGAGGTTATCAGAGGATGTTCCCGATAGATGTTGCCCAACGAGTCTGTACCATCTCCGTTCGACACTCGAGGCAGGTCGATCACGAGCCTTTCCAGTTCCTGCGCTGCTTCATCCAGGTCCACAGGCTCGGATATTGGCTCCATCTCAACATCTTCGAGTACTTCTACGGGCGGACTGGTAGGCTCTGACATTTTGTGAAATTTGCTTCTATAGTGGCGGTGAATTCGTACCGGATCATTTTAGTCATTTTTTGGAAGTGGGCTTTATTTAGCACCGGGATTTAGTCTCATCCAGAGGTTGTCGAATCGGTAGACCCCTTCGAAGTTACGGCCACGCTCCGACCACGTAAGCAAGATCACATCCGATACAAAGAGGAGCAACTAGTGCTGCATGGGGACCGGACTACTCTCACAATGCCTGCATCCTCTTCAAAGAACTCGCACTTGAGGTTCAGCTCATCTCTGCGCGCGAGCGCAACGCGAGCGGACTTTTTACTTATAGATTACGGAATGTAATGATTATTTTTGCTTTTTTCCAACGGTGGCACAGCACTCGCCAACGGGTATAAAAGGCGCTGCTTCCCCAACTCCCCTCAGTTTTTCTCCATTCATCAGTAGTTATAACAACTACAATCCTCCTTTAAAGTTCGGAGCACGCTGGTTTCCAAGTGGTGTGTTGCGCGTTCCCGGAGTAGAGAGCGATTTCACTCTTAAACGTTGGCCTAGACCAGCAGCTTCTGTTGTTGGAATGAAAGGTCGGCACCTGTCGAGTGATACATGACATATTTATTTGCCTGTTTGGATCAGAATACCCGCTAGAGCCTTGTTCGACGGACAGGAGTACCGAGGCACTTTACATCCCTTTTCGCATCAATGAATGGTGACCAATTCAATCTACGAGGCAATTGAGAAGTGTTACCGCCGTCAATGCGTCAACAAGCCAGTCAATGTTACCAACCTGCTCTTCTTCATCCCCTCAGATTTCTGCATCTGATGCCTGCGTCCCTCGTGTTTCAATTGCTTCTTTGAAGCTGGCCATCTGCTGTTCAAACTGCAATTCAGATGTAATGGGGATTACTGCCTGCAGCCGCCCATTGAGCCTTTGCACCAGTGCTGGATCTGGATCTGATCATGGAGTAATGCTTGTCTTCGGTGGTGCCGCTGGGAGTTGAGCTCTTGTCCTCTGGGCATAATGATTGAAGTTGTTTTGACTTACGAACTTGATCTGGATTCTGAATGCAGGGCTGGAGTCATTCACCGCCTTTCTCTTTCTTCAATACAGTTTCCGCTTCTGTCGTGACGAGACACATGCGTTACGGATGGAATGTCAAATCCTCTCTATGCCAACCTTAACCCAATTGAGACGGTGACGCTTGCACCATTTCTCACTAGGTGGTTTCCTTTTGCAAAGCAGCAGCCCACTGTGCAGTATACCGTGAGTTGATTTCCGTGTGTTAGTGGCGGCCCCCTTAAAAGCAGTCATTTGTTCATACAAACTGCTCCTAGGTGCAACTAACCAACAGTCTGCTATGTGTGGTTGGTTCCCATCAAGTCCATCTATACATTGTCTTCGACTGTTGGGCAGTTCCAGGCAAGCGACCAATATGGTACCACTCCGTCCGCTCCAGAACGATGTCGTTAACAGACTAGCGTAAAGGAACCGTCTCGCGAGCACTGTTTGCGGAAAGGCTTCCAGAGAAGTTGCCCAGTACCTCGACGGATCCCTGCCGGCAAGCTGACACAGTGCGTACGGAATGAACCGGATAAGGGACCTATCAATTCGCCAGTTCCGCAACTGCATCCAACGCCCATCCTTTACCTTGACTTAAGCCATCGTATGTGTCAACCTCATCATTTTTAGTTATCCATGCTCCAATGCCTGGCGGGACAGCGTGCGGTTCTGTTCTGAGCTGACAACATCTCCGTTCCTGCACAGATTTGAGCTTTTTCCTGTTGCTGCAAGTACTACGTCGCTCTCACGCGGCGAATCATAACTCGATCTCTCCACAATTGAAAGTCTTGCACTGTACATGTAGTCGCCGTTGCTGTATCTTGTATGTGCCCGTTCACCGTCTTTGACTCGCAGTCGTGTTTCGCGCCGGCCACGTCAACGGCTGAATCTTCAACTTAAAACTTGCAGATCCTTGCCATAAAGCTGCACGCACCCTGTAACAAACAGGGCCCAGCTTTCTAGAAGCTTGTATTAGCCGGGTCGCAGCAGTGGAAGGAGGAGAGCTTTGGGAACTATGGGGGCGACGGAATCCAAACTTGCTTTTCGCAAAAGTGTCTTCCAGATATACGAGCAGAAGAACGTACCTGCAACTAACGAATCATTTTGGAGCAACTTTTACACACTGCCCGACACTGCGGAAGATGTTTTCAACCTGTTTGGTGCCAAAGATATAAGGCGTGTGCGCGACACAGCGCCAGCAAACTTGGAGACGTTGTTGAGTAAGGTGGGAAGGACGTCTGGACGTGTAGTCAACTGAAGCGCCGAGTACTCATTCTCGATTGAACAGATAACGAGCCGCCTGTTTGCATTTTTGACTCTGTCGACCTTTCCTACGAGAGACGATACCCGCGCCGTCCTGAACTGCATTCGGATCCTTACCCGGATACTGCCGTATATTTTTGAACATGACGATCAGACACTGGAGGAGCGTCTCTTTTGGGCTCCGTCTACAGAAGAAGATGAAATCCCGCTCGGCACCCGGCTCGCTCGTGCTGTCATCAAACTGCTTTTCTTCCGAGGCTTCACGTTGCCAGTAGGTACGGAATCTGTGGGAGTGCAGTACCTAATATGGGAGCAAGGGGTAGGGTCCTCTATTACACCTCCAGTGGGCCGAGACGAAACGAATAACCGCATTGAAACGATGAGACTGTTGATGACTTTGTTGTCACGATCGATGTACTGCCCACCACCGGAAGTCCTCAATTTTGAGAATCGTTGGGCAAAAGCGATATTAACGGGTCTAGAGAAAAAGGCTGCATTAGCTTTGCTATGCTCTCTGTTGAACACAGTGGTGAATTATGACCCAGTTGGCTGGGCGGTGCTACCATATAATCACCTACTATTTGCGAATGCAGAGGAGCATCTCGTCACTTTATGTCTGCAAGCATTGGTAGTACTTTTGGATATTCGCCCTCCCGGGGTCGATTTGTCCCAGTTGCCTGCAGCATCTTCGACTACAAGCCCAGTTCATAGCCGGCATTCATCTGTTGATGCCAGTCGCAGGGTCTCAAGCGCAAGCTCAAGCAACGGGGGTGCACTGTCACCTCGTAACGCTGCGGATCAGCGTAGGAGAGAATTGCTTCAGAATGATTTCGTGTACTACGTGGGAAAACTTCATCGCACGCAAGATTTCATGCTGATTTTGGACGGGTTCGCGAGGTTGCTGACGAATCCTCTCGAGTCAGCTAACACCTATCTTCCGGGCTCTACAAAGCGGGCGAATATTCACGTAGAGGTTCTATTGTGTTTCTGGAAGCTAATGGAACACAATGAGGTGAGATCAGCGGTTTTATTTCTTTCCCTTCAGTCATTCACCATGCGACCCACAGGGCTTTGCGCATCAAATTATGGAAAGCGACAAAATTCTTCTCGTATTGGCGTCAATCATTTATTTCCTCGTCGAAGCTCGAACGGACCCAGCACAGGCTGGTCTTGTCCGCCTATGCTCTTTCCTCCTCCACATCATTTCTCAGTCGCGCACCTTTGGTGTGCAGCTCAATGCAGCATTTGACCATTCGTTAGTGGGAGCGGCAGCAAAGTGCGTGCCGACATTTACAAGTGGAACCTGGGCCGACTTTTTCTTTTTGGCGATTCACACATTGACGACAACGCCTGGGCAAACGGTGCTGAACAGGGAGAGTTTACTGGTAGCCATGACAAACGTCAGTCCTTACGCGAAGAGCTTGAACCCAACCACCAGCACAAAGCTTCTCAGTCTCTTCAGCATGTTCTCAAATCCAGCTTTTGTGGTTGCAAATGAGTCGAATCATAAGCTAGTGTTTTACTTGCTTGAGACATTCAACAACTTGTTACAATATCAAGTGGCAGGTAGGCCCACTGCGTCGACGTTTCGAGATGGTCTTGTGCGTGTCCTTATGCTGTAAATTTTGACAGGGAACACTGCTCTCATCTATGCGATAATACGTCATAGTTCAAAGTTTTACGACTTGCGGGATCTTACTTTTGACAAGGCAGTGGCAGAGCTCGACAGGATCCGTACACTTCGTGCTCGGAAGCATAATGAACAACAAGACCAGCAACCTGTCACCGCTAGTTCAAAACCGGATGCTGAAAGTGAAACTGGTGCCAGTGGTACAGCGACGCCTGAAGAAACAGAGCAAAACACGGAACCACAGCGACCGCCCATGGAGCGCAGGTTATCGGAGAAGGCCAAAGGCAAACTTCCCGCTAATGCAGCCCCGCCCACACCAATTGCACCAACAGGCCCTTCCGACCAAAAGTTTGTGCCTATTCCTGAATGGTTCAATTACTGGCATGTACACCTGCCGCTGCAGACCTTGCTCATATTACTGGATGCCTTGTCGCCTACTGTCGAGAGCATGATTCAGAGCCAGTCTATAACAGACGACAAACCCATCATAGATTTCCTGAACAGTGGCACCCTGGTGGGTCTATTGCCGCTTCCGCATCCTATTAGCGTCCGGCGATGGCATGGGGGTGAAGCCACTAGAGTATGGATTACAAGCTACATCTGGGGTGCGATCTTTGAAAGAAGTGTGAAAGAACGAGAAGTGGGAAGCGTCTGGATGGGTAAGTCCTTTGGTGATATTCTATTGAAATTCTGTCGCAAGGTCACTCATTATGCATGGTTGCAGGCACCCGCGTAAGACTCTTTCAGGTCAAAACGGCATCGTAGAGCTGAGCCCAAAATGTTTTTCGAGGAAATCGGTCGAACTTCGCCTCATACATAACCGCTCGGATCAATTACAATATCACCGCCATTACTCAACAATTGCTCCTTGACCAGCATCCAAAGTCGCTGTACTCGAGAAAGCTTCTCCGTTATGTGCATCAGATAGAGT
The DNA here is from genome assembly GCA_025558075.1 of Gaertneriomyces semiglobifer. NCBI lineage: Eukaryota > Fungi > Chytridiomycota > Chytridiomycetes > Spizellomycetales > Spizellomycetaceae > Gaertneriomyces > Gaertneriomyces semiglobifer. The sequence continues at coordinate 182,552 of JAHLKF010000010.1, read as the reverse complement.
CAACCGCTTGAATGACAATTTTTGCATAGCAAACAGACTGACCTCCATTCTTTACGTTTTCGGACTCGGAGGTGCACGCACAAATGGATTCTTTGTTGCAATTTGCCAATACCCCGATTCAATGTTGAGCCGTTTCCGCAATAGTAATAAGTGGCGACGGGATATCCCGTTTTCAGCATACCAAGGGTTAATTCAAAGGATGCAACCCCTGAAACCCAAAAAAATACTGCTCACTGCAAGCAAAACCAGCCCGATCAAAGACCCAGGCCCGCCGGCGGACATGTGCATCGAGGCAAGTGGACACCATGCCAAGCAGCACTACGGCTTGAGCAGTGTATCTCGTTGGAACTATCCTTACCCGTCTCAGTTTCTCAATTTTCTTCACCACGGAGGTCTGCCGATGGGATCCTCTTCAGTGATCGCGGCTTCAGCAGTATGGCCCCGAACATGACACCTTTGCCGGGTCACATGAACATTACGGCACTGTTCCAGGCTTCTGTCAATGCGATCTGTTTGCTGAAGAGCATCGTGCAAAACTTCAGATCAACTCAGCAGTAGCGCAACGGTAACAGTTGGCATGCATCCATCCCTCGCAAGCACCATCATGTCATCTTCATCCAGCAGCAGAAAGGAGGCAGCTCGCCATCGCAACGAAAAATGGTGTACATGAAACCACTGCTATTTGAACACATCTTCTCGCAATTGTATTGTTTTACAAAGGATCAAGTTTTCAGGACAACATCATCTGCTGTAACGCGGTCAAACCTCTGACCACACCTATCCGCCGCATAAGGCATCATGATGGACATCTCCCGAGACCAAAGGTCTCCCGCGCCCTGCGTGGTGTGTCGATGGGGGAAACGGAGCCGTCTGTCACTTGTACACACCGCCTACGAACGCGGCAGCGCACTTCCTAAGATCCAGGCCCAGAGTTGAGTGCGAGGACGAGGCCGATGCGACAGATGACAACGAAGAGGAAGTCGCGCCACGACCGCACCCCTTTCCCCCTTTCCCACTGGACATGTTACCGCAGCGTCCAGAACTCTACAACGCTTCCCGTACATACCTGATTCGGATGATAGCAGCTGCAATATCTTCGATGATGGGGAGATGATGGGAGTGGAGCTGGAAGAGGACTTGACTCACCTGATCGGGACTGAACCCAAGAAGCTTGATTTGCACGTCGGCAAAGTCCTGCGCAACTTCCAAAAGCTTTTGTTGAAAGCCCAGAAGCCGGTATAATACGCGGACTCCGAAGAATTCCTTGCTGTGCAAGGATGCCTGTTGGTACCCGAATCACGACCCACGGCGTATAATGGATTACTGAGCGATAGTGAGTGCATTCAGCTACGGGCCTTCTTCTCAGAGCGGCGCGGTTTTGGAGGTGAAGTAGCGATGATCGAACAAGAGTTATAACGGCCACAATGAAATCTATCTTGTTCGATCATCGCTACTTCACCTCCAAAACGTTCGAAATAATATGCTACCAGCTTGTATTTATTATCACTCAATACAATCCTCCTTTTTGCTGGTCTGTATCCGCCACCTTTTCCCTGCCCGTCTGGGTATTGATGCGCTTATGGTATTGTATTCCAAAATGCCGTCGGATATGGCGATGACTAGAGTATGGATTACAAGCTATTTCTGGGGTAGGATCTTCAAAAGAATTTTGAAAGAATACCGAGTGGGAAGCGTTTTGGATGGAAACGTCTTTGGGCAATGTTCGTTCGAACAATGCCTCATACATAATCGCTCGGATCAATCTTCACGGCCCCCCTTTCCATTATAATGTCACCGCCATTGCTCAACACTTTTTCCTTGACCAGCGCATCCATAGTCGCTGTATTCGACAAAGCTACTCCATTCTGAGCATCAAATAGAGTCAACCGCTTGAATGACAAGCTTTGCGTGAGCAAAAGGATGTACATGCGCCCAAACAGACTGACCTCCACTTCCATACCTGCGATGCGTCGCCATTATTATTTACGTTTTTAACGTTGCCCGCCACGCTAATGCTATCCACCATGCGACCTATTGTATGTTCCTTGGAAAAGAATAGTGGGATGGGAGAGCTCGCAGGCTTCGGCAGGTGCACCCACAAATAGATTCTCGACGGCTGTGGCACCGACTGATCACCCTACCAGAAAGCAGCCTGTCATCAACACGTGGCCAACAGTAAAAGGTCATGAGAAAGACGCATGTATTCCGGGGCGCGGACCTACCGTTGCCTTTTGCTTCAACTTCATCAATTCCAAGGTGAGATTCTTCTTCTTCACCTTTGTTTTCACAGCGCTAGTATTCGGCTTCTGAGCGGCCCGTTCCAGCATTTGTCTTTCAAACTCTTTCAAAACCGCTGGCTTCTCTTTATCCTGATTCTTCGGACCAGGGCATTGATGATCCGGTGGATGGCGGTGCTGCAAGCAGAATTTGTCGTGGCATTTGAGGCAGGTGGATGGAAACAGTGTGAGTTGATGGCAGGTGGCGAGACTGCACTGCGTTTTGGCGGTAGTTGGGGAACATGTGGCAAGATGAGCTTCAAGCTGCGATGGGTGCATGTGTAAATTGCGAGAAGCACAAACAGCGGACGGAGGCGACCGTGGTAAAGCGATGCCTTACATCTTCAGTTTTGTCAGAGGGTAGGATGGCATGGCATTTGTGGCATATCGAGACAACCTTCTTTAAAACCATCGAGAAACGACACTGTCAGTCATTGTCGATCTTGTAGCTTTCTCAAATAGGGTGATACCAACATCCTTTGCACTCCATTTTTCACAATGATGTGCTATCGGCGTTCGATGTTCCAAACTTAAAAAAAAGCTTCGTGAGAGACCATTGGATGAAGGAACGCTGGCTCATGTTGTCATACCAGAAGAATTCCTTACATGACCCGCACGTAAATGGCAGGAAATCTAGGTGCGGAGTGAATCCGCTGTTGACAGAACCGTTACAATGCAAACATGTGCCCTACCTAACTGCGAGCACCCCGTAAACGCACAATGCTTTCCAACTTCCATGGTCCTTAACGCTTCCGCTGGACGAAATTCCGCGGATGTTCGATCTGAGCAGCAGCGTACACTTTGTTTATCAATTACAAAAAATGATGAGAAAGTTAATTGAGAGAAATGCATGATGACTATGTTCAGATGTAACACTATGACAATCGGTGAAGCGACCCTAACATGCATTTATCCCGTATTGCCCATTCCGAGAGCAACACCTTGAATGCTAACAACAATCACATCTTTGAGCGCCTGCTCGATTGCCGCTCCTTTTGCTTCGGCTTCCCGCATCTCCTTGATAACCTCCACTTGAATCATGCTATAGAGCGAAACCGAGGACGGCCCGTCATCAGTAAACCAAACCACAAAAGTAAAACTGGAACCGACATCGGAAGACAACTCACTTCATTACGTTTCCGAAAGGCAGCCGCGCCTCCACCGCACGCTTTACGACGGGATCCGAAGCCAACAATTCAGTATGACCGCTAATTTCCAATATTAGGTCAATGCACTGCTGCAACCGCTTGAGCAGCTCTTGGCTGATGCCTTTCATATCCTCCGACGTGGCTAGTCGCTGCGTATAGTAATCTACGAAGCAAGGACAAACAAACAGATTAATACACCCACAACGCAACATGCAAAAAAGCTGCACCGAAGGACACACCTGCGATCCTTAAATCAGTTTTTGCTAGCGTCATTGCAATAAGATCCACTGTGCTTTTAAAGAATGGCCATTCGTTGTACATCTGCTGCAGAGACTTCATCCCCCCACCAATATCTTGCTCTTTGACAACTCTCACCGCCTCTTCAAAGCCCATCCAAATAGGCACACTCAATCTCATCTGTGTGAACGCAAAGATCCATGGGATAGCTCTCAGGGTTTCCAAACCACCTTCATTTCGGCGCTTTGACGGTCGCGACCCGATGTTCATGGCGCCAAGTTCTGCCAGAGGCGTGCATGTTCGGAAGAACGGGATGAAAGTCGGCTTTGCAATCGTTGATCGGTAAGAATTACACGAAATGTCAGACATTTTCTGCAAAAGGTCCCGCCATTCGGGTTTGGGTGCGTCAGGTGGGGCGAGGGTGGAAATTAAAGTCGCAGTAGTATATCGCTCTAGGGTTTGTTCAGTCGTTCCAACTGATCCAAAGTGCTGGTCAATAATCTCCCCTTGAATCGTAATCCGCATACGTCCGCGGACGGTTCCGCTAGGTTGAGAAAGGATCGCGAGATGCTGTGGGCCCCCACCACGACCGACACTACCGCCACGACCATGAAAAAGTGTCAATTTGATGTTGTACCGATCGCACATTTCGACGAGTTGTTCCTGGGTAACATATAATTGCCAAACGCTCGTCAAACGACTGCCGTCCTTGGCACTGTCAGAGTATCCGAGCATCACTTCTTGTGACGACTTGTGGTCACGCCGAAGGTGATCCAAATAAAAGGGAATTGAGAGAAGCTTGTGCATCGTGTCAGCTGCATGTTCAAGATCGGCTTTGGTTTCAAATAGTGGCGCAATGCGAAGAGACGAGTTGAGTGGGACCCCACAAATCTTTTGCAGCAGTAAGACAGCAAGGATATCACTGGGTGTCCTTGCCATGGAAATGACATAAGCTCCAAGGGCCTCCCTTCCAATACCCGCCAACATTCTAAAGGTTCTCATCACTTCCTTGACTTCCTCACTGACGCTTTCACCTTCGCACTCGGGCCAGTCAGCAGGAACAAGCGGTCTGCGGCTCTTCAACTCCTCCACGATCCAGTTAGTTTTCTTCTCTTCGCTCCACATGCCATAAGTGCCGATCCCGAGCCAGGAGGTAATTGCATCAAGCACGTCACTGTGTCGGTCACTTTCCTGTCGGATATCCAATTTCACCAATGACAAACCAAAGACCGAGATGCGGCGCATCAGGGCAAGAAGTCGTCCGTTGGCGATAATCGAGTCCCCGCACTCCAAAAGGGATTCGTAACATAGCTTGAGCGGTTCCAGCAGCTCAGAAGCGGAGTATACAAAGTTCTCTGGCGGTGGCGGCGGGTTGGGGATACCAATGATAGACTGAAGGTACTCTTCGGTCACCTTGCATCTATCACGCCAGATACTCAACAACACTCGGTAGGGTTCGTCACGAGGGATATTCCCGCGGGAGAAAGTCAAGTTCGTCTTGCGTGATGATTGCTGGATCAGTGAATCAGGAATCGACTCGACGTGGGACACCAGCGAGCGAGATCCCACAGTCACAGAGAGGTCAAACATCAGCTTGTCGATTTCCTGATAAATCAACGACGCAGCGCGCCACCGCAGCAACTTGATGACTTCACGGGTGACCTCCGAGGTCACAAACGGATTCCCATCGCGGTCGCCACCAATCCAACTTCCAAACCGCACCAAAGTTGCGTCCCAGGGCAACGGAGCCTCTCCTATCTCGCCGAGCGCGTGATCTACCGTGTGCAAAAAGTTGGGTACGCTGGACCATACAGCGGATTCGATGATCATCAACCCGTTGCGAGCTTCATCCTCGGGCGTGGGTTTAATGCGACGTACCGTGTTCGTGCGCCACGCCGCCAGAATCTCTGCCCGGATATGCGCGTTCAAAGTGTCTCGCTCGGCAGGGGTCATGACAGTCTTGTCGCGGTTAGCGAGATGGTTGGAAATAGCAATGTACTTGTCCAACAGGGTCCGGCGGGCAGCTTGGGTCGGATGCGCCGTCAGCACGAGATCCACCTCCTGCTTTAACAGCGCATCGCGGATGTCTTTAGGCGTGAAGCCCTTTTTGAGCAGCAACGCAAAGGCGTCTCGGCATGTTTGGCGATAGCTCAGTCCACTCTCTCCACGTCGGTAACCGCGCCAACGGCGCACCCGATGCTGTCGTTCGGCGATCTCGGCGAGGGTGAGGAACTCTTGAAAGACACGCGCGACTTCCAAGTAGTCAGATGCTTGGGATATGTTTTGAACGAGGGTGACCAGGTTTTGAAAGGTCTGGTCGTTGGGCTGCAAAAAGTATTGACGTGACGCTCCGAGGACCTGGTTGACCATTGGAGCCAGGCGCTCGGGAACGCCTCCTGCCACACCTGCATGTTCCTTGATGGTGTCGGTCAACAGTTGCGAGAGAAACACAATATCTTCCTGAAATACAAGAATTTACAAGCGTCAGCTGTAAACAGGCAATATCCATACGCATTCGTAGGTAGTCGTGTTGCATGCTTACCTTTAAGGGAGCATTGAAATCTACAGAGTCCGCAGCGTTGCTCGTGCCATTAACGGGAGGAACCACCACTGAGGAGATGAATTCCTTGATGAGGGCTAAACCAGGAGTATCTGCCGGTTTACCAGCCTCCACACCGTCTGGAGCTACGGAAGACATGATGCAAGGCACTGGTGCTTGCGATAGGTCGGGCTATCTGGCCAACAAGAATAACTGCGTTGGTTTATGCTGAACTTGGGACAGTTGATGACGTGGACGTGAGGTTTGCAATAAAAGAGGAGCCACAGCAGTTATTTGGTATTTATGGTTCTGCGTTGAAAGAGTACACAGAGAACCTAAGCTGCTGACGAAAGGTGAACGATTGGACAATGCATCTCACACACTGGGCTTTACAGTAGGAATTCACAATCCACATCGATCCCTCACCCATCATACCAGTCATTGGCTGCGTTGATCGAGATGCGATGGGGACACCTGCCTGATCTTAGATATGATAGCGAGTTTCGGGCCGACAAGGTTTCTGGTTCCAGGACGATGACACGCGGAAATAACAATCGATGCGCGTATTTCTGGGAAGTGTGAAGCTGGCGGGAATGATGAACAGTTGAACCTGTCACGGAGGATATTCATTGCATGGAGATAGACAGATCATCGCCAACGTGGAATGCAGAGAGAGAGAGGAGAGCAGCGCAGGGACGATGACTCGAACGTGCAAAAACCTTGAGGGATGGGATTATCAGAGTATAACATATGCACAATAGGCTCTCTATTCCGTAGCATCCACAACCTTTCCGTAGCAACTTGTTCTTATAATAAAGCTTGCTTTGAATCCAGTTTCATATTATTTCACCACCACTTCGCCTCTTTCTTCCCCTCCGGCCACCACAGCATGCAAGGCAACACAATCCCATCCATTTCAAACTGATCCACAACCTCGTAACCCAAATGTTCATAGATAGGCTTTCCGGCCGGGCTCGCCTCCAGGTAGCAAGGCAATCCCTCCTTCCTGGCCTTATCCAACCCAAAATCGAGGAGGAGCCGACCGACGCCCAGACCTTGGTACGCAGGATCCGTCGCAATCAGATGCAAATCTAAAAAAGACCTATCGTCAAAACTCTTTCTTCAAAACAAACGCAACAAACGCAAAAGTCGTGAGAATACATACAGTAATGCGGACGATCCTTCCATATCTGGTCATGCTTCTCACTCATCGCCGTTAAAAACCCAGTCAGAAACTCCACATCGATGCCCACCGGCATCGGCTTCTCCGCCATCTTCTTCATATCCGTTTTGGGATGTACCGGACCCGCCCATTTCGCAAACCCCACAACCTTCTCCTCCTCGTCTTCACCCCGCGCTTTCACCACCATCAAGTAACTGTTCGGATCTACTACTGCTTTCTCGTACCGCTCTATAAACGATTGGAGCCGGTCGGGGGCACAACGGTCGGCCCCGGTGTACATCCGGCTGTCGAGGGGTGTCCCTGTGAACGCTGTGGCATGTATCCGTGCCATCGCCTGGAAATCGGCGGGAGTCGCGCGATGCATGCTCAGCTGGAGCTTATTCCTGCTGTTATGGGGTTTGTCGTTCGTCATTGTTTCTTGATAATCACTGCTGCTGTTTCAATGGCAATGTATATCTTATATGCTATGCCAAAATTAAAAGGTTTGACCACAGCGCGCAGTCTGATAGGAGTACCCCACGCCCAGTTATATCTTCTTGACCAGTGCGGGAAAAGTCACTTCACGATGTAAAGCAGCAAGTCACCCATCCTTCTTGGCAATGACCAAGCGGATATTCCTTTTGAAAGCGGAGCCGGAGTAGATCTATTTGGAACGGCCATGGGGAAGTTTTCAATATTCGGTTAAACACAATGTCATCTCCGCGGAGGTCTACCAAAAACAAATGCTGCCAATGTTATTATCATTCGCACACCTACAATTCCCATCCCGCATCCCCCTAAAATACAAAAAAGGGCACTATTTCTCCAATACTGCTACGGGCGCAACTAATCCCGATATTCTTTGATCCTCCTCTGTCCCCTTCTCCTCCGGCTATGTGCACGATATATCACTCCACACACGTCCTTGCAAACCACAAACAAACATCCTCCCAAAAGATTGCGATGGAATGCATCGGGAATTTTGCGACGGATGAATGGGATATGGCCTAGGAGATGTCCTACAATACTTGATATCGCTACAGGAATGAAAGAAAGACCGTTAGATGACATTGGGCAACGACAGCACAGAACGCCCTCTATCGCCCTCACAACCACAACCACTCAAAGAAAGAAACCAAAGGAAATAACCCTATTTCCCTCCTGTCAACAAAAAAGCGAGAGAAAAGACTTACCAGGAAACAATAATCCACCCAACACAACCCTCTGCCCATCTCGTCCCGTCAACATCCCATCCCCTTCTTCCACCGCTTCCTCATCCTCTCCACCATTCCCTTCTCCACTCCGGGTTCGCGCATCTTCACCGGCCAACCATCGTTCCATCCCAGCGCCCATCCGTTTCCACAGACTGTTGTAGGCACATCGGATCCACGGCAGCACGCACAGGGAGAGCGCGGGGGTGGGTGGGAGACTTAATCGGATGTTTTCGCTGCGTAATACGAGGAACGGGAGGAGAGGGAGGATGCCGTCGCCGAGAGAGACGCGGGAGAGGAGGAGCGAGAGGGGGATGAGGGGTAAACCCATCTAAACATTGCAAATAAAATATACGGAAAGAGCGAGCATTAGCGTTGATAATCTCTCATGAGATCTAAAAGGCCAGTGTAAAAGAACATAGGGTGCATGATAGCACAGTGACGCTCTTTTCTTTTCTTTTTTTGATGGCGTTTGCGTTGACTGTTCATGTCATAAAATGACTGTCCAAAAGCAAAGATACGTACCCAAACCCTCCATCCCCATTCTCCAGCCAACACCCTCTCCCCGTCCTCCACGCCACACATTGTCATCACCACATACGCGCCATACGTCGTGCCCACGACGTACAACCCGACACCTGCGCATGTCAACGTCGCATACGGAATCACGGCCTCAACGCACTTGCACAGCGTCGTCACGAACGTAAAGAGCGGGGACCGCGGTTCGATGAGTTGATAGGTGTACCCACAGGCGGGACAGGAGACTGGGGAGAAAGAAGAGGAGGAACGCGAGGTGATCCATAGGAGAAGACAGTGTTCGTGAGCATACTAGAAAAACAAAACGAAGCGAGAACGGGGACGGTTAAAATTGTCCGCAAAGATTCGCATATTCCTTTTTGATCGATTTGGATAAGACTCACCTTTAAACTATTCCGACACTTGCACGCTCTCACCCATCGTCGTTTCCCACCACCGCTGGTACTGTTACTACTACTGGCAGTAGCGGTGGACTGTATCGTCCCAGCCTTCATTCCCAAACTCGAAGTAAGACTCGCACTCTCTTTTTCTTCCCCTTCTTCCACAAAACAGATCCAACACCGTTTCTCATCGGTAACGGAATCTTCCCATGACGTGGGCGGTTCCAGGTCTTTTCTCGTATCAACACTCGTACTCGAAGAGAGACTCGTACTCAGTAGGGCGGTTGGGTTGGTATGCGAGGTCATCCCAATCGAGTCCCTGTCCAATCCCGTATTCATATTCGTACTCATATTGGAATACTCTTAAACCGGACCAACACACACACACGCACACCCAGCCCGCTTTGTTCTAACAGGTTCCGGAAAGTGTTTAGAGTTCCAAACCCCTGTCAGATGTGGTTTCTCCGTTTTCAGTCCTTTGCGCTTCTCTTTTCGCTTCTTCGTAACTTGGTCTACGCACTCCAATCTCTCTCCAGTTTCTAACTCTCACAACTCAACTCAATCGAGCCCCCAAAAGAGTGTTGACACAACAGTAACTTGACAGGTGCGATATGTAGCTTGGCGGTGGCGGTCGGTGTAAGGTGCGGATGGGGGGGGTACTATATAATTTTCGGTGATCAGTTCGACCTGATCCCCCAGTAGGATTACGACGTCTTATTACAGTGCAAAGCTGTGTATGGATAACTATTATATGCTTAGACTCATGAATCTGGGGTACGTGTTCGGTGGCAGCTACATGTACATATCACTGATGAAAATAACGCAGGTTTATATGAGAGTGCGTTGTTTTGGATGTTCGGGTTGGTATAACACCACTCCCCACGACGGTTTTTAACGGTCTTCACAAAAACTTGGTTGCAGGGCTCTCTCCTGTACCGTACGATAGTCATCCGCTCAACGCGCTCGCGAACATCCCCCTCCCCCACATTCCTGAAAGGTGGTTTAATTCACCAAAGATCTGATACTAGCCCTACAGCCGAGATGGGAGGTAGGTACATTGTTTTGCTTCGATGGGATCTGAACTCGTTCTACACTTTTACGTGACGAGGCAATTGTGCCAGTGCATGTACTCAGATGATAGAGTACATCCACTGTCACCCCTGGTGATCGATGTCTGTTGGATGGATTGGGATTGAAGTTGTTTGTTAAGTTTGTCTTTTTCGAGGTTTTACATAGATAGTTTTGCATAGTTTATTCCATTGGTGAAAAAGGAACAAATGATAAAGATTTCATCAAAAGCTTTATTCTTCCACATTTTCTCACTTAAACTACATCGTTTTCCCTCAATTTGATATTTCCTAAACCCCCCTACGATAGTCAATACGCTGTAAAACCTTTGTCACAAAGTTCTTCGTTTTCTCACGTTCTTCTCTAATAATCCAGCTATACACCTGTTTGGGCGGGTGTACCCCAAACAAAAACAAAAAGCACCTTACCATCCATTTCCTTCCCGCCCCACCCTCCGTTCCATGCTATGTAAAAAGTACCTACCCGGCAATTTCATCCGGTTTCACAGCACACACACACCCTCAAACCCACCCTTTCACGGCCCCCTCAAAAAAAAACCCCCAAGATAAAAAAACAACATGTCCCAATAGGTCTACACCCTCTTCACCTTTCCCCCTCTCCGTATCCACCCCTCCCTCCAACACAACCACGCCGGCAACGTCACACTGGCACCCACACACATCGTACCCACCATCGCCACCACCCCCGCACCCACCGTCCTCCACACCCCAACTTTCCCCTCCATCACCCCCCTCACACTCTGTTCCACCACCAACACCGCACCAATCATCACTATACACAAATAATCAAAGGAAATCGAGGTCTGGCAGGGATGTGTCCACAACGTGGCTTCCAATTTGTCTGTCACATACATCATGACGGATGTGGAGTCGGGGAGGGCAGACATGTGGGCACCACCAAAGAGGGGGATGGTGGATTGGATGTAGGTGATCAGGTTTGCCCCCGCCAAAAAGGCGTAGAGGGAGGCTAACCGCGTAGACCTCGTAATGTTCTCCCGTGTCTTTTTCTCGGGCCCCATGGCTTTAAGGTGTGTGATGAATTTCGGACACACGCTTAGGAGTGGGAGGAGGAGAAGGAGGTGGATGATGGCGAGGTTGTAGGTGAAGAAAAGACTGGTGGTGGGGATGTAGTAGGTGATGCTGATGAGTAAGGTGTACAACGCGAAACAGAGGACGGTGGTGGTCGTCAATCTTGGGGCGGTACGAAGCACGTTATCGTCTGGTTGTTAAAGGGAGAAAGGAACCATAAGTATAAAGGGAAACAACACCAATGTTGGGCGAGCGAATCTTATCAGGGGGGGGGGGGGGGGGGGGGGAGACTTGTAACTTACCGATCAAGGCATCACGCTGCGCCAGAAACAAGGCAAAGCAAACACTCATAGCTCCCAAAAGCCCCACGACCAAAAAGGTCAACGCAGTAGCAACACCCGCCTTCACACCCACACCCGCCCCCTCACTCTTGACCCACCGATGGGCGCCCTCACTCCACATAACCACCGCAACCACACACGCACATCCCAACAACTGGCTGCTCCACCACCATCTCCACCGATCTTCCGTCACGGCCACATACGCCTTGACAAACCAATCGCTGTCTCTCACATAATCCAAGACCACCAATCCCCACTCCCCCGCGCTGGCGCTCCCCGTCACGAGCCGCTCGCTGTAGTATTCGCCCCAGTCGTCGGCGATAAAAACGAGGATGTTGCGCCAGGTGATGTACAGCGCGCCAAAGGCGAGGTAGGTGTAGACAAAGGCCGCAAAGGAACTGAAGGACCGCTTGACGGCGCGGGAGAACGTGGCCACGAGGAGGGTGATGAGCGCCGTGAAATAGAACAGAATCGACAGCGTGGGTTTGACGGGAATGTGGGGGAGGACGTCGATGATACTTTTTGTGGGCGATTGGAGCACGCTAGGGAGGTAGTTCTCCACGTAGCTTGTTAACGTAGACAGATCCATCGTTGCAGATGTCTGTCAGATCAGGTGCACTCCGAGAACACGGCCCTGACTGGTCTATTTCCCGTTCGCTTTCCGTTTGTTCCTCCTCCCACTCCGATCCACGGGGCAGAGACAGCTCACGGGCAATCGACAAGGTACGAATAAGAATAATAATAAACTAATCCCAAACAAAATGAAAAAACGTAACAACTGCCAAAGGGATCTTGGGGACGTCCGATTCTCGATCGAGTCCGATGAATTTGAATGGCACAGTCATCTATTATGTGGCACAGTTGTCTTACGCCAGGTGTTTTGCTCGTCGCGTTTGGAACACCTTTTGTGGTTGCTTGAAATTGATCTTGATGTTGTTCATGTTCTGGTTTCTGTTTGGACGTGTGTTGTCCTGTTGGTAATATCTGCCACATTTGACCGTTGGGCTGGATCTGGAGATCGCCAATTGGGTTTGGTGGTGCGTCAAAGTGGACATTGACGAATAAGCTTTGAGGCCAAAGCTCTGAGAAGGGAAAGACGGGGGGGGGCGGGCGAAATGTTAACTGACCATTGCCGGGGCAACACGGAGTGTGATTTTCTTCCCGGCGTTGTGCCTCCTAACCAGCCAGGTCATTCTGCTGTTGACCCATAAGAGAGAGTCACCGGGCATCCAAAGATCCAGATTACAGCGGTCAATTGTTGCTCCAGTGAACATCGTATATGTATGTAATGGCTGATATCACTCTTGATGATGCGGTAGACCCGATCAATATCATACATAGCGTTCATGAGTTCAAGAGCCCCAGTCAACATAGATCTAGAGTTATTCGCACATTTGCCCGAGTCACGGAATACCTGTCACCAGTACATGTTTACAGTCAGTACACACAACGCGGGGAACATTCTCCCTCCGCCCAGAGCACACAAAGTACAAAGTAACAAGTTTCCCCGGGTTTGCTTACCCAATTCCGACTTGAGTGACTCATGCTCCGTTGTCATGCGAACCGCCCGTGATTACATAATCCATCCTATGCATCCCATCGATTGGTGATTAATAAGAGGCTATGTCTTTGGCGATGCGCCCCTTTTGTGTCGGTCGCGCCCATCAATTTTGAATGACAATGTCTGTCTCTGTTCTTTGCCATTTGCATTTTGTTGCTTCCCCCGCCTTCAATTCACAGCTTCCAGCTTGCCACCACACCCAACCCTCACCGTCGCCATTCGTCGTCGTCGTCTTATAGAAACAGTTTCTGACGGGTAATATTATGTATATATATGCATAACATACATACAGTAGATCTAGACGCCCGCACAAGAAGATAAGAAAGAGCCTTCCGATCTCTTTGGGCACGCACACGACCCAACCCCCGCCCCGTAAACTCAACACGCTCCCCTTTTCCTTGCTGCCCACTTCCACCCCTAACTCCGCTTGGCCCTCGGAACGCTTGACATTCTTTCCTTTGTCATCATTTGAACAGACGTGCATGCATGAAACCGTATATGCGTGTATTCAAAACGATCATTGGAAGACGAAGTGCCATTCTTATATAATAGACAATATTGATTTCGTCGAGCAAAATATTTGGACGAATTACCGAACCTTCTATATAGAGATAGACTCGGTTTCGAAAGTTCCCCGGGAAGAGCTATCACCCCACACACTGGATGGATATCCTGGACACGTTCACTACCTGGCTAGGTGATCCTGGAAAAGCAAGAACCGCTCTCAACAACGGCTTGTTCACGACGACAACGTCCGCAATGACCACCACCAACGCGACAGCATCAATGCCTTCCAACATGTTTTTCCTCACCGCACCGTCACTCGACATCTTGAAACCCATCTCTACAGCGTACAATTCACTCCCTACCCTCGAAATATCGGAAATTTGTATGATATGGGCACCTGTCATCGCCTACTGGACCTACTCCTCCTTCCTCTACGTCCTGTCCTACTTTCAATTAACGTCAGTCGAATTGCATAGAATACCAACGGATCAAAAAATGCGTCCACCCAACAGAATAACCGTGAGCCACGTTATCAAACAAGTCGCTCTGCAGCATTTCGTCCAGGTCATGCTCGCGTACGTGTTTGCCGTGGTGGGACGTCCTGAGGGTATGAACGAGAGATCCATGGAGCATCCTTTCATGGTGGTGGCCAAATTGTGTGCGGCAGCTGTGATGTTGGATTCATACCAGGTACTTTTTGTGATCGAGTTCATGCCGTAACACGGTAGAGTGCTGACATAAGTTGTTCGTTAGTACTGGATGCACCGTTGGATGCATACGAATCGCTGGTTGTACCGCAAATTCCACTCTGTACACCACGAGTTGACAGTCCTCTATGCCTTTGGGGCGCTCTACAACCATCCCGTTGAAGGATTTTTGATGGATTCGATTGGCGGCGGGGTTCCGTCACTTATTTTGGATATGCACCCATGGACTGCCACCATCTTCTTTACTCTCGCGACGCTCAAGACAGTAGATGATCATTGCGGGTACGCTTTGCCATGGGATCCTCTTCAACGGTTGTTCAGAAACAATGCAGAGTACCATGACATTCACCACTGGGGCAAAGGTCGAATGTACAATTTCAGCCAGGTACGTAATTGCCATCCAACAGGCGCTCTTATCCGAGTAAAAACTGACCATGACCGTTCTTCCCATAGCCGTTCTTCACATTTTGGGACATTTGGATGGGAACGGATTATGAACTCGAAATGAAAAAGCAAGCCAAGAAAAAGGCGCAATCAGGCACAAGTCGTGTGAAGCGTATATCGACAGCACGAAGCCCCCTTGGCGTTGAACATGAGGTCGACCCGGCTGAGGTGCCTACATGTCCACCATCGGCTGCGTCACTGGCCTCCTCAAATTGGTCTGTGATGGATTCAGGCTTAGGGAGCAGCGACGGAGGTAGCGACACGTCATGCACCGAATCCATTGAAGGCGATGAAACGGACCGGCGAATAGATGAAGAAGGAGACTTGACTGTCACGGAAGAATTCGCGGTTCCTCGCTTACAACCGAATCCATTGAAGCGTCGGACAAGGCGACAGGATTAATGCACTCCTCTCCATTTTACGCATCGATAGAACTGACCGGAACTTTGGCCCCCGATAACTTTGCCGAGGTTGCCGAGAGTTTACCGGACTTTTACATAGACTTTACCCCCACCACACTAGCGAGGACGGTGGTTCATGAGACGTTTTAATGTGCTTTTTTGATTTTTCTGGACACTTGATAATCGCAAACTGGATAATCAGCGTTCGAGAGCGTTCAAGGTTGGACTGGCATGCCCTTTTCTGTAAACGCTTCAAACATCCTTCTTTCTGTGATATTAGCAGTAAACCAAATACAAACGCAATATGTGCATCCATCAACTTGTGACCGCAAAAGTATTTCTTAGGATGATCTTACAAGTTGTTCAAAAGGGGTATTATATATATACATAATTTTGCGCGATGAGCGACAAACTCTCCATACATTTGTACATTCTTTGGCCGTTTCGGCCGACCTTCGGGGTATCCCTCAAACGGGGCAAATCAGCCACCCTTAAATGCTTTCCAAAATCTGTCCTGCAACCCGCTCTATGATCCGTTCACCATCTGCCGAGTCCAATCTGACACGCATCTGGGACAAGTCTCCACCAGGACCCACAATAGTTTCCATAAACCGCTTTCGATCGCGCATAAAGCGCGTAGGAGAAGATCCCCTGACACGATGGTAGTTCCTCCCTTGGGCGTCACAATCCAGTACTGCGTAGACCTTTTTCAGTTCTTCGCCAATGGCGTAGTTGATGTGTTGTGCTAGGTATTCGACATGACCTGTGATGAGGAACAGCGAGGCGTCTGTAGACCAGTAGGGTAACCCCAACCGAGCGAGTTTCTCTTGAAAGACGGTACGTTTTCGAAGAGGCAGTACGTCTTGTGCGTCTGAGATGATGAGGCAATCCGGTAAAATGATCATCATGGTCGGATCCTCCATGGTTTCGGGGACGGCATATTCCGTAGTCCAAGTGATCGCCAAGTTTCCTTGAACACTCAATGTCTCATAATAACTCCATCGGAGACATCGATCCATGATCCATATCCCATCGGGATCTGTCCATAATTCACGATGGTTATGGCGATACTGCGATGGCATCTTGAACGCGTCGATGGTGGGTCGAAAGATGTAGACGAGGTTAAGACCGTTGAGAAAGTGGTCTTGGTACACGTAGGTGACGGGTTCCTTCCCGAACGTGACTGTGATGGGTTGGATATCTCGTCGTCGCGTGAACTCGTGCAAGGCGAGGGATCGGAACAGGCGACTCACTTGGCTGACTGCGAATAGGGTTTCGGCGGAAAGAAAGCTGAGGATGAGGCTGAGAGAGTCGTCTGAGAGGGATTCGAGGGTGACCTCAACCTCAACTTCGTCTGGTGGGGTGGTTTCAAATGGCACATATCCCAGCATGATGCCTTTGTTCTAATGTGTGTTTAGACCGTGATCTGATGCGCCCCCCAAAACAGGTGAATGGGCCCCACTAGTTAGGTTGCTTGTCAGTCAGCTCGAGGGGAGAGTCTATTTCTACAGGAAATCTATTAGCATCATTATCAAATCTCTATTTAAACTGTTCACGAAATGGGCATTGGTGCGTGTGTCAACGACGGGAAACTGTTTCCCGGCTGTTGAAGGCGTGCACCAGGACGCGTTTCGTCCGAAACCTTTCATGCCATCATTCAGTTGGACCCTAACACGAGGGAGGTGGAGGTTGCCATGTTCCAAGGGCGATTTGGCCGGAAGAGCGAGCAAAAAGTTATTAGTGGGTGGAAAAAGTGATTGTGCTTTTGCAAAAGCAGGTCATTGGGAGAAGGTTTTGGAGCGTGGGATTGGAAAGCCATTATAGCGTCCATTCTGATGGCCATGCCGAACGTGATGACCAACCGATAAAGGCTCAAGCATCCGTGCATTCTTCTTGTACGAGGTACTGTAAAGCAAACATCGAACATTGTGTACATGGAGCACCCAGATCTGGCGCCAACAGCTTTTCACGTCCTACGATATCAACGGACGAACCTAAGACGGAAAGTGAATTCACCATGTCGCGCAAAGGTGGGCAA
Organism: Gaertneriomyces semiglobifer; assembly: GCA_025558075.1. Lineage (NCBI taxonomy): Eukaryota > Fungi > Chytridiomycota > Chytridiomycetes > Spizellomycetales > Spizellomycetaceae > Gaertneriomyces > Gaertneriomyces semiglobifer. Next base: position 164,946 of record JAHLKF010000010.1, on the reverse strand, counting down.
GAGAGATTCGCCAGTCAGGCTAATATTGTCCACGAGGTTAAGTAGTGCTTTCAGCTTCATCTTCGTTTTCAATGGTAAACCAAAATATTTTCGGTAACGCTACAGATCTTGGTGATGACCGACGTTTTTACGCGTAACGCGTTTTTTTTTGGCGGAGTTCGCACTGAAGTGGCTTGTGCTGCTTACGTGAGATATGTTGGGAAAATTTCACACCTGCGTTCTTGTTCTGAAGATCTGACAATCTTCATGAGACAACACGGTCCTGTCGTTGGAGGCGTACCTATGCGGTCCTCGGCGTAGTTTCTTGCCAGTCAGTATCAACAAGGTAGCAGATTAAGGGCAATTGACTTATCTTGTCAATTGCAAGCGTACAAAGATTACTGCCGCGTGTCCGAGCAAACTGTAGAGCAGAAGCCGTCCCGAGATGTTCACGACACAATCAGGTTCGCAATTGCAGCCCCTGCTAGACCTACGTTTACCTCAAAGCTACGCAGTTTGCCGTATAAGTCCATCCTACAACATCCCCCACGTGGATTTAGTCGCCCGTGTGTCCGAGCTCCCACCTCGCCATATAACGCTGCGAGTTGTTATTGGCGATAACGAGGATGAGTACCAGCATGCTCTCGCTTTCCTCGTCAGCCGTGGGTGGTTACTCAAGCAGATTTTACCCGAGTCTCGGCTGGCGCAGGGTTTGGAAGAGTACGAATTCGTTCGTGGCGTTCCTCCACCTCCGCTTGCGACTACACCACTGTTCTTCCCGACGCCGTTGTTACCCCAGGTTATAAAGGCGATTGAAGCAGAGGTTCCAGTGCACATTACTCCTAGTGTCTTAGATTTGGGATGCGGGAGTGGCAGAGACTTGGCCTACGTTCTTTCTTCCTATCTTCGAGGAGGAAGACCTTGGGCTGGTGTGGGAGTGGATTGTTGGAAAGGCGCGGTGACTAGGGCGCAGATGTTGTTGGAACGATGGAGCTGCAGGAACGGAACAGGGGTTTTGGGAAAGATCACGGACGGCACCCTTGTCGTTGGCGGCCAAGCGGTTCCAATCAAAGAAGCTATGCGACTTTTGCCGGCCGGAGAGCGAGGTGCAGAAATCAATATTACGCAGTCACCAACATTGGTCATCCAAGCGAGAAGTCTGCATCGCGAAATTTTCCCTCAATTACTGGAGTTGCCTCCTCGGTCGCATGTATTGATCCATACCTTCATTCATACGCATAAAGTGCCATTGGAACATCCAACGGACCCAAACGATTTCTTACTCGAAGGAGAACTTGAACGCGTCTTTTCGGAACAGAACGGCTGGCGCGTTGTGGAGGACGTGATTGCGGCAATTGAGGATGGACGGCTTTGCGAGACGTTCTGGGCCACGCGAATCTGATCTGCGGCGCATGTTGGAGACAGGTTGTGAGTCGATACATACTCCCGCATGGTGGTTGCGTATATCAAAGGGGAAATTCACGCATTACCATTGTGCATGGAGTCCGGCAATAGCCAGGGTGCTCATTTACAGTGTGTGAGATTTTACATCCCTTACCTCAAAAGGGGACCCTCGGAGATTTTTCCGACTTGCACAGTAGCTCCCAAAGCCTCGGATGTTGCCTCGGAAATTTTGGTGAGCTATATTTAGCTCCTAATCTGAGAATATATCATTTCCGGGGAATTATCCAAGTGATAGAATCCGCAAGTTTGCGAAACTTGTGTGCCTTGCTGAGTGGGATCTGGACAAGAAACCTAACGCGATCCCGGCGGCAAAAGCGAAAATCTGCCGTCCCCCCCCGCCTCGCAAAAAAATCAATTAATGACCCGATGAGTAGCAAAAACCTGTCAGTACCGAGTGCGGATGAGGATAATGATGCGAAAACGAAACTTGAAGGTACGAAAGAGGGCATTTGCTCGGAAGCGTGAAACGTGATGTGATACTCACGCTCTGCCTTCGGCTTTTAGATTATCGCTTGTTGGGAAAGCTTGGAGAAGGCACATTTTCCGAGGTACTCAAGGTGCGAAATCGGAAGACGGGGAAAGTCTATGCGATGAAGAGATTTCGTAAACACTTTAAGAGGTTAGCCTTTCATGGATACCATACATGCGCTGAGTACGAGACAATGACGGGACTAAAGCAATGCACGCGTTAGCTCTGCAGAGATTGAGAACTTGCGCGAAATCCAGGCTCTGCGACGCGTAGCACCACATCCCAACATTATCGAGTTACATGAAGTGATATTGTAAGTGGGCCCTTTCTGCCGTCTGCGTTTGGATCTTATCAGCCTTTCATAATCTGATTTTCGTAGTGAACCCACCACAGGAACACTCTCACTGACCTTCGACCTGATGTTGATGAACCTATACGAATATATCTCTCAACGCCCTTCAACCGCGGGGACGAGATCCGCACCAGATGGGCTGTCAGAATCCCTTATCAAGCACTTTACATCGCACCTCCTTACTGCACTCGAACATATCCATAATCGCGGGATCTTCCACCGCGACATCAAGCCGGAAAACATCCTTCTGACGCCATTCATTCCGCCTGCGTTACCGGTGCTCAAACTCAGTGACTTTGGATCCTGTCGGGGTATCCATTCCAAACCACCGTACACGTCCTACATTGCAACGCGATGGTATCGGCCTCCAGAATGCTTGCTGGGAAATGGGACCTATGGAGCGCCGATGGATATCTGGGGTGTAGGATGTGTCATTTTTGAAATGACGAAAGGCCAACCGCTGTTTCCTGGGGGTAATGAAGTGGACATGCTCTTTCGAATACATGGAGTTGTGGGAACACCAAAAGGTGAGACAGTGAAGAAAATTGTCGGGTAGGTGATCAGCAAAAGAAAAAAACGGATTAGCACGTCAAAACATCGACAAGGACGTTAATCCCCTGTCTTTTTTTCTGGTAGCTCAAAGTCTTCTAGCAAACCTCCGCAAAAGTATAGCTTCCCACCGAAAACCGGAACCGGCATACGACCGCTGCTTCCAGATGCCCCGCAAGCTCTGATTGATTTGATGACTCAGATGCTGATATACGAGCCGAAAGAGAGAATCACAGCTCGTGAAGCTCGAGACATGGATTTTGTAAGAGATGTAAGTCCAATCAAATCAGCAAACACCGACTTTTCATTTCCACCTAACGCAACAAGTGATGTAGGCAAAGACACATCAGAAAGAGAAATCTCACGCACCGAGACAGTCTGCACGCCGCCAACACGCGCATATCGAACAACCAAAGGCTGGAGTAACCCTTCCCCAATTACCCCCCGGACAGAGCACCATTGAATCCTCTGCTCACCTCCCACATATCTCACATTTACAAAAGACGGGGTCGCTGAGCCACGCACCGTCAAATCCATCCGTCAACCTTCCCCCTCTACATCAAACACACAAAGAAAAGACTAAAACCAAACTTGCCAAAACGAATTCTTTACACAAGGTATGGAAAAATACGTGGCAATACCAAAACAGGTATTCATTGGTTTTTTTAATTGGTTTTTGTCGTATTTAGCTGCCACCTATTGTGCCCGCGTCGGCACAACCCGATGGACAACCGTTACGACTACCTGCTATCGGTATCAAAAGAAATACGATATACGACAATCGCAATTCCAATGCGGGGGCAGGTGCCTCAATGCGGCGGTCAAAAGGGTGGTGAATCAAATATATTACTGTTGACTATACACTTTACGCCCCTCTTGTGTTTCTGTGAGCGTAATGATGAATTCATAGAGGTCGCACTGGCTCAGAACCGCATGCGACTCTGAAGATCCATGCAAACCATGCTTTGAATGCGCAACTGATACTCGAATAGGGGGCAACAGAAGAGCACATATAATTAAATGAGACTACGGCACAAGCGCAAACAAGTATCCTTAAGCACGCTCCAGAATGATGGCAATACCCTGTCCTCCACCAATGCATGCGGATCCAAGACCATACCGGCCCCCAGTTCGCTGCAGTTGGTATGCAAGATGTGTTGTAATACGGGCACCACTTGCTCCAAGTGGGTGACCTAATGCAATGGCACCACCATGAGCATTGCTGATTTCATCATTGAGTCCGAGCTCCTTTTGCACAGCAAGGAACTGAGCGGCGAACGCTTCGTTGACTTCGATGAGGGACATGTCGTTCAATGTCAGACCGGCCTTTTTCAGGACGCGACGAATGGCAGGGACAGGGCCGATACCCATGATGTTGGGGTCGACACCAACGTAATCCCAGGCGACAATACGTGCGAGGGGCTTCATGCCGTGTCTTTTCACGGCCTCGCCACCGGCGACGACAAGGGACGCAGCACCATCACAGATGCCAGATGCATTTCTGTAACAAGTAAGTTTAGCTCAAAACGCGAGGCTTCCAACACTATAGGCAGGGTACTCACCCAGCTGTGACCAATCCTGTGTCCTTGATAAACACAGATGCGAGCTTGGACAAGCTCTCGATAGTAGTCTTTGGACGAGGGTGCTCATCCGTTGTGAACTGCTCTGTCGTCTTGCGGGTTTTGACTTCTACAGGCACAATCTCATCTTGGAAAATGCCAGCGGCATTCGCGCTTGCCCATCTCTGCTGAGACTTGAGGGCAAATTCGTCACAATCTCTACGAGAGATGTTGTACTTTTGACCGAGGTTCTCAGCAGTGATGCCCATTGGGACCTTTTTCGGGTACGTGTCCACAAGACCGTGGGCTAGGGTATCTTCGAGTTTGAGATCAACGCCATAGCGTGTTCCGGCACGCACACCACGAAGCGCGTAAGGTGCTTGGGACATGTTCTCAGTTCCACCCGTCAAAACCACTTCGGCCTCGCCCAACAAGATCTCCTGTGCACCATTGATGACTGATTGGAAACCGGAACCGCAGAGACGGTTCACGCCCAAAGCCGGAGTCTCAAGCGGTGCTCCTACACGGTGTCCAACATGCCTGGGCATGAACGCCGCGTCTGCAATTGACGAGAGAGATCATGCGTAAGTAAATGATCAGAAGCGATGTCGGACGAACGCGCGGGTAGCTCACCTCCAGAGGTTTGCAGAACGTTTCCATAGATGACAGAGTCAATCTTTGTTCCTTCCGGCAACTGCTTCACGGCAGCGATAGACGCGAGACCTCCCAACTCCGTAGCGGACAAGTGGGCAAGTTTGCCACCGAAAGCACCGAAAGGCGTGCGCTTGGCGGCAACGATGAAGACGTCCTTGGCAACCTTGGACATTCTGCTAGTAAATTACTTGTATGAGATGAGAGGGCTTGCGTTGGGGCGTCTAATCGTCCGGTCGTCGTCGTCGTCGTCGTCGTCAGAGAAGCAGAAGCCAACGGAGGTCTTTTATGTTTCTTCGCAACGATGAGCTTTCGGTCTCGTGGCAAATGGAAGATCTCGGGCCGAGGCGCATAAGGAGGCACATTTTGTTTATTGATCTCAGCCGCACATATCGATTGCTATTTTGGGTAACCCGAATCTGCCGAGCCGTTGAACGCAACTATTTGCCCCTGTCAAATGTAACTGTGCCACCCGCCATCAAACCGCGTTTTTCTTTTAATGCCTTGAATGCCCAATGCATGGCAGTGTGCACGCAATTTGCCCCCCCTGTTCCGCTGAACCACTCACTCGCCCCCCCAATAATAATAAGAAGTTACCCTACTACCGCTGCACCCTCTCGCACCCAAAACCCTACCATACTACCAGCTTACCCAGGAGCCCTAGCTACAACGACACATATAGAAGGACACGGCCGGCCGCGATCAGACTGACAGAAAGTTGAGGAGGTCCCCAAGGACTGGAACGACGGGTGCGTTGTTTGTCCATTGAAATGACATGGGGAGACTGATGGGTGGTGCTGGTACAGGTGATTGTGCCTTGTCTCTCTCGAGACAGGGTGCGCCTTTACCTAGCCGCTCCTATCTCCCTAGTCGAATCTGATGAATGTTAAGATCCGTATCAAATACCAAGAACTTCCTTCTCTTCTCCTAAAATAGGAAAAAAAAAAAATTGCAAGTGTGCAACGTCAATGCCTGAACCTGGCCGTCGGAAGCGTCAAACGACTGCTCCACTAGCATCGCGGACTCGTGTAACGCGCGGTGCCCCTTCAGATGCAGGATCACGGCAGAAGAGACGGAGAAGCTTCAGCGACAATGTGTCTACGCGTCAGACGAACGCTGTTGTTGTTGGGCCGACGGAAGATGTGGCCAATGCTGCCACGGCGTGGGAGCAGTTGATGGCGCTGGATGTGAAAGCCCGCGAACTTTTACAATTGCAATTATTTGCCAACAGTTTTGAAGAAACAAAGGAGGACCGGGACGCGCGCGAGAAGGAGCTCGTCGCCGGTAAGTAAAGATGACCGCGGTTGTCACTGGCTGTGGTTACCATGGCTAATGGAAGTTTGTCGCCGACCGGTCGTGATCGTCATCCTGTAGATCAATTGTATGGAGAGAAGATCTACGATACCTCGTCGCCGAACTCTGCCATCCGGCGACTCAAGCTTACCCATTTGATTACCATCTTCCTCAAATGTCACCCTGACAATGACCATAGCTACAATGCGAGAGCGGAGCATCTCCAGGCAGTCCTCAAGATTCTCACCAGAGATTGCATCCCGGCTGAACTCGCAAAGCATTCCGATTTCCTGACAATTCTAGTCGACCTAATGACGCAACTATTCATCGCGTGCCACAAGGTTGACCCGGAAACGAACCTTCAACAGTTGTGGAAAGGTGTTTTCGAAGAGACACGGGTGCCGCATGTGGTCAATAAGGCATTTCAGATGAAGATGACCCAGCGGGCGTCAGAAATAGCAAACAGTGCCGAAGAAGGCCTTGAGGCACAGTTTGTGTGGAAAAACACGTTCGGCGGTGCATTGAATGTGTTCAGACAGTCGGTGCTTTTCATGGACCAGCTAGAACCGCCTGGCCAACTCGTCCCACCTGATGAAGATGTCGAGGACGAGCAGGAACCGGCAACACAGGTACCGACGCAGGCCGCTAGTCCACATAGCCCCTCCGATGAAGAGGATGCATTGTAAGTAGCTCGTTGAATATCGGTTGGTACATACCCATCATCTCACATGCAAGGTCAGCAACGAGTTCACGGAAGGCGTAGTCGATGAATCGGACGAACGTCACACTAACGCAGCGAGCGGTACGCAACACGAGGACCAGGGACTTGAGAGTCCTGTTCGTCGGGTTACCCGTTCGCGCGCTGCTCCCGGCGACCCCAGAAAATCGAACAGAATACGCGAAGCGGCAAAAGAAGATCCTAAGGAAGACGAAGCCACGACGTCGACAGCAAAAAAAAGAACAAGGCAAAAGAAGGATGTTGGTGAAACGTCGCGCCCTGCGAAACGTGGGAAAGCGCGCAAAGGAGATGTGACTGACGAAAATGTTAGCGCTGACGAAGAAGTTGCAACGGAAGCTGGAACGGATAAGGCACAGCACCAGGAACCAGTTGACGAATTGCCAGAGCCTGAAACTGTCAACGTGACTGAGCCGGCAGCGCCGCCCGTCGAGCCCGCTGAATCGCTTGTTGCGCCGACCGAAGCGAATGTCACAACAGCCGTGGCAGGTCCGTCGGCGTCGGTGCCGCAGCCTGCCGCGAACGACTCAATCGTCGATGTGGACAGCCAGTTTGACCAACTAGATCCCGCTTTACTGTACGTCAAGTGTGATATAGCTCGCAGGTTACGGATGATGGCTTACGAACTATTTTGTCATTGTAGTGGCCAATGGGTCTTCGAGCTTCAACATGGGGCGACATTCCAGCTCCCGCCCCCGCGGACCCCGGGATCTCCGTCTAGGTCCCGGCAGCCCCAGACTCTCCTGCAAGGCTTAGATGAAGCTGCCCGTGCATTTAGGTAAGAGAGGTGCTGAGACTACGTTTAACGACTGCAGTATGCTGACATTTGAGATCTGCAGACGCGAGGTTCAGGATCCAATGCAGCGAGTATATGAGGAAGTTAATAGGCAGTTTCCGCGTGAAGCTGGGGATCAACAGGCTGGTGATGGCTCTGGACGACGGCTACCTCGGGACTGGGCGGAAGACGATCTGCGATACCCTTTGGCTATTGATCCTCACTACCGATTGCAGATCAATGGTGGGCGACCCACATTGGCGTTCCAAGCACCACATGAGCGCGAGGCCTCTATGCCACCATCTCTTGCTGAATCAACGACCACGAGCATATACCGACCACGACGTCCTCGTCGCCCGTGGCCACCCGCCGACGTCGAGATGCTTGAGCGAGGGTTAATGGTACACCAAAACCACCCTAGACGATGGCGACTGATTCTCGATCAGGGTGTTGCGGAGGGATTATTCGAAGGCCGTACGAATGTCGATCTGAAAGATAAGGCGCGACAGATGAGGGAGGCTCGAACTCGGGCTGGGCTGCCTTTGGGTGGTTTTATGTACGCGCACGATAGGCCGGATAGGATGTCACAAACACCTGCTCCAGAATGAACCGGTCCCGCACTTTAAAGTCCCGGAAGATGGACGCAAGTGGAGCGACCTGTCATTTTAATGACAATGTTGGAGCTGCGCAAGTGAGTTGGTGGTAGGAGTCAACTGAAAGAGGCAGTGACTTTACAATTTGTACGTAAATGGAAGAAACGTTTGAAACGTTATATGTGCATTGAAATTTCAAAACGCGCGCCTGCAATCGACTATCTGTTGTGCCATAAGAAGTTCTTAAAAGTGTTAAACTTTTCCGAATCGTTGTAGAGGTAGGTCATGGATGCCTGTAAAGAGGACTGCAGAGTTTCAGGGTTGTGCCGGAAGAGCCACATGACGATACCTGGGGACGACCGTGTGAGAAACGTCAATAAACCCGAAATACAACGCTAACCACATACCCCAGACGACAGCAGCAAACACCGGGAAGGTGTTCTGGGGTTCGGGTATGATGTTATTCTTCACGGCCAGTTTTGCGAGGCCGACCAGGATACGCGAGAAGAGATATAGAACGATCTGCACAGCAAAATGTCAACAAATGAATAGCATGGGTATCACAGCGAGGTTGCAAAGCGCAGACCTGATTGTTGACATTGTTGTTCTTGCCAAAGACAATGTAACCGCCAACAATGCCAGCAAAGAATGAATCGAGATTATGCTCTTTCCCTTTGACGTTGCGCTGCACCGCCATGAGCGTCTTGTAAATGGTCACGAAAAACGCAAGATTTCTGCTGTGTTGGTATGTCGCCTTATAGATGAACCGAACTTTGTCTTGTACGCTGTGTACATAAGACGGCCGTTAATTCGTGTCGTGGATGCACCTAGTGGGGTCTAACCAAGTGGGACCAATGAATGGCTGAAAAACGCACCTGCCAGAGCGGAACAAGAAAGTCATCACCAACGCATGAGGGAAACGGATCTTTGCCCCTGCAATGGGTATTCGAGCATTGGTGGGAAAGCTAAGATGCTCAGAGCGGAGCACATCGTGTACGAACCGTAAACAGCGCCGTTACGGAAGCCCTTAATGATAGATAGAATGTCGTGGTACTGGCCAGACGCCAGCAGAGCGTTGAAGGACTCCATTTCTCGCTTATGTCTCTGCCATAATTTGTGCATGTAAGAACCTTCAACAAAGCTGGGAAATTTGATTTCGACACTCACGCACGGCAGTAACTCTCTTCCGGTTGTGGTATATTCAGGTCAACTGAAATACTATCCTACGAGTGGGCACCGACTGTGGATTCCCGGCTGGCAATTACTGCAACTTCTTCAATTGCAAAGACCCGCAAGTGCAACCCAACATCTCATCGACCCGCCGCGCTTTGGATCTTGTCACGGGTTTGTGTTTTGAGATATTGATAACTGTTTGGTTTGCTCATGGAAATTTGTCATCGCTCCGACAACACGCGTCCGAGTATAAATTCTGGGCGCAAGTAAAACGTCGCTCGAAAGGTACTTCGTCAGCCAACGCACTATCCGTTGAAACGAATAATGGTCGTGACTATGCAAACAGCGGGTGCAGAACTGGACGGGAACGACTCTGCAACAGATCGAAATGACCTGGTGACGTTCAGCGTCTCGTTTCGCAAAGTCATGCTCTCTGTGACGCTTCCAGGCGCAACAACTGTTTCGGAAATGAAAGCCCACCTCAGCAACCTTCCAGAGATAGCTATTCCTCCTACTGCCCTGAAACTCACATTGCGCGGGAAAGCGAATTTTCCAGCCGATGCCACATTAAGAGACGTTGGCGTGACAAGCGGCACAAAGATTCTCGTCCTCGGCAGCTCTCAGCAAGAGGTGGACTACGTCAAGCGAAAGGACGAAGCGGTCAAATGGCAACTAGAAGACCAGAAGCGGCTAAAGAGGGCACCCCCTGGGTTTGGTGGTAGCGAGAGCCGCGTTCGAAGTTTAAGTGACCAAACTGCCGATGAGTACACCTTCCTCGACATCCGGCCCCTCGACGAATTCACCGACAAATCGAAGGCATACGATGTCTTGTGCAAACTCCGTGATGATCCAGCTATCAAAAATATCATGACGACTCGGAAATGGAGTGTGGGCGCGTTGATTGAGCTCCACCCTCGCCAACGAACCATCTTGGGTTACAATCAAAACAAAGGTCAAATCATTGCGTTAAGGTTGCGCACTGATGACTTGGATGGGTTCCGATATTACGATGATGTGCGGCGAGTGTTACTGCACGAGCTCTCGCATATGGTTTGGTCAGAGCACGATGAACGATTCCATTCATTAAATAGAGAATTGAACGCTGACGTGGTAAAGCATGAGAAAAGCGGAAGAACCATTGGACCAAAAGTTAGACGATATGAACCGCGAGAGGAAGAACTGGTTGATAGTGGAGGTTTTGTGGGGGGAACGTTTGTTTTGGGTGGACGCGGGTTGGATGGTAGGGATCGAAGGGAGGCTGCCGCAGAAGCAGCTCTGAGAAGATTAAATGGGGCGCAGGGTGGGTCGCGATAGCGTAACGTAGGAGCTAGCATTTATAGAGTCTTAACGGCAGTTTTGTGTAGTTGTATGCTATATATATGAATATCTAAGCTACATGTCGTCTTCATCAGCATCTGCGTCTGTAATTTCGTGGTCCCACTCTTCAATGCCCGTAACGATTCTGCCACAACGAGCTACAAAACCGGCCGTCACAAACGCCTTCTGGTATTCCATATCATACCAGTAATTAACAGCAATAGCGGCCTTAAAACCGTCCAATTGCTCTTCGGATTGTTGTACGTAATGATGCCACATTGAGGGCAGGTACAAACACTGTCCGGCTTTCACCGTAACCGTTACCGGCCGGCAATGTCGGATGAATAGCGGAAACGAGTTCGACGGTTTGATTGGATCAATGGGGCACCATGGTGTCGAAAGTGCCGGCTGGAGAGGACGTATCCCCCACGTCGTTTTGGATGTAATGTTAAGGACATTCGGAGTGTACTGAGCTGTGGGATAAGGCTGTTCTGTAATATGGAATATTCAGTCATTGCAAGAAAAAAGCGGAAGGGCAATGAAAACAGCAATCGCACCTTGAAGACAAAATGATTCCGTGGGAGGTATCCTGCAGGGACAACGGCAGGGTTAGTAAGAGATGCTAATAGCAAACTGGACCTAGCACGCACAAAGTAAATGTCTTTGTTCCAGCAACCACCACATAAAGATTTTCATAATGATCCTTATGCAAGGATGTAGTGGCTCTACCGCTCCCGAGCCAGAAATTGACAGCATCCGGTTTCTGGCCAAGCGCCTCGGATGCGAACAAGATGTCTTGGGGCACATCTCGCAAAAGCGTTTCGAAGTCCTCATGCATATTGTTGTTTTGAGACTGGATGTAATAAACAGGTTCACTGGCTTCGCCAGGCTTCCAAGAGGACATCGATGAGTCGTCGCCGGCCTGTTTGAACTTGTCCAAGAGCTCTGAGAATGACATCTTCTGTTCGTAGGGAAGAACAAAGTGACCATGAGTCACGGCGTCCGCCAAGCTGCATATTTCCGCTTAGCAAGACTAGTGAACTGATCAGAATCATGATGTCTGCCAACCCGTTTGGAGTGACGGCGACAGTGATCTCTTTATCGCCCAATATTTGTTCCAAGTACTGCCGACTTCTCCATCGCTTCATTGCTGGCCACGCGGTTGCAACATCTGACGTCGTAGGAAGCTCAGCTCAAGAGCAAGAAAATGAAAGATTTGAAAGTTGGGCTCACTTTCGATGATCGCAGGACAGTGGGCATGAACCAACCGCATGAACTCCAGTGGTGTGGGCGGTTGCTCAAAGTACTCTACCTTTGAGCAACCGAGCTGGCGAGCCTCTCGCGCTAACCGACCCAGCTCCTGTTCCAGGCGTGATTCCATAGCGAAAATATCCAGTCATCACGAAATCGCGAGCCAAAACGCCGACTTTTTTCCGGCCTATCCCAGTCATGCCCGCGGAGGTATCTTCTGGACCGGTGGCACAGTCAAGCGCGTCAAAGGGACGGTGAATTTGAACACCTCAAAACCAAAGAAGAGCCTCGCAACTTCCAACCGTCAGCAACCAACGAGCCGGCGATGGGGTTGGCATTATCTAAACTGAGATCCATTGAGTACGTTTATGTTGATGTTTGTTGGCTTTTTCGGGATGATTGACGATTCGGTTTTAGCCCAGATGTCCTTTTCAGTTACACCACCTACAAGGTCGTCAAAGTCCGGGACCGGTATCTGGGGATATTGTACTACGCCTGTGTAGCTTGTATCTTCGTATACATCATATACAGTATTTTTGCGCAGGAGCTGTATTTGAAGAAAGAGGTGCCGGTTGCAGGTATGTGTTTTCAGGTGTTGAATGACTTTTCCTGCGCAGATCTAAGGGTTTTCCTCTTCAGGGTACATTCGAACAAACGTACAACTCAATGTCCCTGCTAGCAAAGAGCTACCAGCATACTGTTCCACCCCGCCACCGTTATCGAATAATTCCACTTTCGGCGGCTGCCTTTCTTGGTCACCCAACCAAATCCTATACCCACACTCGACACCCTCCCCACATCTTCTCATAACCACTCGCATAACGACGGCTACCACCCCACCGCTTTCCTGCTCCCCGACTTCTCCAACCTGTGCTGTCCCTTCTTACACTGAGCTCGTTGCTGCTGGGAACACTTCAGTTACGACATACTACATACCCCACATTGAGCACTTGTCCATTCAAGTCGACCATGGCGTGCGTGTCCACTTTGGAACCAACATTTTCGGACCAGGCGGGCAAGTTGTCCACGGCAAAGGAATGAAGGGCAAACTCCTTTCCGGCTGCGGTAGTGCCGAAACACCGCAAACCGTCATCAAAGAATGGGACGAAGCATATCGCAACGACCCATCCCTCCCCACACGACTAGACACATTCACCGTATCCGACCTTTTGCACGCCGCCAATTGTACTGGCAAAACAATGATTGATCTCGATGCGGAGTCACCTGCTGACGGCGCTAAACCCCGTGAACCCCTTCGCAGCTCCGGCATGGTGATCAGTCTGCCGCTGGTATACCGTAATCGTCAAAACTTTAAGCACGCTTCGGAGATAAAATACAGGTATATCCCCGCCATGATTCCAGGAAGTGAGTATAAAATGCTCCAGACGGTTACGAATCCAGACGGATCGGTCACGTATATGAATCGGCACGGCATCTTGCTGTCGTTTGATCAGGCGGGTCAAATTGGTCATTTCAATCTCATGGCCTTGTTGACGGCGTTGGTGGCTGCCACTGCTTTGCTGAGAGTTGCGACGATTTTGGTGGAGACGCTGATGTTGTGGATCATGCCCTTGAGAAACTTGTATAAAAAGGCCAAGTTTGAGGGCACAGAGGACTTTTCGGATGTGCGGGATAGAAGGGACCTGGAAGAGAGGCTAGCGTGGGAGGAGCGACTGAGGCGTGTGGAGAGGATGGAAGGAATCGAGTCAAGTAGTAACTTGGAGACGAAGACTGTGGATGTAAGAATGATTCATCAGAAGGCGTAGATTCATCGGAAAGGCGTAGCACAGAAATATAATGGCATTCTCAACGGCTGCATGTTTATGTATGGTAGTACAAAATAATAATGCTTCATGGCAGACTCATTCAACAAAAGGGGAGGATAAGTTTAAAAGGATGCGACGGGGAGTCGAACCCCGCACACACACCAAACAAGCAATCGACGCTCAGACAGTCCCATCATAGGACAGGCTTCAACCACGAATGCAAGGGGCCACGGGTGGGTTCTCCCATCGCAAAGATGGGTACCCATGGACACCTTGCGGTTTTTATTTCAACACTCATCATTGCGTCGTTGATCATCATGCCTCGCGTTCGTAATTCCATATTGGCTAGGCCACCGTAGCCGCCGGGGCAAATGATCGAGGATAGGATGGCGTAGCCAAGATGGAGACGAACATCCAGCTCAACCGGAAGTGATGAAGGTTGTGCTCAGAACACAAAACTATCAACACAGAGGTTCAGACATATGCTTGTCTATATAGTTTTGTAAGAATTCCATCATCGCACTGGCTGCAAACGTGTGGAACGCTCATGGATAATCATGCTCCTATAGAACCGTAAGGCGGTCAGCGGCATGTACGGTAACGGATATCGTATAGTCCACCGCGTCTTTGATCAGTTAAGGCATGAATGTAAAAATATAAAGATGTATGCATCACGGAGAATCTCCACTTTGACTCGTCATCAGAAGTCCTCATTTCAAAGACGCGGTTGAAATTCATACTTTGAAGCCAGAAAATCAACTCACCATATGAAAGACAGAGCGGGAATCCCGATCAGTCATTTTCGACATAGTAATATAGGATCCTCATCGTGAGACCCTTCACAATTCGAGTGTCAGGATAAAGCAACAGTACTAGTCTGGAATGTCGTTGATTTAGCACGCCGTCCACGTTCCCAAGATATAGCCACCTAGCGCCAACAAAGATCAAACCCGTCAGGGAATGCACAATCTAACATGATGTTTCAGTGCCCAGTGCTTTTAGCGCCATCGGAGAATGTCAGTTCTGTGACGCCATCATCCGGAGAGCAATGATCTTTGTTGACGCGTGGCATTCAAGTAGACGAACTCACCAATCATGACATGAAGAACAGCACACTAAGGGACAGCGAGGCCACAAATGAAACGCCTGAAAACCAAATCATATTAGCTCGTGACCCCAATGAAGGACACACGCCCTGCGAACATCTTTGAAAGCTCAGAATATCCTTTTCTCAACAGACATGATTCAGCCGGTAATTCCAGCGTAGTTGTTGTTTTGCCAGGATTATATCATCATGGCCACAAAGAGTCGCTCCCGCGACATTGCAACTCACCGTTTCAAAATAGTATCAGTTCAGAGCTACGGTGGTAACACCGTATGAGGGGAGTCATCAACAGATCTTCCGAGATCGGGACTACTTCTGCTGAAGGACGAAACACGGATGAGCCATTGCGGAGATTGAAAGGGACGGAGCCTCGACAGAGCAGTGAGGGTAGAGCCCCCATTCGAACACACACACAAACGTCAGAGACGCATCTATCGCCACTAGGAGGGTACTAAACCTCCCTCTGAGACTCTAGTTTGTATTGATTTGTCAAGGGTCATCAATCGCGTGTGCATGCAGGAGGTCCTCCTCGAACTTGTCTGCTCTGCCGTGACTCCGATAGGACACGAATGCTTACCCATTGTGAATGTCGCCACTTGCGCTGACTTTATTGGCGATATTGACAAGGTGAGTACAGACTGATCTCGGATATCCTTGCTTGACTGATGGAGTTTGAGAAACAGCAACTGTGGTCAGCCTTTTATACCCGCCGATTCAAAGAAAAAGTTTGGTTACTGCGCCGCATGTGGCTTGATAACTGTGCCACAAGTATATTTCCTTTGGCTGCTGTTGTGTCTTTGATGTCTCGAAGCGAAGGAAGCAAAATTCAGCAAGGTCAACATGACATCGGATAGCCATCTCAGCTCCTGCGCTTGGTCAGACAGTACGGAAACAACGCTCATCAGTGGATTCGAACATGGTGTACTGCATCCAACGATCAGCTGTGTTTATGTACGGTCGAGGATGCCATTATGGCAGAAGCTCCCCCACGTTTAAGTCAGGGCTCCTTTTCGAATCTCTTAGAGGTTCTCGATAGGAGACAGCCCGTTACAATCGTGGAATATAAACGCTCTCTGCTCGCCCTGAGCCGGCCCGTTCTGGTGCTAGCTCTAACAGGAGCAGAGCAATGTCCGTTGAGAGTAGATCTCCCTCTCTTCCATCTGACTACCTCCCTAAAGGGAGAGTAGCCCAGACGGAATGTGATGTCGGGGATCTTGGTAACTTTGGACGAACATCTATTCCATATCTCGTTGCTCATTGCACAGTGCACCTGTGTGCGATTGCCTCTTTGCCATTGTCACCCCAACTTTGACTTTTGAATAAATTTCAGTGGACGCGCCCCTCACTCACTCCTAGTCACTCACCGAGTGTATATCTCACTCCCCACTATTAGTCATTCTTAATAGCGCCAAGTCACTCCATATAACCCAACTCACCCAATTAAGCGCAAAAACGGGGACACAGCCGAGGGGTTTTCTTCCCGTCTGCGTTTCCCCTTCGCTTTTGGCCACGTCTCTTTTTTGGGATCACACATACAACAACAACAGTCTCCTCGCTTGTTAACCCCCCCGTAGTAGGCTCTTACACACACACATTCCCGCCCCGCTCCCCCCCCTCCCTCCCTTCCACACACTCCCCCCGTCGTCCCCTCCTCCCTTTCCCATCCCGCGTCCCACCACCCACCATCTGTCCACAACTGCTCAACTCCGCTTTGCTCACATCCTCCCATCGCATTCACGCCATGTCTGCTCAATCTTCCAAGCCGCGTCGCTCTTCTCCCTATGACGACGACCCGATGGTCCGGCTCACCGGCCTTGCCCTTGATCCCGACTTTCCGCCTTCCCATCACTCAGCGTCTCCTCGTCAATCCGAAGTCAAACAGCAGAACGATCAGCAGCAGATCAAGGAAGAAAAGACAGAAGCAGCTTCTCCCATCACACCCCACCCTCAACAGAACGAGGGCGACTACATTACCCTTCGATCCCTCGTCACCACCCGTGAAGCCGGTGTAATCATTGGTAAAGGCGGCAAAAATGTCGCTGACATCCGTGACCGCACCTCCGTCAAAGCCGGTGTTTCCAAAGTCGTTCCCGGCGTTCATGAGCGTGTGCTTACGATTGGCGGCTCCGTTGACGGCGTCGCTAGAGCTTACGGAATGGTCGCCAAATACATTCTTGAAAACTTGGGTGAGCAACCTCGTCCAAACTCCAGAGATCCGGCCTCCCCTGATCATACCACTGTGCGCCTCTTGGTCGCTCATCAACTCATGGGATCGGTTATTGGAAAGGGCGGTGCTCGCATCCGGGAAATTCAGGAAGAATCCGGCTGTCGCATCGTGATCAGCAAGGACATGTTGCCTCAATCCACTGAGCGTGTAGTTGACGTGTACGGCCTTGTGGACCAAATCGAACAAGCTGTATTTTCAGTTGCTGATTGTCTCATGCGGGACGCCGATCGTGGAGTCGGTGTCATCCTCTACTCACCTGAAAACCGGCTCCGCGGATCCTCTTCCATGCATCACAACCCTCGCTCCGGCGGTCCGCGTTATGATCGCGACTACGAGAACACAACCACATCTCCCACGCATCGTCGCCGCCGCTCCTCCTTCTCATCCCCGCCTCGCACACCAACTACAACTGTCCCCTCTGATCCCACCGAAGAGCGCACCCAATCCCTCAACGTCCCAGCCGACCTCATCGGCTGTATCATTGGCAAAGGCGGGTCCTTTATCAACTCCCTTCGGCGCACAAGTGGCACCAAACTTCGAATTGATGAGTTGCAGGAAGGCAAAGATACCAGAACCGTGCATATTACGGGCGAACACCGCGCCGTGCAGAGAGCTTTGGGCTTGATTTACCAGCAGTTGGAGAGTGAAAAGGCGAGGAGACTCAAGAGGGATGAGGAGATGGGTGGAGACCTGCATGGAGACGAGTGAGTTTCATCACTCACTTTGGTGGTCGGGGCCCATTTTGTGTTTGCTCATTCGGATGGCCCTGCGACCCCGCGTACATCGCCATGTCATTTTTAAATTTGGAGATTCACCCGTCACCGCTCCGCCCACCGCCTGAATTTACTTGTGAACATCTCTTTCGTGTTCTAACCGGAATTATATATATTTTCTGCGGCTGCCAAAACTATTCAATTACTCACCGCATAAGCCCCACACATCGCCTTGTAATGTTTTCCTTACCAAAGTCGTTTGGATAAATATATATAACAAGTGACCGTTTCTGAGTACACATTTTTTATTGCGGTGTCAGAACGTGTATTACTGTTTCCTGCAAGTCCAAGCAGCAGCATGGGAAACAATACGCTGCCATCATTCAACTGAACTGGAACAGACAAACAGTAGGGTAGAAGTGGGCAAGTGACATGTCATAAGAGTTATATATTACCGGTCATCAGCACAGCGGACATTCTAAACATTAACACCCATTACATGAGACACAACACAGCACATATCCCGTGCATAGAGCCGGTGGGTTGAATGACGCCTGTGTGTTCGTCGTGGGTGTTTCATTGAGAGAGAGACACGTATCGTCGTGGTGGTTGCAACACAATGTCGGGATGTATAGTCGCAGGTTTAACGGTCCTCACACCACTCGTTCTCCTTGCGGATTTGTTCTTCCTCCTCGGGAGTAAAGTCGTTGACGATGTTGAATGTCTAAGAATACGAAGAACAACTTAGTGATCTCATGATTGTCCCGAATCTCCCATAGCGTGGCGAAATGATGAAAACCCCAAGCCAGGGAGTACGTTTCTTGTTACTTACCCTTCTTATTTCCTCCACTGTCTTTCCCTTGATCATGTTTGCCACTGTCTTGCATCCCAAATCCAACAATGCCTTCATATCCAGATAATTCGCGGCAAGGATGATTTCGAACAGTGTCCCTTGATCCACGTTCATGTAATCACGATCCCATTCCTCAATGTCTTCAGAAGACTTGGGTTTGAGATCGTCTTCGAGATGAGGTGGGTCGTCTTTGTGGTAGGTGGCGAACTCGATGACTTATTACCAGATTGAGAAATAAGGAGCACAGAAAGTTTAACCATTTAGAAAGCCCATCTTTGTAAATTAACAAGATGTAAGTAATATGCATACCTTTTTGTAGAATCGGCCCACTGACATTTGGTAGTGGGATGGGGTTGTCGTCGCTCTCGTTTTCCGACAGGTCTTCCAACATGTTCTTGATGAGGATGGATTGACATGCTATTTCTTTAGAAATGCTGAATTCTTGGTTGTCGGAGGAAAGAAGCTTGACCATCTTGATGAAACTGGATTGTGGGTAATGTGGACTTTATGCTGAATGTCAATGCTCTCAAGGGAAGTTGCTTTGAAGAACGGGAGGAGGAGAGTTTTTCTCGGACTTGAATGGGGACTAGTAATGCTTGGCACAGTCGCGTTGTTCACTACCGCGAAAAGCGGGCGAACTACTGTTACGCGGTTAACGGACGGTCCCTTGTCTCCAAGTTTAAAAAGCTTATTTATCATGGCTTTTGTTCACATCCTGCACTTCGAAAACGGTTTTTTCTCAATCAGTTAAGTTCTATTATACTTTATGCTGAACATTGTGCATTGGAGAATGTTTTGCCCTATCCTAATTATGTACTATGCCTTTCTATTTGATCCAAAAATTAAACTTGGCGTTAAACGCCAGTCCCTATCTGCGATGTTCAAGGGTCCACATATCCCCTTCCCAAGGTTTCTCAGAAGCCCTGATGATTCCCACCGGACCCTTCTCATGCTGAGTCGGTAGACTCGCGTCCCAACCCAGGCCGGTACCCCTGTCCAAAGTCGCAGTAACAACTGCCCAATCAGGCTCACTGTCTTCTGCACTGGAACCCCGACTTCGTCCGTTTAGCGACGAGCTTACACCCACAGCTGTGGTCACGTTGGCCGTCATCTTGCCGACTTTACGAACGCGTGCTATCCATACCATGAGAACAGTCAAACGAAGCGTCACTAGTAGAGCATTGACAGCGGAGTAAAATCGAGGAATGATGAAATAGAGGATGGTAAAGGATGTGTGAAGTGTGGTTTCGAGGAAGAGGTAGATGAAGGAGGTCACGACGAGGTACCGGTACTTTGCCTTTGACGAAGGAGTTGAAAAGAGTTCCCGGCTTGATTGGAGGCGGAGGAGTGGAAGGTAAAATATCCTTGTGAAATCTGCGTTGTGAAAAAGGATGTGAGCTTCACCGAGCCACCCCCATAACGAGCAGAAAGCACAGAAGCATGGAACTCACATGCAGACAAAAACAAAGCAGTCACTGCTTGCCCAATGCAAACATAACTGTATACTTGCGCCGCCTTGGACCTCAGCTCCCAAATATCCACACTCGCAGCGTAACTCCAAACCGCATAGTTTCCTGCCACAACTATACTCTCCAAGACCAGCCAGCACAGTACGAAGCGCTTCAATTTTCTCCTGAAAGGTGTCACTAGGTTGAATCGCAAATAGAGCACCCAGTTAAACAGCTCCGATGAGAGCATCAAGAAGAATACTCCGAGATTCACTGCCAACACCACAGAGTATTGTTTCGTCCATTTGGGAATCGTCTGGAGAATGACTCCCGTGAAATGTGTGAACATACATAACAATAGGACAACGTTATGTGCTGTCATCCGCTTGAAAAGGGAGCGGTACAGGACGAGGTTGAAGAGCGCCAGGCACATGGCGACCAGCCGAATGCATATGTCGAGGAGTTGGAATTCATTGTAGAGTTTTTGACGTGGTCCTCGGTCCGTCGTCGGCGACGCTGACGAGGAAGCGTCATACGACATGCTTTCATCAAGGTAATATGTGTGCACGCAAACTCCAGTGAACAACGGTGCTGGTTCGAAACTCGAAGCGCTCGCTGTTATATGTAGTTATGCTGCGGCCACAGACTGCATTTGCGTTATCCTCCGAGATAATACCGCCTTTCGCTCACAAGACAAGAATGCTGGACTTGAACCGAATCGGACCGGGCGATTTCATCAGCTTGCGTATAATAAAAGTCCCAGCCCCGACAATCATTGCCACCCCCGAGCCATAGAGTTTATAGAATAATAATTATAATCAGTCATGACTTTGCGAGTGAAGCAAGAGTGGCTACGCATCCGTGCGTCCAAGTGCGACGAAAGTGCGACGGGGGGTGGGGGTGTGATTTTCTGAAATGGATTGGGAGAAACTTGTGTGTGAAGTGCCAAGTGATAAGTCACTCATGTCCGGAATCTCCGAGGAGATGCGTATCAGCTAGTGTTCAGGCCGGGTTTTCCCATATTTATGTATTTATGTGAAGTTCAGGGCACACCCAGGACCCCATTAGGACGGAACTTCGACAGTTCGCAGACGGTTTCCCTTTAAGAGCCAAGTTATGGACGGCAGTCTGTAGCCCGTTAGGTCAGCATCACCGGTTACGGCAACAAACCGGATAAGTTGCGAGTTCGGAAAGCGATTACCGCAACCACCTTATGCACTGGTTGAACCCATGTTTGTACAGGAGACTACTCGTTTCCTCAGATATCCAAGACGAAAACGTTTACCTTTTGCCGCCTGGACGTCCCTCGAGGCTGAGGAATTTGCAGGGTAAAACTGTCAAACCAATCATGGAACGTGCTCTTCCTAGAGGTCGCTATCCGGGATGGACGCCCACAAATTTAAAAGTGACCTTGCAAAATCATTTAAAGGTGGGAAAGTTAGGTTGATCCAAAAGATGTAAGTTTTGCTTGTCATTGTTATAGCTATGCAGCTGGCGGTCTTTGATATCCGCCAATTGCTGTTGTGTCGGGGTGTTGTAGAAGAACAACTTGGCTTTATTTACCGTGAGTATCTATCTACTGATGATCTTAGAGTAGAACGCAAAAGAGGTTTGCGGAATTGGGTCGGTTTGATACAGACCATCCTAATTGCGAACCAGGATAGTCTGTATCTGACCGACCCTGACAGGTCGGATGAAATGCGTGAACAGTTCCCAGCTGTATTGCACCATACCCTGCTGGCGCTGAAGAAATGAAGCAACACATATGTTCTGTCAGGCCCGTGCTGCTTCGTAATGCGGTAGAAACACTAGACCAGGGACTACCTTCGGGAAACATAGTTCCTTTTTCAGAGTGTGCTCTGTATTGGACTTCCCGCTGCACCCACCCTGCTCCAACGAATGGTGAAAAGGTCAAGGAACCGCAGTGTTGATGCGCCGACCGACAGAAGTGACGAGTGCAATCGGTGCTCGGTTTGAAAATGTTGAGTCATTGCGCTCCTCCAAAGCATCAGTCGTAAAGCGAAAACGGTTGAAGTGTAGACGGTTGAAAAGGGGTCGAAACGTTTTGGCACAGATGGACATGGAAGCATCAATGCTGCTTAAACAACCCTAGGTCCCATTTACTTTCCCCATGACCGTATGTCTCCAGTTGGTCCAAGCGTTTCCGCACCCAATCAGCCTTTGTAACCGTCACTGCCTACGACCCATTTCTCTTTTGATTTGGGTTCCGAGGCCGTCTGACCCCACGCACATGCCGCCATCAATGTAATGCCCGTCGGTGAGAAAATGGCAGTCGACGAAGTCGTGTTTTACGATATCGATAAGACTTTTGAGCTGCGAAGTGCCCGTCGATGTACAATTCAAAGACTGAGGCGAGAAGGCAAACGCAGCGCCTTCACATAAACCAAGCTATACGGTCTGACGGCCGACGCATGATTGCCGCCTGGAAAGACAATAGTTAGGCACGTCTGGCTTTGTAGTATAAAGCCGCGAGCATCGCATGTCTTGCATTCAGCCAACGCGGACCAAGGACTTACCTCGAACCAGCAAATATCAGTCCTCAATAGCAAATGCCGTCCACTCTCTCCCGCACCGTTAGCAGTGCAACCACTCCTACCTTGTCCACGACGTCTACCCACCACCGTCCCAATGCCTCCCGCACACGCACCCGCACGCTCACAGTCAGCATCTCGTATAAGACGCAAAAGGTCGACAATTACCCTCTAGTAACAAATGCGAAATTGAATGATGTAGTAAGGGATTTATGCGTCAACCATTTTGGAGTGCGATTTCGAGAGGGGGACTTTTGCTTAAGGGTTGTTGAAACCGAGGAACTGCTGACTGAGGAGGTATGTTGTTCATGCGAGTGTAGAGTTTTTCAAAGATGATACGTTATTACGGTTCTCACTTTGACAATGCCTCACCTTCATCGAATAGAAATTACGACGTCGGTTGACGGATCATACACCTCTTCACCTTTGTCAGTCACCACCGCTTCTTGCACGGCACCTTCTCAACTCTCTCTCCTCCTATGACGCCAACACCTTGAAACGCACGCTATTTCTTTTGCAGAAGTATCTCAAGGAAGAAGAATTTACTGATGAGTTCTTGTCGCGAGGAGGGTTAGCGTCATTACAGGATCTTATCATAACAGGGCAAGGGAATATGCTCGCATATGGTTTGGGCTGTGTGCATGCGCTTGTAGAGGGACGTGAAGTGGAGTTCAATGATGCCTTTATTAGTACGGTGGGTACGAAGGTATTCGTTGATATTTGCGTGCGAGTACATGCAGCTCAACACGCTTTGGTTTTGGCTACGTTCGCAGTTGGTTTCCATAATCGTTAAACAAAACCTCGTCAACATTTGCCGCCCCGCTACTGCTATTATCATTCACCTCGTGCTCCCCACATCGTCACCATCAACATCTACTCCGCAGAACCGTTATGGATTTGATATAGTCAACAGGGCGATTTCCTCGCAAACATCCTTCCTTCCGACACTGGTTCATCGTTTGTCAGGAACGGATTATTTATTACAGCTTAATTCCATGCACCTCATCAACTCTTTATTTCGTCACGTCACTGATCACGCCCGTCGGGAGTTTATTGACATGTTGGACGCACTGGATATCCGAGGGGTGGTGGTGCGCCTATTGCAGTCTTCACCAGCCGAAGAACTCAAAACCCAAATCGTCGAATTCCAACGGCTGATGGTATTAGAAGGTCATCAACGGCGGCGAATTGTTGTAAACCCTATCAACATAGAACATCGGCGTTTGTTAAGTAACCTGTGGGAGCTGGCCAAGTTCCCTGATGATGTGGCTTTAGATTGGACGCTATTGGGATTCACGGAAACTGCATCAACATATCCAGTGCGGGATTTAAGTCGCGCAGGCTTTTTGGGATTGCAGTTGATGCATGGTTATGCGGTGCGCCACAATGACGCTTACACGACACTCTTCAGAACACAAGCCGCGAAACCACCCGCAGCCCGATGTCCTTTCGCCAGAGCTTGTATCGAAGTATGCAATATTCTCTGTGATTATTGGGGGATATCGACTGGCTACAGTACAGCGTCGTCGTACTCGCCACTTTTGCTTTTATACCCTCAAGTGTTTGCGATCACGCTGCGTCTGTTCTTCAACCTGTGGGATGAATTACAGGGAGCAGACGGAGAGGATGTTGCGCGGGTGGCGAGTTTGATTAGAAGTCAGTTCAAGCACTGCGTGGGCGTAGTTGAGAAAAGCACGGCTGGTGGCTTGGAGGTCTTGGATGCATTTGAAAAGGAAATGATCGAGGTGCCCTTGGAGGTTATCAGGGAACGTCAGTTGAAAGAGTTGGAAAGTGAAGATGATGGGATGAATAAGCTCCCGATAAGGTAACTTTGTTCTCCATGTGGCAGTCGAGCGATGAGTTCCATCTGCTAACCGTGTCATTATCATGACTGTTACAGAAACCTGCGGGAGCGCCATTACCGTTTAGCCTATGCCACCATCAGGGATCAACTTCTCGAGACATTAATGAAAGGTGCCTGGTTCCCCATCCCCCGCGAAAAGGGACGATCGAAAAACACAATGAGGTTCTATCGCCTGGGGAGCAATCATAAGAGCTTACATTATGGCGATTTTCCCCGTATGGAAGACCGTCGACCAGGTGTAGAAGAGCTAGCAGAGAAAGGTATCGTAGGCACGCGTGCGAGGTGGTTTCACACGACACTAACATAATCTCTTTCTCGTATTTATTTAGTCGACTTGTCACTGATTACGTCCCTCCTCCCATATCACCGTTCTTCCACGCTTCAATCACTGAAACCGTCGAAGCTCCCATCCACGTTTGCATTCGTACCTTCCCACTGTTTCTCACTCTCCTCTCTCGACACACCCATCGCCGACTTTATCTGTTCAACAAAAGAAGCCTGGCGGGAATGGACGGATGGGTTCAGCATGTTATTGGACAAGGGAGTCAGTCAAGAAACGGCAGCAATGGTTCAGACGCTGACAGATGTGAGGGTGAAGGTCGCTTTACTTGATATCACGGGAGAGAATATTGATTTGAATACGACAAATGTTGCGATGAACGTGGATGGCACCGCGACGCTTTCGGGCAATGATCTTGCGTTTTATTACGATACGGGTACGAATCCTATTCTTTCGCTCATTGAGATAGGCAATGGGACGGGGAGTGATGGAAGGAGTGAGCTTACCTCATTTGAGGAAGAGCGGTATTCAGAAGCTGGGACTAGCGTGTTCGGAACGGATCTGGATGAGATCAACGAAGTGGGGGAAAGTGTGGACGATGACGATGATGATGACGTTGATGGGTTTTTTGATTACGTGGAGGAGGTGGTGGGAATTGGGAGTTAGTGCATATGCTCTCTGTAGATCAGGCTAGAAAAGATAAACTAGAGCTCAGGTCATTTTGGATGATTTTATTCATGTCATTGTAAATAGAGTTGAAATGTAAGCCTTGTTACAAGTAGTTCTCCCTGCTGAATTCTTAGCTGCGCCGTCATAAATGGTCTCCGTCACCTTCGTTTGAAGTTTTTGCAAAGCTCTTGTTGACCTATGTAAGGTAACCAGGTATTCGTGAACATGCAAGGGTTACCTTACATAGGTCAACAAGGTTGTCCACAGAGTGCTCCTGTCCGCTTGCTTGCCTTGTTTCCCGTCCGTGGCCCCTGGGCCGGAGTTCTTACCGACCCCCGACTCCATATGATCCTTCTAGTAAGAGCTGGACATGTCCAGCTGGCATTTCAGGACAGCAGGTCAATTCAAATTTTACCATCAGAAGAAAATCAACTTTTCCCTCAGTTTTCCCAAACCTCCATGCAATGACTTATCCTCTTTGTCCGCCGATGAGCTCCCATCAGTAATAAAAACAAACAAAACAAAACCAAAGTATTTAGCAGCAACGTCATGTCCCTTGGTACACAAGGGAGGACCTTGCCGCCCGCAGTACCTTTGCGCGGTACCAGATCTGACATTGCATATCGCAATGGAAGCGAGGAAGGCCCATTGCAAATTGAGAAGTGCACCTTTCCTTTTCCTTGAGCAACCTTTCCAGATAAAAAGACTTTTCAGCCATTGCATCCTTTCGTGCGCGTTTGAGCGCTAGGTCAACAGAGGTTGCCCATCTTGACAGCCACGCCTCTGCCGATACGGTCAAAGCCCCGCTCTTCCAAGTCTATCATGAAGATGAGCAAACCACGTATTCGTGCATGGTTCGTCGGCTTGAATCATATATAACTATCAGTGAAAGCGTTCCGATCTATTTTGCGGCTCGCAGGCCAAGATCCAAGATCACATCTGCATCCAGAGCGGAGTTTGCTTATGCAACCATGAGAATAGACCCCCATTTACACGCGTGAAAGAGTTGACAAGCTCCATTGCAAGGCTGACACTGAAGACTGAGAGGAAAACGAAGAAATGAATAACGCTGATAGTTACGGTTCGCAGGGGTTCAACTCCGCTATGGCCGATGAGGTAGGTTTTATCTCACGTGCATTCGGCGCAACTGTGCAACAGCTGATTTACGGTATTGGCGTCAGTACGGCCACCCAATTTCTTATCCTGCATACACTTACAACAGTGGTTCAACGGCGTCGTTGTTTTCGGCGTCCTTAACAGATTTGTCTACCGCAGGCTCTTATGTGGCAGGTAATACTACCGCCGCAACCGGAAACGCTGACTCTTTGCCTTTTGTTCCAAACTCGCACTCGTCGGGTTTGAAGAAGCGGAAGGTAGCAGAGGGTGAAAAGAGTGATAAGAAATAAGAAGCATTTGTTCATTAGTAACAAATAGAAATTGATTTTAACATGCCCCTATCAAGTCTACCACCATCACCAAGTGGTCCAGCGTTGGTGCACAACCGAATGCGTTAAAACATACGTATATAAAGATTCCTTATTGTTCCCTACCAGAAACCGGCCATAGCTCAGTTGGAAGAGCATCAGACTGTAACAACTACTGCTATCTGGGTGTCCCCAGTTCGATCCTGGGTGGCCGGACTTTCTTTTTTTGTCTTTAGACCGCTTGTACGCGTACAACACTAAGGGGCGGGATCGTGTATCGATATCAGCTGCGGTGTCAACTCCGAGGGTCCTTCGAGCCGTTTTCCTGTTATTCTGCTGCTGCCGACCGACTTAATTAGCGGTGGGTGGTGATAGCCGTTGGCTGTTAGCGTAGGAAAAGTATTATAGAGATAGATATCGTAGATAGCTCAGATAGGAAACAGTAGTTGCGTCGGCCGCTGTGGGCAAACAGAGGTGTCGGTGGCGATCTCCAACCACTTGCAGCCATACTTTTCGTTTTCCTCATAGATCTGCTCCAAGCTTCGAGCAGGGCAAGAGACCCTGCCGGCGTACTTATTGAACGTGTGAATTGAAACACAGAACCTCATTTTCCCCCCCCCCAACAATCGCTTCGTCGAACGGTGAGTGTGTTGGTGGACCGGCGGCGCACAACCTGGGTGGCAAAAATGACCTAACCATATGATCCTTACTAGAATCACGAAGAATGCTGGGGACTGAAGAGCACAATGGGCATCTGCCTGTTGCGCTTGAATCTTTGCCGGATGCGCCTGGTGTTGCTCCTGCGGCTGAACCGATACCCACCGAAGCCGTCGTGAATGGTGATGTGGTTGTAAAACCTGAACCCGCGATTTTGGAGGACGTATCTGCCGCACAACGGGTGGAACCGCTAGAGACAAAGGAGGCGACCAAAATCGGGTCGCTGGCCAAGAAGACTGGCTCTGCCAAAAAGGTTGAGCCCAGTTCTTCTAAAAAACCAACGCCAACCGCGCATTCCACAACCAAACCCCGTGCTTCCTTATCAAAACCAAATACCAACACCATGGCAAGTTCTTTAAAATCCCCTGAACAAAAAACAAAAGCAACAAGTGGCCGTGTCGGCCTCACTAAATCTCGGACTTCATCTGCCACAACGGCGAGTGCTACAAGTGGTGCTTCCTCCAAGACAAAAGATGCAGCGGTTCCATCGTATATGCGTGGAACAGCAGCCTCTGCAGCTAGTGCCAGCGAAGCCGCGCGAGCCGCCCGACGAGCTACGCTCGACAGCAGCACGCCGCCGGTAAGTGCGCGAAGATTAACCATGGATAGTCAGGGCTCGAGTGTCAGTGACAGGCCATCAACGTTGGCAGCGAAGCGGCCTTCGTTGTCGTCCACGTCAGCGCGCAAAAGCGCTAGTGCGACTGTGGCCAAGCCAGCGGGTAGCGTTCGATCCCCGCCTGTTACGAATGCCGTCCGTCCGAGGTCTTCATCGGTTGCCCGTCATGCTACCGGGTCGTCAGGTACACGGTCTACTTCTGTAGCCCCTACTACACGCACTCGCTCGTCTGCGTCTGTCGTTACAGCTCCACAACGCTCTGAGGCGGATGTAAAGAAGATCGGTGAGCTGGAAACCACACTCTCTGCCTTACAAACCACGATAGAAGAACTCACCATCAAAGTCAAGACTTTGACGGAAGAGAATGAACGGTTGAGTGAGATCGAGCAAGCATATTCCGATCTGCAGTTAAAGATGGCAGAGAGAGATATGTTGGAACAGGAGATTGCCGCCCTTAAAGCGTCCAATGCTGAGCTGGCGTCCAAGCTTGAAGATGGGGAGACTGAAGCCGCAAAATTACGTGAACAAGCCTCTGTCATTCCTGTTCTTCAACGTAAATCGGAGGAAATGCAGGTAGAACTGTCTAGACTTCATGCCCTTGAGCAAGAGTATGTGGAGCTCAGCCAGGATAATTGCCGATTGAGCAGTGAAATTGAACTATTGAAAGCGCAGTTGGAAAACCTTCCCGGTACGGAAGCTCAGAGCACGCAGCTTGCTGAGCGTGTAGCTGAATTGCAAGCACGGAATGAGGAACTAAGCGCTAAAGCTGATGAGGTAGATGCTCAGAAGCAAGCTGTGGATGAGCTTCGGAGGCAATTAGAAGAGAGTGCTAACCTAACCCGTGAGTTGGAGTGTGTCAATGTCGAGATGACAACTAAACTCGTAGAAGCCGAATCCAAAGTTGCGGCCTTTGCTGAGTTGGAGATGGCTACTAAGGATCTCTCGGAAAAACTTCTTGATGCGCAGAGTCGGGCTGGCAGAGTCGATGAGTTGGAGGGCGAAAATGCTGACCTGTTGGCCAAAACCGCCCGGGCCGCCGAAATTGACAATGCGAACGTTGAGTTACGTGACAAACTTGATCGAGCCGAAAAAGATCTGGCAGACCTTAGTGCCAAGCTGATAGAGGTTGAGGCCAAAGCCACTGAAATAGATGAGATGGGTACTCTCAACGGAGACCTGAAGTCGGAAATATCTGACCTTCAGTCTATCAACTCCGAGCTTTTGACCAAGATTGAAGCATTTCAGACAGAGCTTGAGGAGTTGAAGGCAATCAATGAGGAATTATCAACCACCTTATCCTCTTCCCAGATCAAGCTTGACACCTTGCAAAGTGTTGAGGAAAAGCTTGAATTGGCAGAAAGAGCAGTTAAGCTCGGCGAAGACAAGGTTTCAGAACTTGAGGTACGGATATCAGAGTTGTCTGCAAAGCTTGATGAGGCAGAGGAGTCTCGGAAGCGTGTTGTGGAGCTCGATACAACCGTAGCTGAACTCAGGGAGAAGCTTGGAATTGCCGAATCAGATGCTGAGGTCCACGCAGCTGCTTCTGCAAAGGTTAAGGAATTGGAAACCGTTGTAGCCGACCTGTCGGATAAGCTTGCCGGGGCGCAAATTGAGGCCGAGCAACTGGATGTGGTTAATGAGAAGGCACAACAACTTGATGCTACAGTAGTCGAACTCCGAGAGAAGCTTGAGACCGCCGAAGCAACTTCTGAGTTGTACGTAGTTGCAACTACGAAATGTCAAGAACTGGAAACGGCGGTGATGGACCTTTCCGGGAAGCTCGCCCACGCACAAAGCGAAATTGAACACCGTGACGTCCAAATTGAGAAGATGCAAGAACTCGATACCACGATAGTTGAACTCAGAGAGAAGCTTGAAGCTGCGAAAGCGACGACGGAGCTTCACGAGAGTGCCTCCGCGAAGATCCAGCAGCTGGAAACAGCCGTAGCGGAACTTTCTGACAAGCTTGCCCGTGCACAAAGCGAAATTGAGCACCGTGACGTCCAAATCGAGAAGGTGCAAGAACTTGATACCACGATCGTTGAACTCAGAGAGAAGCTTGAAGCTGCGAAAGTGACGACGGAGCTCGACGAGGCTACTTCCGCGAAGATTCAGCAACTCGAAACAACTATAGCTGATCTTTCTGCCGAGCTCGTTACGACTGGGTCGGAAAAGAACAACGCAGAGGCGCGGATTACCGAATGTGAATCCACCATCAAAGACTTACGCGAAAAATTGGTGGATGTGGAGGCGTTGAAGGAAGAGCTTGCGGTGGCGAATGAGAAAGTCCAATCGCTTGAGGCTGCTGTTACCGACATGAGCGCGGAAATAGCGGATGCTGAGACTCACGCTGAAGCACTTGAGAACACGAAGATTCGTGAGCTTGAGGACAAGGTGGCAGAGTTGACTAAGAAGCTCGAGGAGCCGGAAGGATCAGCTACATTCGACAATGAGAAAGTGGTTGGACTTGAGACTACCATTGCGGAACTTTCGAATCGCCTCGTCGAACTTACGGCGGTGAACGAAGAGAACGCAGAGTTGAGACAAGCTCTTACCAACAAATCTGCAGACCTGGAATCCACTACCACTGCGTTCATCACTTCGAAGCAGAACCTCGCAATGCTTTCGGAGAGAATCGAAGAGCTTGAGTCAGAGAATGCAAACCTGTCACAGAAGTTGAGTAAAACGCAACTACAAGTCCGAGCCTTGGATGAAGGCGGGAAGCAAGTTGTTGGAATGGCACGCAAAATTACCGAGCTCGAAAAGGACAACCGAGAACTACGTGACCAGATTTCCGCACTCAAGCATGCCAGTACGCAATTCCTGGATATGGATGAGTTGCTGCAAAAGGTATCCGTCCTTGAATCCACCAATGAAGCTCTGAGCCGGAATGTCGGCTGGAGCAATAGCGCCCTAGAAGAAGCAAACCGCACCATTGAAGAATTACGAGAAAGGGTGGAGGACCTAGAGCTGGATAACCAAGAGCTGGAAGGACGTATGGAAGAGGCCGCCCGGGACGTTGAGAGTGTATTGGAGAGGGAAAGGGAGTTGCGGAAGCGCTTACGCGATGATCATGGGGCTGGGCCAGTGGAGTTGGGTGTGCAGGCGTACCCCACACCTACTGAAGAGCGAGCGAGGACACCGACTGCTGACCAGGCAGCCGAGAATGACGATTGCGGAGACAGTGCTTCGGCATCGTCCTTTGAGGTTGTGCAGAAGGAAGACCTGGAGGTCGGGCTTGCGGATACCGTTGTTTCCGAAGCGAGGGAACTGGAAAATGTTGCTGGACACGAGCACGCACTCACAGAGTCGGTGGTTGACCAAGCGCCAACGGAGAATCCCAGCTCGGAAATGCAAATTGATGCATCTCAAGAACGGGAAATTTCTGCTGACATTATGCAGGGTTCTACCGTAGACGATTGGGTGGCCGCAGAGCGTATTCCTGAGAACGATGACGCCGTTGTTGCCTCTCAAGAAACCAGTGATCCATCAGAAGAATTGACAATCGAGTCCGAAGAGGTCGCCGTCTCTCAAAATGATATGGATGTGGAAAGATCTGCTGATGGCAATGTCCCTGAAGTTGAAGCAGCACCCAAACTTGACATCGAGACAGATGATGTTGGCGTTGAAGCTGTTATGTCAGAGGTTCAACCTGTTACAGACGAAGTCAGTGCCACTGTGGAAACGCTCGACGAGATGGACGACCCGGTTGCCCTAGAACCTGTTGAAGGAGTGTCTCTTGGAGGAGAGGAGATCTCAGCCAGAGGTCTGGACGCAGGGGAAACCAATTCTGTTGATGAAGTTACTGCGAGTTCAGTTGCAGCATTGATGGGAGCCCCTGAGGCCGCCGACCACAATGAAATCCACGAAGATGCCGACGGAGCGGTTGCTCAACTTGAGATGGTTGACGCTGCTGCCGAGATTGTGCCCGACCTGGTAGCAGAAAATGACGACACACCTGCATCCGCTGTGGACGCCGTTGCTGTAGCACAGCATGTCGCAGAAGAACCAGTGGCCAATGTAGTTGAAGCCGGAGATGCAGACTCGGCCACTGTTGCGGCCCACGTCGATGCCACGGTGGATATAGATGGAGAGCTTGTATCCGCGGATACTGCCGTGGGCGAGTCCATCATTGCCGCACCCGTAGAAGCAGAGGACATCTCGGCTGACAGCACCCTTGGTGCACAGTTGGTAGATGAAATCCAAGAACAGGAGCACCCAGTGGAAGTTACACCTACGGAAACCGACGCTGCTCTCCCAGCCGCACCTCTGGCGGATGAGGCCAATGCCGCAGTGGCTGAAAGCCATGCTGAGCTAGAAGTAGCACCGGCCGATGCATCCGTTCGATTTGATGGTGCCGCGGAGTCCTTGACCAGTATGAATGAAGGGATCGAACACGAGGAAGTGTTGGGTGACGAGGCCAGTTCCAAATCTCTTGCTGCTGATCTCGTTGCTGATGAGATCTTGCACGAGGCCACCACCGAGAATGAGCAAGTCAACAGTCTTCCGGATGTGAACGAGGCCGGCGAGAGTGGGGTATGCGAAGATGTTACCGAGGTTGCTGCTGTTGACGCTGTAGAAAATACCGACCGCGACGCTTCTAGCACCATTCTTGTGGAAGATTCAAGCTCGACAGGCGTTGAGGTTGAAGCACTTGCATCTGACCCCATTACTGAGGCTACCGCCGAAGACGTTATTAATGAAGCTAAGCAGGTGGCAGTCGAAGAGATTCAAGCTGCAGAGGTGGTTGAACCTGTAAGCGAGCATCAGAAGGGTACTGACGCCCCGGAAGCACCGCTCGATGAAACTGCTGATGATGTTGAACATGACGGAGATCTTCAACTTGCTGGTCAAGAACAAACTGATGAGCATGATGAGGAAAATGGTGCACCAGCGGAAGAGTTCACACATCCGGTGACCGAAGCTGAATCGGCGGCGGTAGCGGAATCTTCGGAAGGTGAAACAATGGAGGATGCGACAGTAACGGATGACGCTGCTGATGCGATTCCGACTGACCCCGAAGCGTTCGGTGTTGACGATCACAGTACTGCCGTAGCTACAGAGGCGGCTCAGGAGCTAATATCTATGGAGCAGTCTGAGGAGACGGTTGAGGAAATTGCCTTCGAGCAGGCGATGGAGGTAGCTGAGGAAGGAATTGAGCACGCAACAGAAGAGATCAAGGAGGCAAGTCTTGAACAACCTGCAGCAACGGTTGACGAAACAACCGATCAAGCGGTGGACAAAGCAACGACTGAGCATGCCCAAGGGGCAGGTGAGGATGCAGCCGAGCACGCTGTAGAGGCGGTTCAGAAGACAATGGCTGAGGATGCGGTGGGGGCAACTGAAGATGCTGCTATTGAGCAAACAGCCGAACAACCGTTGGAAAATGCTGAGGGAGCGACTACTGAGCGGGTTACAGAGGCTGTTGAAGAGGTTGCCACTATCGACCCCGCTACCGAGGCTGTTGAAGAGGTTGCCACCGAGCACGCTACCGAGGCGACTGAAGAGGTCACCGAACATGCTACAGAGGTTGTTGACGGGATTGCCACCGAACCTACTGAGGCTGTTGAAGAGACGACCGAGCAGGCAACAGACAGCGATCACGAGGCCATCATGGATCAGGTTGCAGAGAAGGTTGAAGAAGGTGCCTTGCATCTCGCTACAGAGACGACGGAAGAAACGTCCTCTGCACAACCTGTGGAGGAAACTGCAGAAGCAATTGCTGAGCAGACTGCACAGACTATTGAAGAGGGAACCATCGAGACCGAAGAAGGTACCTCTGACGATGCTGCCGAGGCGATTGAAGAAGCAGCCTCTACAGAACCTGCGGAGGAAACTGCAGAAGCGAGCACTGAACAACCAGCGGAGAAGGTTGAAGAAGCAAGCATTGAACAGACTCCAGAGGTTAATGAAGAGGTTACTCCGGAGCAAGCTACCGAAAAGGCTGAAGAAGGTACTTGCGTTGACGCTACAGAGGCGCAACCTACGGAGGAAATTGCAGAAGCAACCGTTGAACAAGCGACCGAAAAGGCAGAAGAAGGTGCCCCTGTCGATGCTACAGAAGTGCAACCTTCGGAGGATGTTGCAGAAGGAATCACTGAACAAGCCGCGGAGGCGGTTGAAGAAGCAATCGCTGAGCAGACTCCAGAGGTTGATGAAGAGGCAACGCCTGAGCAAACCCCAGAGGTTCATGAAGAAGCAACTCCTGAGCAAGCCAGCGAAAAGGCTGAAGGAGCCTCTGTCGACACTACAGAAGCGCGACCTACGGAGGAAATTGCAGAAGCAACCACTGAAGAAGCCGCGGAAGCGGTTGAGGAAGCAAGCACTGA
This sequence comes from Gaertneriomyces semiglobifer, assembly GCA_025558075.1. NCBI lineage: Eukaryota > Fungi > Chytridiomycota > Chytridiomycetes > Spizellomycetales > Spizellomycetaceae > Gaertneriomyces > Gaertneriomyces semiglobifer. The sequence continues at coordinate 130,222 of JAHLKF010000010.1, read as the reverse complement.
GCAGACTCCAGAAGTTAATGAAGAAGCAACTCCAGAGCAAGCCACCGAATACGTTGAAGAGGATGCCTTTGCCGACGCTACAAAGACGGTTGAAGAGACGATCTCTGAGCAGGGTGACCAGGCAGCCTCTGCAGTGGCAGCTACTGAACAAGCCGCGGATGCTGATGCGAACGCAGCTCCTGAGCAGGCTACAGGAGAGGTTGAAGAAAGTGCCTCTGACGACGTTGCTGAGACAACTGTAGAGCCTGCCTCTGCGCAACTTACGGGCAACAGTGACGAAACAACCACTGAGCCAATTCATGAAAGCCAGGTGGAACCGGAGGACGCCATTACGACGAAGCCCGCAACTACTTCAAGTGAGATTCCGCTGGAGGAGAAGGATGAAGATACCCCTCGAACTGTGACCACTGACAGTTCTGCGTCGACATATTTTGACGCAATGTAGATAGCGCATGAGAGACTGCCGTATTAGCATTAGGTTCCGCAAGTTCGGCAATGATGCATCGGCACTCATGTCCTTGGTTTATTGTATGATATCTAGATGGTCTCTATATGCATTTCAATGAGAATGACTGTCCTTGTATAAAATTTACACGATGCATGGCCCCCAATTGGTAGTCATCACTTCTGCGCTTTCAAAGTGATCTGAGCCGATATTGAATTCAGTCAGGCAGCAACCAAGGTCAGGTAGCACGAACGAAACAGACATGCAAGGATCCAATAGCAATATCTATGAAGTCTATAATTATACGAAAATATGTGGCCGTCGAAGTACACTACCTCTTGCAGAACTCCGGCCAACAGAAGTCTGCCCCTATCTACGGGATTGCAATTCATAGAATGGACCCCACTTCTAACACCTACGTGGTTTATCATATGCCCATACCAGCAGGCAGACTATGAACTCAGCATCACTAAATACCGCTCCCTCTAGCAATCAGCTCTCTCACTGCATTCTCCAATTCTTCTTCTTCAACCGCATCTGAAAGTGATTTCCATACTGTCCGGTAGGCAAGCCTCTCTAGCACTCTCTCCTCGCCCTGGAAGCGCTGTGCGCTAATCTTGGAAAAATAGGTAGCGTCGTCAAGAGGAATGGCAGGTATAACCTCGGCTGGGTGAAAAAGCACATCATCGAGGGAAGCCCCGTCGCCAATGCAGGTTCCGGCGGTCGCGGGAACATCGGCGGGGTTGGATGAGAGGTTTACCTCGGTTGTGCTGACTTTCCGTGGGTTGTTCTGGACACTTGGCTGGTCATCATCTGCAACAACGGTTACTTCATCCTCATCGTCGCTTGTACAGACATCCTGCTGGGCGTTCTCTAGCACGGAGGTTGTCGGCTCCACCAATTGGTGATCCAAAATTTCAGGTGTTGAGTGGGCGACTATTCTTGCCTGAGGATCCGCTGTAGCTTTAGGTGGCAATGTGTCTAGGTTCTCGATGCTTGACTCTAGTGGTTCTCCAGCCAACGTCGAAGCTTCGTCGAGATCCGCATTCACCGATGTAGGCCCGGGTATTGGAGCATCCCCATCGATGCGTTCATCCTTCTGTTCACTAGGCTCAACGGGCGTTTCTCGTAATCATGAGTCCTGATTGCTTGACGCAAACATACCTTGACAGTCCCATTCTGCTCTTCAACAGCATCGCGCCTGTAGCTGGGCTTATCAGATGCTAGGGTGCGACATTCGTCGACAGCGGTCTCCTTACTGGATAACGGCGCCACGGCCGAGGTGGCCGTCGATGACTGTCCTGCATGATACCACCCAAGCAACCTTTGAAAGAACGTCGACCATAGACGACTCATCAACAAGCCCATCGCTGCCACCTCCGCCTATCCTACACCGTAATCTGCTCTGTCTCGCAGTCCTGTATCGACAGTGAATTACTGCGGTACTGCCGTATTTTACCACAAGCAGATCACGAAGAAAACGCGTAGTGCCATAACGGCAAAGTGTAGTTGGGAAAGCTAACGACATCAGACTACATATACATTCCCGGACTGAGCTCTCTGTTTCAATGGTTGCAAGCATTTCAACAACGGGCAGGTGGGCATCATATCATTACGATGGATTTGCACTCATCGCAAGTCCAAGGATTCAATTGCATGCATTGTGCGTTACATTAGAGAGACAAACTTGCCAAATGGACACATGGCGGGGTTATTAGCAAGAGTGCTGGTGAGGGTTAGTTAATTACTTCTAATGATGGTTATTGTTGGACCGGCCTGTTCTGTTTCTGATGATACCTTGAAAGATATCATAGTTGAGAACAGTTTATCACGATACTTGTGCGAGTGGCGTCCCACGTGTCGCTTTTTCCAACGCCACACATAAAACGATATTTTGGGCGTTATTTCTTTGAACCATTGTCCATTGCATCGACTTTGTGTAGGATATTGGCCTGATGCCATCTGCACTCGCTGCTTTACTAACACTCTTTAACCATAAACTACCATAAATCAACATGTCCACCATTCATCTCGCTTTCTCTGTCGAGACCGAAAGTGGAAACGACGTCGGTTCGGCATATGTGGAGAGGTCCAAAATCAGCATCGCATCGCTTCTGATCTGGGCACCAGGAAGTCATGATTTGGAGGGATGGAATTGCTTTCTTCGTCCGGGTGATGGGCCGTACGCAACGTACGGCTATCTGAGGTTGGCCGATGACCCGATGCTACAGTTCGCTCTTCGTCAATTCAACGCATCATTGTACTTCATCACCTTCCGCGCAAAGCACCACCCCTCTCCCAATAGTACCCCAGTTATTTTCACACCTCACATCCCTCGGTGCGGAACTCCCGCATCCACGCCAGCGCTAAAGCGTAAATCGAAAGCTACACCCGTTGACCCAGACATCATTGCATCTGCGGCACTTCCAGAAAGAAAAGATCGCCAGTCAGAATCCCAGAATGATGGCGATCCTTTCTCTCTGGAAGAGTTAGATGACCCTGCAAACCGCCGCATCATTTTTAAAGACGGGGATACGGTTATTGCGGTGGACGGCGAGCATCTGCTGGAATTTGTAAAGTCAAAGGCTGCTGCTGGCACGGCGCTCAACGACATCGTTTTGGAATGTGACTACGGGTCTATCCAGCTAACCACGGACGTCTGGACAACTGCACTGTTGCGTAACAATAACTGTATGTCGCATCCGTTACTGGCTGATTGTCCTGTGTCCCTTACTTACGTTCTTCTCTGAACTCCATCATCCGCACCCTCATAATAGTCACGGCCGATTTCATTCAATTATTCATCGGCATGTGCAGCAACTTCAAAAAATATCCAGATGCTCTCAAACATCTCCACCAGTCCCCACTTTGGATGAAAATCAAGCTTTACCTGTCCGACCTCCTCCGTTTTGGTAGTGATGAAGGTGCCAGAGACCGCCTTGAAACCGATTTTAATGCCAAATTTTACCTAACCAACGCATACTTCACCACCGATGAAGCTCAACTCATCCTCAATTTTCCTTCGGGTTCGGGCTTAACCTTTGAGCAACTCCTGGAGGTTCTAATGAAAAAGAAAGTAGACCAAAGTAAAGCTGGAACCTCGAAAGATTTCTATCTATGTACATCACATGATCTTGCACCGGTGGTGAAAGATGTGTTTGGAATTAGGAAGGGATTTGACGAAGAAAAGGCGTTCGTGATAGCGTCGAAGGCATTTCAGAAGGAATGGAAGGCGAAGATGAAGCGTAACAAGTAGAACCTAACGAACTAACAAACGCGTCCAAGATCGGCCATAACATGCTTATGATCAATAGCTGCCAAGTATGATTTATCATCATGATTTAAGATATCAAGTATATCTCTTTGTAAGCCTACCTTACTAGTTAGGAGGTTTCCGCCCCAGCCAAACTAGGAACCGAATCGTTTCTGCGATGTAAAAGCGGAAGTTCGACCAGCACGCGTTGTGGATCTGGACAGGCAACCATCTTCTCGCTTATGCCAAACATAGGCAATCGTATTTCTGGACGCATCCGCATCATTTGGCACTCGGTAAGCCTGATCGAAAAGAATGGAGGTGTGTGTCCAAATGTGTGGTGCCGAGACAACCGGACGACCACATACTCTATTGGCAGCACACGACCAAATGGGAAGACTGTCACCTCAACACTTGGGATTCTTCCGTATCCCGTATCCCGCATCGTCCACGCAGAGCCCGCCACTAATGCCAAATGGAGAGACTTTAAATTTAGGTTGCTATTTTTGGATTTGAGGGCTATTCCAATTTTGTAGAGCCTATGGAGCTCGTCGTCGAGAGCACCTATAAAGCCATGGATAACCGAAGTCATCCAGGGGAAGTACAAAAGAAACGCAACAGTTCTCTCGTTCTGCGGATAAGAAAGGAGAGCGACGAGTCCCTCTGAATCTATCTCGAAAGTCTTGGTATATCAAGTTCGACTTAAGCACAATAGGCATGGGTTGCGATTTCTGTTCCCACAAGAAGTGTGGAGAGTACGCAGACAAAGAACCTTGCGGCATATGCAGCAAAGAAGTATGGCTATGCACAATGGAGAATTGGGATGAAGGGAAACCCCACCCACCTTGCGGATGTGCTGATAACGGTATCATTTGTAAGGATTGCTATTTCGATGGCAAAAATGGTGCGGAAATACAGCAGGTGAAGAAGCGATTTCGGGAAGAGCACGAAGAGGACGAATACTTGAGCGCGTTGTTCACCATTGCTACATTGAAGAACATCGATTTCGGAGCACTACGGAAGATGGTCGACGGCATGGAACGCAGCCAAGGAAACAAGAAAGCTAAACCAAACGACCACGAACCTCAGACTGTTGGCGATGTTGAAGGCGTAGAGGTTATTGAGATTCTTGACGACTAGCCGGCAATTTCTTCTGCCTAGGCCCTGCTGTGAAGGACCCGAAGTCTGAACTATTATGGAACTATTATGACCTATTTTGAACTATTATGATGCGCGATGGCGTTTTTGCCATCGTTAGGTAGTTGTTCCTATTATTATCGTAGTAGTTGTGTTATGCCTAACATTTAATGACGCCGCCTTTGATCTAAATTACATGAGTTATGACGGTCGTTTCGAGTTTGAACGTTCGAACGTTCGTAAATCTACGCGCTCTTCTCGAACGCGCCCGTGAACAACGACGTTGTGAAGTTCGATGGTTCTTTTTGAGGCATTGTCATCAGCGTAAGCCTGTCCAGCCCTGGTTCCGTCACGTCTCCTTCAGACCAGTTATCCCGCGCGACATGAATGAGATCCGTTCACCAACAATAGCAATCGAGCGACATGACGCACCAGACCCACAAGCCCTGGCGCTCCGGGAATCATCAGGCTCCCCGCTCGAAACTTTAAAAACTGATCGGACGACTGCGGTGAATCATGGATTGGTTTAGTAATTCACAATCCGGCTTAAAGTTGATTTCAAGTCGTAACGAGACCGTTGGCGTCGTGCATCAATCCTGCAAGTGTTTCTCTGGACGAAGAGCCTATATGCCATGCATTCTCTGATTCAACTGTTCCTGTTCTGCCAACTATGTGTCGCATCCGCATTCGCTGAACCGCAAGCCAGGTTCTTCACCGCTTGGTTCACCCCGCATAGTACAACTTCTGAAGAGTTCGACATCCGCGACACATCTTTTCTGGGAGACCTAAACTCACCTATCGTCCCAGTTCAGTACAATCCAGCTGCAGCAAAAGGGTCGTGGGGAGGTGTTCTTGTTCCTGTGCCACGCGCAAGCGATCCAGGATTCGATAGTGAAACAGTTGGGCTGCTCGCCTACATTCGCCCAGTTATTTTACTAGACATCACTTCAAGTGGCTGTAATGTCCGCACTCGCTTAACGAATTTGCGGGAAATGAACCCAGCGGGAGTGATCATGTGGTTGAATAGCACGAGCGGTGCGAATACCGCGATGGATGGAGTGGATTGGAAAGATTTACCCCTTGAGGCGCCGGTTATTCAGATTGCTGAAAGTACTGGCGGCCGAATCACTCGCGCCATTAATGACCTGGATAACCGAGCTACGAATGTGCACGCGGCATCAGTGGAAGATCATCAAGGGATGTCGCGTTGGATAGGTTATACGGTAGTTACGCAGCCTCAGAGTGGGTCTGGTACAAAAGAAGAAGGACTGCCGGTGACCCCCGTCAATCCCACGCGGGTACAAGCGGAGGTGCTGTGGCAGTTTGGTTTGGCGGTAAGTTTCATTTTCTCAGTGACTGCATACCGTAAAGATTGTTATTGACGATGTTCGCATCTTTGTTATCAGATGATTGGAGGCATATTGATGTTTGGAATTCCGTGCACTTGCCTTCTGTCATACTGGGCGCGACGTCGCTTACTTAGGAATAACCCGGTTACCAACGACGTCGAGGCACAAGTCGCTGTGTCAGACAGACAATTAATCAAAGTGGACGAGCTCGGCCTATTTCCAATAAAGCCGTACAGAAAGGACAAACTACGGCGACAGGTCGTAGGGGTTGATGGTGGCGTCGACAGTACCAAGCAGAGCGACGACAAGGAAGATCCCCTACCGGTTAATCATTTGAGCAAAATCGGAGACGAAATGATGCCGTCCATGGCAACACTGGTCGATCAACCATTAGCGCAAGCTGAAAGAATGCCCATCTCAGATACTTGTAATGAGGAGTCGACTGACCAGGATGCCTCGAAACTGCCGTACGCCATTCAGCGCACCTCAACGTCTGCCTCAACACATACCAATCATACTTCTGTCAGCCTCGCATACCAAATTGACACCTGTCCCATTTGTCTTGAAGCGTTCATTGAGGGCGAGCCAATTCGTGAACTTCTGCCCTGTCGTCATTACTTCCATAATCATTGCATCGAACCGTGGTTGACGACTCGCTGTGGAGTTTGCCCAGTTTGTAGGTTCGATTTGGTGAAGGAGCTGCATCCTGAATATGACGAAGAAACCAATACCGAGCACGATGGCTTGGAGGAGGGGGAGGTGGTTGAGGTTCAGGTGATTGCCACAGAGGCACCCGAAATGGTTGAAGGGGCTATATCAGTTGTAGATGTAGAAGATGTGACAGAGGAGGATACCCGAATGGAAGCTAGGAACGAAATTGCAGATGCAGATGTGAATACGGATGCCGTACAGGACAATCATGTAAATTTGAAACTTTCAAGTCAGGGGGAGAAGGATGGTGGCAACCCTTGAGTTAGATACTTGAAGTACAGTCAGTGTGCAGTACAAACCTTTAATATGAATCTGTGAACCCTGCGTTTCGGCCACCATCAGCCAAAACTCTTAATCAAATGATCAGGTGATGAGTATGGCTGTTCTCATTATTAGTTTATCCTTCGTCCAATCCGTCACGACGCTCTTTCAGGTGACAACGTCAAGAGCGTCAGCGACACACTCCATCCCAGCCTAACCAAATCCCCGATATTTCTCGATCGTCCCTTTCTACTCCTGGTAAATGGGCCCAAATCATTCTCTTCCCCGATTCATCCGCCCGCTCAGTACCTTTTATGGCATCTTCATGAAACATCCAAAAATGTCCGTTATGGCAAGCAGTCATGCACTTATTGCATGGCTGCGTTACGTGGTAACCAATGACATTGCCGCAGGTCAAGCATGCAACATCCCGAATTCGACAGTGACAATTGCGGGTGAGATAGTCCGGAGATAGAAGTTGTGTTCGTCTACGCGAAAATATTAATCAACGTAACCAATCAAATGCAGTGGGAAAATGCCAATTACCCAGATGGTATGCAATCTGTACTAAAAAGCTCAATCTATGATAAAAAATAACAGACAAAGTCAATATCTGCACCTGTCGCCCGCGGCGATACTGTGTAAGCAATTTGTTTATGCATACCGTGGTATCCGCAAGCAGAATCGCTTTCATGCCTCGTTTACAAATGTGCTGACCGCAATAGTTGCAATCCAGCTCATAAACCGCTTTGGTGCGAAAACTGGGATGCGTGGCGGCTGGGGTATGATTTTCTTGTTGGCTTCTGTCGGTACGATCTATCTGATTTGGTGGCGTAAACGACCTCGAACTATGGATGCGGATATCTGCAGGCGTGACAGGTGCTGGTGGAATGGAGGTTCTGGCTGCGGTCACGGCGGAGTTGTACTGCTGGAGACTCCGCAGCCTTTGAGCCCAATTCGCCATGGCGTTGGCTGACGCTGACTGGGTATCCCATTGTTCCCAGTGGGGTATAGATGATCTTTGACGCGAGAGGCGGCCTGCAGGTGTTCCAGGTCCGGTCGCGCTCGTGTTTGGTGCACTTGGATGCTGAGGACGTAGGCCTAAAGCACGTTGTGCGATTTGCTGTCGTTGATGTTCCCTCTCGTACGCGTCGATTCTCCCACCGGGAGCTGGTGCAATGACCGTCCAGCCGTCCTGAGTAAACTCATCTTCTGACGACAGCGGGGCCGAAGAGGGCGGAGTCAGAGGAGCATCCTGATGACGTTCGCCGTCCCTATAAGTCGCTTGCCCTTGCCTTTGCGCTGCCATCATGCTGAGCTGAAGGTGATGGAGGTTGTAAGCTCGGCGCTCCAAGTCGGTGGAACCAGTGCGCGAGGGATAATGCATCTCAGCTAAACTTGCACTCAACGATCGTAGGCGGGGGTATGTAGCGCGAAAGAGCTTTTTCGATGATCCGACGGATGAGTGGTAGATGGGACTCGTGATTTTGAGAACAGGGCCTATATCCAATACTAACGCGGAAAGTCCGCAACAATCAGTAAACGTAATGGCATCCCCAAAATTATTTTCGAACCTGACCTTCCTCGTCGCAGGTGAAATGCACTCTAAAAATAACTCTACCGATGATCTCAGCAGGGAGTTATTCTCCGAAAAGGAAATTCCTCACTACAGAGGTCGAAAAAAGAATAGGACCAAGAGCAGCTGACACCTGTGATGCGAAAATCTTCCGGATATGTCTGGACGTCCCAAAAAATGCACAAACTGGTCCCGCAAATCGCAGATCGCCAATGCCAAAGCCCGCGGGATGTGCGCACCGCCTGTGGATTCCTACTAAACAACCAAAAACCAGAAGAAGTGGGACTCGGCATCGTTTACGTAAAGACAAATGCTTTTCATAGAAGCAGCTGTTTGGGACACGTCAGGCAGCTTCGTTCACACTCGCTGGTTTACTTCTGCCCGAGAAGCGCAACACGCGACCATGTCCCCACAAAGGGACTATGCAATGTACTTTCAACCCTTAAGTCGTTTGATAACGGAAAGGTGATCAGGTCCATAGACATACAAGTAACGGTATCAGCAAAGGGCGTGGGGTTTGAATTTCTCACGTCAACCAGTTGAGAACTAGTCTCCTCGCACACTCCGGACTATAGAGATTTCCCAGCGCTCAATCAGGGTCCATTCTATTATAATATGCACCTTTGAAGTTCGGTGCAAAAACTCAGCAAGCATCTCTTACCTAGAACTATTATAAAGTGCTTGCGCCCACAAATCGCGTCATCCAAGTATAGCGACCATTGCTGAATACCGCAAACTATCGAATATCTTTGACACCCCTTGCTACTTGGGCGTCAGAATAGGCTTGAGGTCCATCTGCCCGGTTGAGTCGGATGTTGGTTGATTCGACATTTAAATCAAATAACGTAATCATTTACTGCCTTTCCTTATAAGTCCCCCCATTAGCCCAGTATGCGGACGCTTAAGTTTGACGTTTGCGACGGTCATTTTCTTGCCGACACTGAATGTTGGTTCTAGTGCAAGCCGCGATCTGCGTCAGCAAAAGCCCGGGGGATCATTCACTGACTTCAGCGGTAAGTAGGCGCTTACCTTTAATCACTGACAGCGCAAAGTCAACTGGATGCATTTGCTTGGTGTTCTGCTGCAAAGTATTGACAAGGTCCGCCGAGCCTGCCGCTTCCACCGCACTACGCATGAGAAATGCCTCCACTCCTATGGTGTCTTGTGTACGGCCGAGGTAGGCGGCGAAATTGGACTCGGTCAACCCAATTAGGGGAAGATCACCAATGTGCTCTGGCTCGACAGCTATTATCAAAATGGCGCTTAGTGTTTGATTTCGCCATTTTACACTGCTCTACGCCTCACCTTGCACCTCAAATGGCTTGCCTACAGCACTAAGTACAGGGGAAATGTATTTGTCGAACACATGCGAAATAACGCCTTCGTCGGTAGCGTCAATGAAGAAAACTGCCTTCTTGTTGAGAATGTCCTCGTATCTTCCTATTCCAACTGATCTTCAGCCTGCGATGTCCAGTTGAAACTGTTCGACGGAAACTTACCCAAATAGAGCTCTTCGTTTAGCTTTCTTACCCAATCTCTAGCCGTCTTCTCGTCATTACACTCGAATTCAAAAACCCCCAACTTCCCATCCCGCTTCTTCTTGATTGCTGCACATATAGAAACACTTTTACCAATATCGGCAGCAGCAAGAATCCGATACATATCGATTGCAAAGTACGGCGCCTTGGTGTGAACCTTTCCTTTGAGATCTAGTGTAACCAAAGCCGTTCCTTGTGTTGTCACTTTGCACTCTTGTTGCTTGCTGCCGACCTTGGCGTCGATGGTCAACTGCGGTATCATTAATCACTTTGGTGAGTGTGTATCACCACAAATATTCACAAACTTCTTCTTACCCCAGTAATATGTCGAGCGGGCGTGTCCTTGTTTTCCGAATCAAAAGCCTTCCCCTCTCCCACGCTCTCCACCGACGTCGTCTTCTGTAGCGGTGCGATATCCTCAAACTCATCCGAGGCCTGATTTCCCAAAATGGCATGCCTCGCAAACTTTACTAATCGTTCTGCCAGTTGAGAATCGCCATGATGATTGATAGGTAAAGGTGCTACCCCCTCTTCAGGCAGTGAAGGTGAATCAACCGGTGGATTGGGCTGCATCGGTGTCGGAGATTTTGCGGCCGGAGAAGCGGCAGGCATCACAGAAGCCGGACTCTGTGTGTTGATAGACTCGGATGCCTCCAGAGAGCGTACACCCGCACTAGCCAGTGACGCAGGAGAATCGCTTATCTGCACCTCATTCGCAGAATTCAAGTTCAAGTCGATCTTTGCAAGTAGTGGAATATTGGAAAAACGAAGAGACGGTAGTCGCGGAGTCCGCTTCTTTTGGCGCGCAAACAGCTCAGGCATTGCCGACACGGAATCGGACTTGCCGTCGCCTAATTGCTCCCCGTCGCTGTCGTGCCCGCGCCAAGCTATGGGATCTGCAATCGCTTCCTCTGGCGGGCGCGCTGGCTCAACTGTATCTTCGGGACTACCGGACTCATCGGTTTTAACTGGAGGGACAGTTTCAGCCTTTGGCCGGGGTTCTATGGGGGCAAGTCAGTACTAGCGTCAGGATGCCCGCTGTCTTCTTCATTCCCTACCAATACTTTTGGGTGACGTGGTATACCCTCCGAGAACATCATCATACCATAGCTTTGGGGTTTCGGCGGCTGATTGATCAAGTGAAGGCGGTTTTCCTTGCTGACTACTACTACTCGACACCTCACTGTCGAGTTTCTTCCCGAGGTCTACTAGTTCCTCCGCAATGTTTTGCCGAACCGGCAGTGAGACGGCGGCTGTTGGAGACTTTGGAGACGTTGGCGATGCGGATGCCAGTTGTTCATATGATTTTACCATGGTTGATACTTTGGTAGGCTTCTTCCCTAATCGTGGAGATAAATTACTTTCTGAATTTGGTTGGTCCATGGCATGCAACAAGTAACTAGGGTAGTTCAAACTACAATCAGAAGGAAATAAGGAGTAATAGTGTTATTGGGCGACTAATTTCTAGATTTCTAGATAGCTGCTCCCATTGCTTTTGGTTCAAAATGGCAGATCAAAGCGCGTTGTCGGGATTAAGCCGCGCCACATTATGGCAGCAGAACAGTAATCGATAAGACCAATGGATGAATCACCGTGTTATGGAATTCTTCACGACGAGGATGCGTGCTCTAATTCTTGTCTAGCAAACCTTGGATGACACGTATTACGTCTCCAAAGTCGGCGAAGGTAGTAACCTTGATTCCCTCCCTCTCGCAGTACTTTTCCAAATCGTAGCCTTTCCGTGCTAAAACGGTATCGGCCTCGCGAGCACCATTAATGTCAGATACTCCGTCACCGATGAAGACCACGTGCGGATGATTCTCTGGTGATGTTGTGTAGCGGGCGATTGTATTTCGAATTGACATTGCTTTGTCGTGTCCATGTATCCTGCAAATTGGCATTAGTCGGCGGGACCGTCGCTGTGGAGGGCGTCTCCTTACGTTTGGTCTCTCCATTGACATTTCCACCCCTCAGTCCTCTCTTTACCATCGTACTTGGGTATGTTTATCTCATTGGCAAATATCTCAACTCCAGGCCCTTCTTGCACAAACAAATGTATCAATGGGGTGAGACCGCCAGACAAAATGAAGAGGGGAATGTCGTTCTGTTTGAGTAACGCAAGGAAATCGTCGAGGCCGGGAGATAGTTGAATGGACTTCACAATGTCCACTGCTTCCGGCCATGTCAGTTTGACGCTACCATTCATTATTTGTGGTGTGAGCACGGCAGATTTGCCAACTCTGAAAGGTAGATCGCCCGACGCCAGATACTCACTGAGACCACATTTCGTCCACTGCTGCGCGAAAACCTAGCTCTCCATCCATAATCCTCTTATCGAGCGCCCGCCGATTCTCATGGCCCATGCAGTGGTCAATGACGGCCGTACCGGTATCTCGTGTTGTGATCGTTCTGGTGCAATGAGTATGAAACTAACCACGTTGGAACTGACGGAACCTGGGCATTAAAACTTACCCATCGAAATCACTGAATACCAAGATCTTGGGAATGGTACTGGTGCCTGCTGTAATAGTCTCTATATGTTCAGCGGTCATCGTTGCTTCGTTCTGACTTGGTAAGGGTACGTGATCAACTCACGAAAGTCAAGAGTAACCAAATCTTGGCCCTCGAGCTGGCATGCAACTGGACATTTTGGACAGAAAAGTAGCGAAAACAACCAAACCAAGGAAAATGCTCGTGATCTACAATCTGTTAATTATAGGTTGCGTGTGTAGGTACAGGTGCTGGCGGTTCGCCTGTAACAATGCCCTCTGTCTTTTTCAGGTCGTCCTGGTAAATCTCCCACAGATCCTGCACGGTGGCCCCGCAGTAGCGAATAAATACTTCCTCGCCTTTATCCGGCCATCTATTTAATTCTATCACTAATCCTTCATGCTTCTCCTCGCACCAATCCAAAAAGAAGCCCGTTCTTTCGTAGCCGTCCTTCCAGTTTCCTCCGCTACGCCTCTGCCAGTGCTCTGCACCTAAACCGGCCCGAAAGCGGATATAATCCGCTATGCCCTCCACTATCCAATGAGATGAACAGAGCTTCTTTTCTCCATACGCTTGCCACACGTGGGTGAGCTCATGAACTATAACACCACGCAACTCATGCTGTAGTGATTGCACAGAACGATTTTTATGGTAGGATACGATGTAGTCTGCGCTGAGATGAATGTCGGCGTTCGATGTGTGAGCCACACCCTCCAAGGGTCGGATGTGTAGAGTGATCGTCGGTATGGACGGTATTGCTGGTGAATTGCCTGGGTAGAGGTACGATAGGACAACAAAGGAGCCGACTGACAGGAAGGTTTTTGCATCGTCGAAACACTCTGAGAAGAGCGCTATACCCGGATGCGAAGGGTTTGCAGGGTCCAGAATAATCCTATACTCGGGTTCTTTGAAATCCGCCCGCGCCATTCCATTCGACTTTACACTAACGGAAAGATGAAGTAACCTGCTTCCGAGTACCGGGAGTCCGGCAATGCTTCGTCGCGCGGGGGCGACAGTGAGTGCTAGACCGGTGTGAAACCCACCGAAGCGTTCTTTAGTGGTTAAAGTCTCAAGTAGGTGCCGAAACGCGTGAGAAATCCTGATTGACGGTTTCTCTGGAGGTCATTCAGAAATAGCACTCAACAACTGTGGCAGCGAAACTTATACGAGCAGGTACAGGCCAATTTACAAGAGCTGAAAGATGATGGTGGTATGGACATTCAAAAAGGTACATAGCTCTGCAACTTTGTCATGCACCTCACGCCTGAAGAACAGCAGCACTATGATTGAAACGAGGTGCATGACAACAGACGCTACACAGTCACAATCTGATTATAGCGGCGAGTGCGACATTTGCTTCCTTCCTTTCGTGGTCGGGATGCCGATGCTTTGCGTTGGATGCAAGTTAAAAGCTCGTTTTGAAATTGACCGGACACTTTGCAGCTGCCCACACAAATGTGTTATCATTAAACAACGATTACCGATAACAGTATTTAACGCGCGCAGGCGAAGGGCGCAAAACGTCAATTGCAGTTTGGACAAACGGTTGAAAGAGGCTAACGTTAACGGAGACAGACGGCGCTGGAAGAAGCAGGCGGAGAGATCGACTGGCAGTGGATTTGGGAGGACGATATCAAGATCTGGTTTTATTCTTTGTGCGAGTGGGAGGGCTGTGGACGGGCCCATGCTGTGATTCGGTTGGAGGCACCCCTTGCGTTGGTTTGCCATTTGGAAAAAGGATTGTAACGCTGCATATAGAAAGCCTGTAAAAAAACCATCTCCTGAACGGTTCATCTGGTTGCATTATTTAAGAAAACAACGGTATCCTCATATTGCATGAACAAGAATTTGGCAGAGCTTTCCAGTCACACGCATCGTGTCAAACCCCACCGCCGAAAACCTCATAAAGATTGCATTTCGACAGCACCCTATAGACAAATCATCTGGACGGGTTCATGAGGCCACCTCGTTCGTGCCTTACTGGCAAGCCCTACATCTCTAGAAACGGACGTACGAATCAAGAATGCCAAGCAGGACCACCCATCCCGATCCTCGACCGTCGAGGGTATCCATCGTCCTCCATGATGGTCGGATAGTGGACCCTACGCATCGGGCCGACTCACCTTCACCAATACAAACGTCCCATGTGGATGCGACTGATGGCCTCGCGGTACCCAAACCTACGCGGCCAACCTCAATGACCTCCTCTAATGCCTCCAACATTGAGAGGTCCACGAGCCCACCCTTCTTCCAGGCCGCGCCGACCCATCGGGATCAAGCAGATAGTGAACGGCGGAGGACAAGGTTTGAAAGCGACTCTTTTAGCCTGCCCAGACCGCCAAGCGGATTTTGGGAGAATGGCGATTACCCGGAAGACGAAGAACCGGACGAAGAGCATGGGGTCGGTAGAGGTCTGCCGCGAGTTACACCGCCGCCGGAAAACGTCCCCGGCCGACAGTCTCCTCTCACCGTTCTCGCTACACCTCCTAGACCCCTTTCCCCAACACAACGCACACCTTTGCTTTCCCGCGGCCCTCCCGCCATCAACATCAACATCAATGTAGAATCAGAATTCGACAACGAATCCACGTCTGATAGCTCCTCTGACGAATCCAGTGCGCCACTTCCTACCTTTATGCGTCCTCGACGCCGACAATCCGCTTCTGATCCGTCCCGTCGAAACACATGGCATCCGTTCAATTTCACACGACGCGCAAATACCTCCCCCTTTGTCCCAACCCGTGCGAGCTTCACCCCAGACTACGGCTCAATCGACGATCCATTAGCTTCACCGCCGCCATCTCGTATGCATCCTTCCTGGCGCAAATCTTTCATCCTCTCTAAACGCAAAAGTGGAGTGTACGATGAAATCATGGAACGAGATCCGAATGTCCACGGTATGCGTGTGTGGTACGAAGATTATACGACCATCGATTGGATACATGATAATGTAAAAGAGCGTGTCCGACTGCGGACGTTACGAAGGATGCCAGGGCTGAAAGGGTGGATTGAAACCCGCCTCGATGCTATGCAAGCCTGGGTGTTACTGGCTTTAATTGGAATCGCATGTGGCTGTCTTGCTTCAGGTATTCAAACAGCGTATAATTATTTGGGAGGATTGAGAACGGGATATTGCACAGAAAGCTTTTGGATGTCGAGGGACAGGTGCTGCAGAAAAGCTGAAGAGTGTAAGTCGTCATTTTTTCCATTAGGTCGATATAAAAACTGACACCTATTTATCATCAGACTGCGCATCTTGGACGGACTGGAGCCATCATAACACGATTCATTCACAGCTATCTTACACTATTTACGTCTTTTCCGGAGTATTCCTAGCCGCCCTCTCCACCCTTCTTGTTCAGCTTTCCAAGACCTCTCCCAAGCGCCATCGGAAAAAAGAACCAGCATGGGTGACAAACGCAAGAGCGCAACGCGGGTTACGCAGGAGCAAGGACTCTATCGACCATCTCGTGAAATTCCACGCATCAGGAAGTGGTATTCCCGAAGTCAAAACGATTCTAGGAGGGTTTGTTATACGAGGGTTTCTAGGCGTACGCACTCTTTGGGTCAAGACCGTAGCGCTGATTCTCTCTGTATCGTCCGGCCTTACGATTGGCGTGCAAGGCCCACTCGTCCACATCGCCTGCTGTGTCGGTAACGTTCTCTCACGCATGTTTAACAAGTATGCAACGAATGAAGGCAAACGACGTGAAATCCTGTCTGCATCCTCTGCAGCAGGAGTCGCTGTTGCCTTTGGTGCGCCATTGGGCGGTGTCCTTTTTGCGCTTGAAGAAGTCTCGTATTATTTCCCCCTCAAAACCATGTGGAGGAGCTTTTTCTGTGCGCTTGTTGCTGCGGGGACTGTTCGTGTGATTAATCCTCTTGGTGGTGGGAAAATTGTGCTGTTCCAAGTTCATTGGGAAGGTGCGGATACGTGGGGTGGAGTCTGGGGGGTTTGGGAAGTCATGTTTTTCGCGTTCATTGGTGTGCTAGGGGTAAGTCTTCAATTTCATGCGATTGCAGTTGAACTATGTTCACCTATGCATGTTTTTGCGTAGGGATTGTATGGAGCGCTGTTCATTCGCTTGACATCACTATATGCCCGATTCCGCGCCAGAACGTTTCTGCAACGATACCCCAGCGTGGAAGTGATCCTCGTGGCGCTCTTTACTGGATTGATCGCCTACATGTTCGACCTAACACGCATGGGAAACACCGAACTCGTTGCCGAACTGTTTGCACAGTGCAGTCCGAACAGCACGTCGCCCCTCTGCGTTCACGCATCTGTTGGGTCAGCTCTCAAACTCTTACTGACGACCCTACTGGTGAAACTCGTCTTAACAGTCGTAACATTCGGCATCAAGGTGCCTGCCGGGATCTTCATCCCCTCCATGGTCGTCGGTGCTCTCATCGGTCGGTCTGTGGGGGTTGTTGTACAGTGGGCCGCATCTGCGGGGCACATCCTCCACTGCTCCCCCGCATCCGAAGCCAGCACTGCATGTGTCGTCCCCGGTGTCTACGCCGTCGTCGGTGCCGCATCTGCCATCACGGGTGTAACACGCATGACTGTTTCCCTCACGGTCATCATCCTCGAATTGACAGGAAGTTTACCGAGTCTTCTCCCCACCATGTTAGCCATCATGGCGAGCAAATGGGTCGCGGACGCCCTTGCACCGTTGGACCTTTACTCCCTCGTCATACAAACGAATGATTACCCCTACCTCGACGCCAAACGTGGACCGAGAACCGACCATGCCGGCAGCACAACAACGGGTGGGACCATCATCACCACCATCGACGGCCGTGAAAAATGTGTTGGAGAGGTGTGTCGCCGCCCACACCCCGTTGAATGTGGTCGAATCTACACACTTCGAGAAATCGAAACGTGGTTGGAAAGCGGGGAAGAAGGGTGGGCGATTGTGGATGCGCGACCTCCTAATGAGGGGGTGTTGGTCGGGTATGTTGCTGCGGGGGAGTTGAGGTTTGCGGTGGGACAGGTGAATCAGAATGGTGGGTCGGGTGTGGTTTTTCATAGACCGAAACTTCCGGCGTCGGTTCGGTACCCTGGAACTACCACCTCCCCTGCTTCGTCGCCGTTACCCACTCCACCGGATTCTGCGTCATCGTCTAGTAGTAGTGGTAGTGAATACACCACACCGGAAACGGGGGAGACCCAACGAGGCATTGGTATGAGCGGAATAGTTATCAGTGGTAGCAGTAGTAGTAGTGGTATTAGTGGTGGTATTAGTGGTGGTGGTGGTCTTGGTAGTAGTGGAGCATCCCTCGCCGCATCCCCCATAAACGACCCCCCACCCTCCTCACTCACCCCCCCTTCAAACGATGACCCCCGAATCCACGACCTCGCCCCTTACACCGACCAAGCCCCACTCTCCATCCCCGCCACAATGTCCTTGGACGTCGTACACGAATTATTCGTCAAACTGGGTGTGAGGTGTTTATGTGTGGTGTGGGAAGGGAAGTTGGTGGGAGTGGTGGGGAGGAAGGATGTGGTTGGGTGGGGACGGAAACGGAGATGAGAAACAAAAAACATAACAAACATCACAAACAAAAATACAATAACTTCCCGCCCCCTTTTGATAATTTCCCCCTATTGATTTTGGTTTTTTGTGGGTGGATTTCACGATTTGCGAAGAACGGTGCTTTAAAAAGGAGGATAGCCGTCACCCGGCTTTTCGAACGACGAAAAAAATTCCACCCCCACACCGCATTTCGTACCTCCCCAAGAAAAAGAACCGACCCTTCAACCAAACCTCTGCATTCAAATTCATCGTTCATCATTCACCGTTCCTCAACCAGATAATCAAACCACCCACTTTTTCACACTTTTTCACAACCACCAAATCGATGTGAAAATAGGTGGGTTTAGAGTATAGAGAACGGGGGATACAAAGGAGGGGATGTGGAACCCGATGGTTTGTTTATAGCGTGGTTGGGGGTTGATCATTAGGGGGGGGGGGGGGGGTTTGTTTATTTGTTGGTTGTACGTCAAACTCATCAGCGAGCGAGAGAGAGAAAAAACCAGAGAGGGAGAAAACCCCTTTCTACGTGGGGTTAGCCCCTTCTACCCTTCTACGTAACCACGCACCGCGACGGATGGAGGGACGGACGGACGATCCCCGCCGTGGTACGTAAAAATGAATGGGTGGGTGGGGACGAAAAACCAAAAAAAGAACCTCTGAACGCAACACACCACGGGGTTTTGCCACGCTTTTGCGGTTTTTGGTTTTCCATTCGGGTTCATGTAATAGAATAAATAAAAACCCCAAATACCACACACCCCTCAAAAATAACGAATTTAAACCAAAATGTTTCTTCTCGGACCCCTTAAATGTATACCCAAATCGTCAACGGTAAATAGAGAATGCAAATCAGATGCAAACACAATCAGGAAACCGCAAGATAAAAAGAGCAAGATTTATTTTTTTTTCGAAAAGCAAACAAACAAACAACCAAACAGGGCTTTCACCGAAACTTCAAACCGAACGCGAACTTCAATATGGCGGTGAAAAAGCCAACAGCACGAAACAAAACAGACAAACGAAAGAAATAGCAAATCGACGACGAACGACATCAACCGAAAACTTGGGTGACATGGGATATCCTCCTCTAAAACAAAAGTCCGAGTGACATTTTTCCATGCTCCACCTTTTTCGACAACACTGTCTCTTGCTTTACATGAACCACATGCTATCATTCAACGCTTGGTGGAGTTTGGGGGTTTTTCCCATGAAGTCTCCAGAGCCATTGCTAGAAGTGCTCATGCCAGTGTCTCCACGGAGAGCCGAGAACCAAGCACGCGCGCGTTTGGCCACAATGTGGGCATAGTACACTGGAGTCACTATCGATACGGAACGAGTGGCCTTGCCGTAAAGGTAGCATAGCTCATAGGCTAACTTCTGAAGATCATTTTGGGTCAATTTGTTGTCGTCATGCAAGACTTGATAGTGCACGGGGCGGGAAGTACCCTTCAGACCGGCATGGGAGCACAGATAGCTGGGAAAATTCACGAAATAAAGGTTAAACACGGGTTGTAGCACAACAACATGCAGCGAAAACACTTACAAGTCAAACAAGGTGGGAGACGTAATGGTCTGATCGACAACGGTGCCGGGAGGGATGTTGTCGTAGGGGTAAGAAATGGCACCGCCAGAACCGCCATTGGCACCTCCATAACCACCACGACCTCCACTACCACCACCACGTCCACCGCGACCGGCGGCGCTACCTCCGCGTCCAGTACTGACTGGGGCAGCTGCGTCAGGGAAGAAACGGGTGTGATGTCTCTTCTGGCACGACACATACGTCACGGCCGGTTTGTAACTGGCGGAACACTTGGTAGCGGCCTGGTAGACAGCGTTGATTTCGAGAGGCGCGGTTGTGTCGAATTCGCCCTCGGAAACACCATCCCGGAAAAAGATGATGCGAGCAGGAGGCATCTTGTTTTTCTTGTAAAACGTCTGGAGCAGCTCGTAGACCTGGTCGACAAGGAAGTCCACCTTTTCAGTCCTCGCTTCTTGAATGCGTAGGGACCCGCGGAAAATTGAGCAAAAGGCGTTGACGGAACCAACAACCGCTGCAATGGACGGCATTGTCGTCTCTCCCGGAGCAGGATGGGTGACCTACAGAGCCAGGTGTAAGCTAAACAGCAAGGACGTGTGCGAAAAAAAAGCATGGGAAAACACAAAAAAATACGTACATCAGCTCCAATAACCATGGTAGGCTTTTGAGCGACCCATGTCAATCCCTTGTTGAGTTGTTGGTTCACACCGCCCAACTTCAAGTTCAATTTCATGCACACATTGGCGCAATATTGAGCATTGGCCTTGCCGACGTGCTTTTCTAGGACGCACTGGCTGAGAACACCGAATTGCACGTCGCAGGCAAACTTGACCGCATTGTACACGGCAATGTTGTTGGGGGTCGGCAACAGGCAGAGAAGAAGTTGCATACCGGGGGCCGATTTATAGGCACGCTCGATGGCTGGGCCCATAGTGGATGGATCACGCGACGCATTGGGTTCCCAGAACAGCTGGGGGGTGGCATTGCTGATTTTCAAGCCCGTCTTGTTGCAGGTGTCCACCATGGCCCTGACAAAGTTCTGAACCATGGGTGGAGGGAACGTACGATTCTGGTCACCAAAAGCAATGACGGCCCAGCGGTCCAACGTTGTAGGGCAAGCGTAGAGCCTCTTGTCCCTCAAGTTCCAGGCTCCGTCCTTGGGAGTGACGATTTGTTCACGCGAGCCGGGACCGTACTTGAGGATAGGCGTATCCAGCAAGCGAGCAGGGACGTTGGCCATTTGACGGCTGACTTGCATTTGGAAAGCGCTCAACAAGTCGGCGGGCGACTGGAAACGGTCATACGCGCTGAGAATATTTTTTGAGCGGACATAGGGAGGTTGACACGTTATGTCAATCATTTTGCGCGACTGATTCATATCGAGTGTCTAAATAATGGCGTAAGTATGTGCCGATTCGGGAAAAAACCAAGGTTAAAAGACCACCCACCTTGCGGTAAAGTTGTTTTTCCTCGACCCTGACAATCTCGAGGGGAATGTAACGCGGGTCGGTGCGCGACTTGACAGCGTTAATGCAGGGCAAGTGAGGATACTTGAGGGTGACGCCATAGACCTTTTTGAAATAGTCCGCTACGGTGATCTTGGACCCATCGTCCAAGGTAAAGGTCGTCTTGGTGACGGGATCGGGGGAAAGGGAAAAGACCCTCCAAGCTCTCTTGACGACGGAACCATCGGAGGTGCGCTTCATGACACCCGTGACCTTGAGTCCCACCAGGAACTTGGCAATCATTCTCACAGACTGGGCCGGTAAAGGCTGGGAAGGGTTGATCCTGCCGGCCACTTGCTCCAAGATGGGCATAATGGGACCTGTGCGTGTGAAAGTGTTAGATCCAGTTGACGGGAACACATGCTAACACATAAATTTTACCTGGTTGATACATCAACGTGTTGGCAACGTCCAGGTTGAGCCAGAGCTTTCCCAGAGAGGGACGCACGGACATCCTGAAACCCACATGGAGATCCACGGCACCACTGAGGGGCGAAATGGTGGAGGGGTCGTTGATGGCGTAAAAGGACCGACGCGCAGGCAGAGTGTAGTAACCCTGGGAGGGCGTGTGGCAGAGAATAATGTTCAATGCCTGGATGACCTCGGGTGGGACTTGAAGACTGGCCCCTTTCAAGGCACCGACGAGTTTGGCCATGTCGAGTTCAGCGACACGCTGAATGTCGATTCTCAGGGAACGCTTGCCGTCGATGGCGCGTTCGGAATCGTCGGGAACGTCGATCTCTCCATCGTAGGCGTCCTTGGGAAGGGGCTTGGGAGTGTAGAGAATGTGTTTACCATCAAAGGCGTAAAAGGTGTTGCTCAGGGGAGCACCTGGAAGCTTGGCCCAAGCGGCCACGGCCTTGTGAGCGAGGGCGAGGTTCTTGCATTCCTCGTAGGCACCCTTGCGTTCCTTGACAGTGACGCTAACTTGCCAATGAATCAACGAGACCTGTGGGAACTTTTCTATGGGGAAGTAGTTCGTCTTGACAGAGAAGCCTCTGCCCGAGTCCCCGAAGCCTGGCTTTTTGATGAGGAGGGCCTTGTCTTGCGGGCCGCTCATTGTTGCGTATCCGTAAACGAGGTATGGATTGTGTGTGGGTGTGTATGTATGTGATTCCCGTCCGAGCTGACTGTTTATATAGGGTGGCAACGACTGTGTGAAAGTGTGTGTCTAACTGCGCCTGTATTGCCAAGGAAACAACAACAAACGATCGAGTCGGGCCTGGTTTGTGTTCTTTTGCGTGTGCGTGTGTGTGAGACTAACTGCGATTGTTGGTTGGGTTGGGGTTGCTACTTGGTTGCTTGCTACTTGCTGGCTGATAGTAGTAAGCGAGTAGTGTGGTGTTACTGAGAGATGGGGTTGAAAATGACTATCAATTCAACCAACTGAGCAGAGCACAGATTGGGGTGGGGGCTGTGTGGTTGTTGGTGTGTGTGTCTATTGAAGTTGTTGTGCGTCGTGTGGGCGAGGAATTGGAAGGAGGGGGGCAAATGAGATGAATCTGAGATGAGAGGAAGGGGCAAGTGGGGCGACAGAGAGAGAGGAGGAGACACACATGTGTGTGCACAGTTGGTTAATTTATAAAAGAAGAGAAGAGGAAAGAAAAAGATCAGCGGGTTGACACATTTTGACACATTCCGCCCCCCCCCCCCCCCTCCGCCATTCAAATTCAAATTCAAAAAGTCATATGCAACGAAGGACAACAAAACTGTCAACTGTCAAAACGGTGTCCATTTTGACAGGCGAACAAATGTTCCCACACGCGTCGGTTGGCTTACCTCAGCATTGTGTCTATAGATAACACCACCGGCGAGCGCGTCTTTCCAACTGTCATAACAAGCGCCACAGTTGTCACCATCCATCCATCCTGGATTGGCCATGGCCATAATAAGATCCATGGGAGAGACATGATTATTGCTTCGATGCGGGTAATTGTTAAACCAGTATACACAAGTAGCGTGCAAAGTCACACTATTCTACACTCAGTCGATCTACTTTTGCCTATTATAATATTAGTAATGGGAGTCATTCATTGGGATATATGCATACTAACAAAGGGCTTATTACGCTATATCATAATAATAATGCGCTTACACACTTTATTTTGCAAAGGCATGGGCCTTTCTTTTGCATCCGTCGTGGGTTCAGCAGTGATAATATAAGGGCGTTGCATGTTTGTATGTAAGTATGTGTGTATATGTAGGATCTAGCTAGTATATAAAGTAGGAGAGGGCACTCGCTTGGCTGGCTGTTGGAGAGTTAGTAACTAGTAAAGTAATACCAGTTGTGCATCAACAATCAGCAACAAGAAACAACCGATCCCAAGGCCAACTGCAAACGCCCCATCTGTGCACTGTGCGCTTTTTGTGCCAACCAAAAACCCGTCGGTTCGATTTTCGCCCACTGCGTCGGTTCACTCTTTTTTTTACTTTTTTATTTTAATTTTTATCCCCTTTGAAATTTGGAGGGTTTCTTTGGGAAGGGTTTGTCTGGGAGTAGGAACTCCATTCATCTCTTAAATATCATGTCCACGAACGGTCATCTAATGGTAGAGGCCGTCGATGCCGAAGCCATCGAAGCGACCACCACAATGATGCCGGATTCGCAAGGCCAGTACGTGGAAGACACTCCCGCGGAAGAGACGACCCACCACCACAACCAACAAAACATCAAAAACAACAAGGACGACGCCACAGTCGAAAAGGCTCCACCATCCTATACCATTTCCGACTTTAACAACGACAACAACGCCGACAACGACAAGGATGACGCGCTCAGCAAGTCTTCTTCTTCTTCATGGTGGGCATCCCTATGGAAGCGATCGCCACCTCCACCCACCACGCCCGTCTGTCCTCAACGTCAAACATCCTCCTTCTTCTCGCGATGGACATACGCCTACATGAACCCCATGGTCGCGCGCGGCGCTCGCCGCAACCTCGTCCCAGAAGAATTCCCGCTTGTCGAACGAGACGATGAAGCAGACATGCTGTCCTCGCGTCTGCTCGAAGAATGGGACAAGGAAGTAGCCAAGTACGGCAGGCACGCCAAACTCTGGCGGGTCTCTCTCAAGGTCTTTGGTTTCAGATTCGCCCTGGCCGGTCTCGCCTACTTTACAGAAGGACTCGTCCAGATTGCCCAAGGGTTCCTCCTCGGCGAGTTCCTAAAGTGGTTCCAAGACCCCGATGGCACCGATCGCGCCGGATACCTCTACGCCATGGGGTTGGCGTTCCTCACTTTTTCATACGCCACACTCCACCACGTCGAGTTCTTCCTGTCCATGCGTCTCGGCATGCAAATGCGGGTCGGTTTCATTGCCGCCGTCTATCGCAAATGTTTACGGCTCAGTGTGGGCTCTACCGGTAGTACGGGACTCATTGTCAACCTCGTGTCCAACGATGTTCAGCGCTTCGAGGATGCCGCCCCCTTTGCCCACTTTGCGTGGATTGCTCCCGTCGAGTTGATCCTTGTAACCTACTTTTTGTACGTTCAAATCAGTTGGGCCGCGTTTGCCGCCATCGGTTCCCTGCTCGCGGTCATTCCCATGCAAATGCTGATTGCACGACAGTTTGCGAAACTGAGAACAAAGTTGGTCGCGTTTCGGGACGAGAGAATCAAGAGTTTGAGTGATATGTTGGCCGGGATCATGGTCGTCAAAGTAAGAGTTAAAGCACTTGCAAGTTTGTATTGGACATTCAAACTTATCTATTTTTCTTCCTAGCTGTATGCGTGGGAAATCCCGTTTGTTCACCGTATCAACGCCCTGCGGGACCGCGAAACCGCGTACATCAAATCAGCCTCCATCCTCCGCGCGCTGAACGAAGCCCTCTACTTTGCGTCCTCTGGTCTCACCTCCATGTTTGGGTTCCTTACGTTCTACCTTATCGGTGGGGTCCTGACTCCCGCCCGGACATTTACGTGTTTGACGTATCTCGCCAATGTCCGGTTGGCAGTGACCAACTTCTTCCCCAAGGCGTTGCAGTTTGGCAGTGAGAGTTGGGTGAGCATGAAGCGTATCGAAGAGTTTCTGTTGCTTCCAGAGATTGAGCAGATCCGAAGGTTGGGTGGAGACCTCAAGCACAAGGAAGATCCCATTGACGCGGAGAGTGATACCATGGTCGTCATGAAGCACGGAACTTTTAGTTGGGGCGGCACCGAAACGGGACTTGGCGACAAGTATCAGATCAAAAACAAGACTGCGAACACAGCCAAGCCAGCAGCAGGAGCAGGAGCACAAGATCCAACAACAACAACAACACCCGGGGCAGAAGACCAACCTGTCACTGTGGTGGCTGGCCATGACGAGGTCCCGATCTCGATTTCCAAGCGGGTGCTTCATGACATTACGCTATCGATTCGTAGAGGCCAAGTCCTAGGCGTATGTGGACCAGTGGGATCCGGCAAATCGTCCCTCCTGCTCTCCATCCTCGGAGAACTCGTCCCCTCTTCGCCCGAGACATCCCTCACGCTTCACCCACACCTCCACACCATTGCATACACCTCCCAAATGCCATGGATCCTCCCAGGCACCATCAAAGACAACATCCTCTTTGGCCGCGCATATGATAGGAAACGGTTCGAGTGGGTCGTGAGTGTATGTGCCATGACCCGCGATGCGAGCCGGTGGACAAAAGGGTTGGATACCTTGGTGGGTGAGCGTGGCGTGACGTTATCGGGTGGTCAAAAAGCCCGTGTTGCCCTTGCGCGTGCAGTCTACTCTGACTCTCCACTGGTGCTCCTCGATGACCCCCTGAGTGCTGTCGATACCAAAGTCGGACGACAGCTGTTTTCAGAGTGTATTCGAGGCGCGTTGAAGGATCGGGCGGTGGTGTTGGTGACACACCAGTTGCAGTTTGTGAGAGAGTGTGATCAGGTGTTGGTATTGGAGGGCGGAAGGTGTAGTGGGGTGGGGAAGTATGAGGATGTTATGAATGGAGAGACGGAGTTCTGTAAGGTGTTGAGAGAGTATTGGCGACGACCTGGTGGGTTGGAAGGAGGTGTCGAGGACGAGGCCGAGTCAGATCAAGAAGACGTGGTAGAAGAGGATGCTGACAAGGTTGCGGATGAAGACGAGAGCACCGCGAATGATGCATCGACATCCAAAGAAATGACCAAGGAAACAATGACGACGGGGTCGATCTCCCTCCGCACCTATTACGATTACCTGACAGCCGGCACACCCAAAGCTTTGACGCTCACGGTTCTGCCCGTGATGTTGATCATGGGTCAAGCGCTTTCGGATGTTGCCAACTGGTGGCTCGCGTACTGGTCACAAAAGCCCGAAGACGAAAAGCGACGAGACTACTATCCACACGTCTTCGTCGGCCTTGTCATGGCGACGGTCGTGGTCAGTTTATCGCGTGCCGAGTTGTTTTTCTGGGTGAGTTGGAAGAGCGGGGTGAGCTTGTTCCGACAAATGTGCGGCAAGGTGTTTCTGAGTCCCATGTGGTTCTTCTGGAGAGAACCCCACGGACGTATTTTGAACCGCTTTTCAAAGGATATCAACCTTGTGGACGAGATGCTTCCCATGACGTTTTTTGATTTCATTCAGTGTGCGTTTATGGTCCTTGGCACTGTCATCATCAGTGTTTGTATCATTCCGTATATCCTGGTATTGGTGCCGTTCATCATTGCCGGATTCCTGTTCTTCCGACACCGCTACATCCAAACGAGTCGACAGATCAAACGGATCGAAGCCATCACTCGGAGTCCTGTTTATTCATTCGTACCCGCCACACTGGAAGGACTGAGTATTGTACGCGCGTTTGGCAGTGAACAGCGGTTTACCAAGATCTTTGTGGACCTGCAGAACGACAACACGCGCATGTTCTTTGCGTTTTTGAGTTGTGCGCGGTGGCTTGGGTTTCGACTGGACTATGGCTCTGCGGTGTTCATGACCATCTTGTCGTTTGGGTGTGTGGGCCTCCGGGGGTCCTTGGGCCTCAAAGCCGGTATTGTGGGACTGTTACTGAGTTATGCCATTCAGTTGACTGGAACCCTTCAATGGTGTGTCCGCCAGAGTGCAGAAGTCGAGAACCTGATGGTGAGCGTTGAACGTGTCATGGAGTACACAGAACTCGAAGAAGAAGAAAGTCACGATGACATTGGACGATACCAACACCGCGAAACCTCTCAACCCCTTTCCCCCAAATGGCCAGAAACCGGTCACATCTCCTTACAAGGGATGTCACTCACCTACCCCTTCACCGACACGCGTGTATTGAAAGACTTACAACTGACGATTCCCCCCGGGACAAAAGTCGGGATAGTAGGACGCACGGGTGCAGGGAAAAGTTCCTTCCTCCAAGCCCTCTTCCGTCTCGTCCCTTACCATCCCCCCAACTCCCTCCTCATCGACTCCATCCCCACCGACACCGTTCCCCTCCGCGACCTCCGCGGCCGCATGAGTATCATCCCACAAGAACCCTTCTGCTTCAAAGGCACAGTCCGTTTCAACATCGACCCCTCCGAATCCTATACCGACACCGACATCTACCGCGCCCTTGAAGTCGTCGACCTTAAATCCCGACTAGGCACCTCCGGTCTCGAAACCGACGTTGCCGAAAATGGATCCAACTTCTCAGTAGGCGAACGTCAGTTGATGTGTCTCGCCCGTGCCATTCTACGATCAAGCACGATTATTGTCATGGATGAAGCGACTTCCAGCGTGGATCTGAAGACCGATAGTATGATCCAAACTGCTATACGGGGTGAGAATGGGATGTTTAAGGACGCGACGGTGTTGACGATCGCCCATCGTTTGAATACTGTCATTGATTATGATATGATTGTTGTGATGGAGGATGGACGCATTGTGGAGTGGGGTAGTGCTTGGGAGTTGTTGAGGAAACCGTTGGATAGCGATGATGTCCTGAACACTGACACTCTCACCACCACCCCTGGCACGACCCTCACCACCACTACCAACACTACTACTGCCACTGCCACGAACACGACTGATGATGCACCAGCATCAAACCAACCACACCAACGCGCATGGTTCAAATCCATGGTCTCCGAAATGGGACAAGAAGCCCAAAAAGTGCTATACGACCTAGCTTGGAGCAAAGAACTCCAAACGCGTCGTCGCACCCACCAACCCCAACAACATCAACAAAATGAGATTCTAAACGTGGATGAAACCGAGAAACTAGACGTCCTACGTCAAGTCGGCTTACTCTTCTAAGACCTAAAACATATGCTCTCCACTCTGCTACCCTTCATCTACCCTCCCGTGAACGCATATCTCGCAAATTCGTACACCCCCCACCCCACACACGTTTCGTTTTGTATAAACCCATACAGTATCTTGAATTTAGAACTTATTTAAATCCATTTTGATCAATATATGTATATATATGAATTGGGACCGGCGGTTTCTCAACCTCACTTGTTTTTTAGGATGTTTGAAGCTCAGTGTGTGTCTGCTCTCTCACATACCGTTTCTATGCTTTGTGTGTGCAAGAAGACCACCCCAACCCCTATTCTTCAATCCCCCCCCAATATCGAACAAACCTAACAATGGAGAAAGAACAGTATTACGAATCCACATTCTGAAACCCTCTCTCTCTCTTTAGGTTCCGGAACACGCATTATACAGTTCGGGACAAATTGAGCCTATCTCTCACACCGAAGAGATCAACCAAAATTTCCAAGCAAGTCAAACTCTCAACACCGGATCGAACGCGTTGGTAGAACCGGATATAACGGACAATGAATCAGTGAACCATCCACCCATCAACCTGTGGTAATATCAAATCTTAAGGAAACTTTTTAGTAAAATCCGAACCCCACCAGTGCGCGGAACGTTCGTTCGTGCATGTGTGTGTGTGTGTGTGTCATTTCAATTGTCGGGGTTAGATAATCAGGTCATCCCCGGCCACATTTGCACAGTTTATGCGCGTTCTCTCTCAAAAACGCGCGCTTCGGTCCGAAATAATTTTTTGCGCTCAGATTTTATGTTTGATACGAGCTTTATCATGTGTTGCCCAAAAGTTACGATACTGTTATGGGAGGGCTCGGTGACTTTGGGGACGTGAATAGATCTTACCAGACTACCAAAGTCCGATGCTGTGGAGCGCAGACGGACACATGTGCGCACGCACACTTACGGGTATTTTTCCCTGAGAATAAATTTGACGCTTGCTAAAACTCCGCGCCGCTTTGGCTGGATGAATGATGACTGGGGTGAACTTTTTGTTGTGCGCATCTTGGCCACGAAATGGTGTGTTCGGGTGTTTTGGCGCAAAACTTGGCGGATTGGTTCGGGTGGTACGGAGGTATCTAAACCATCTTTGTCCGCCGCTTCCGATTGTCCGCGCATCATATGGGTGATATAACCCAAGCTGAGTTAATTATCCGATCCAGGCGTATGGGTCGGTGATTGCGCAACTTGGCCCATGCCCAACCATGGCCAACGACACGCACAACCCCGGACAAAACACCAACGAAAATCGTGGATTCGACTTGTCTGTGAAAGGTCATTCACGACACATCTTTTGGCCGGCATTTTTGCTAGATGTGCGATTCACGCGGTTCCCCCTGAATTGAGAGATCTTTGTTGCGTTATCACGTCTTGTGTGATGATGACAATGTTGGAGCAAACGAGGAACCTTCGGAATGGGCCAGAATGTAGCATGGAAACCCCATGCCCACGCTTACTGTTTGTGTCCTCCTCCATGATCCTCTCGTCTGCGCGTTATAAAAGCGGACGGCCTGGTCGTCCTCCCTCTCGACTTTCCATCCAAGCAGTACCACCACCACCACCAACAACCCCATCGATCTTGGGAACGGCCTGGCGCCTTCCTCTTTCTTTTTCATAGATTAATTTCATAGAGGACTATAGAATAGATAACGCTCATACTTTGAGGTATACCAAGCAATGAAGGCCTCTTTCATTCACAGCGCTCTCGCTGTCCTCGTGGCCTCCGCCGTCGTTCAGGCCGCCCCGGCTGCCATCCCCAAGGAGGAGAGAAATGCCGATGCCGGCAGTCTCATCCCCAACCGTTACGTTATTGAGTTCGCGGATCGTAAGTGCTTTGGCTCCTTGTTGGGTTTCCGAGGCCATCACCTTAACAGGTCGTCTTGTGTGTTTTCCTCTATCCAGCTCAAGATGGTCTCCTCCCTGCTGGTCAGATTGAGGAGACTCTGAGCCTCAACGATCTTGGCGCGAAGATTACGTACCAGATCAACAACCAGTTCTTCAGTGGTGTAACCGTTCAGTTCCAAAACGCGGATGACATTGAGAGAGTCAAGGCCTTGCCTAATGTCAAGTCCACCCGTCCCGTTCGCCTCGTTCCCCGTCCCAAGCCTGCCGCCATTTTCGGCGACAAGAACCCTGGCCGCTCTCCTCAAGATTATGCAGCACATGGTATGACTGGTGTCTTTGAGACTCAGAATGAATTGGGTATCTACGGTAAGGGTGTGAAGGTAGCCGTTCTTGACACTGGTGTGTACTACAATCACCCTGCTCTCGGTGGATGCTTTGGTCCTGGATGCAAGGTTGTTGCCGGTTACGATTTCGCTGGTGACGACTACGTTGGCGACAACACGCCCGTCCCGGACGCTGACCCCATTGACAACTGCTCTGAATCTTCTCACGGTACTCACGTTGCCGGTATCATTGCCGCCAACGCCACCGGCATGACTGGTGCCGAGTGGACCCCCGTTGTCCCGTTCACCGGTGTAGCACCCCAGGCCCAGATCGGTGCTTACCGTGTCTTTGGTTGCGAGGGATCCGCTGGTGACGATGTCATTGCCAATGCCATCTTCAAGGCATACGAAGACAAGATGGACATTATCAACATGTCTCTTGGTGGTGGTGCTCCTTTCCCCGACTCGATCTCCACTCTTGCTGCCGAGATGGTCGCTCAAAGAGGTGTTTACGTGCTTGCATCTGCCGGTAACGACGGTTCCGCTGGTATGTTCACCACCGGTCCCCCCGCCGTTGCCCGGAGCGTCTGGTCCATTGCTTCCATTGATAACTCCAAGATGGCCGCTTTCAACTTCATGGACGAGGACAAGAACAACTACCCCTACTCACCCTCCAGTGCCGGCGGCGGCTTCCACGGTGAGACCAATGTCATTGTGCTCAACAACCCCGACGCGGACCCGGCAACCACCACCGACGATGGATGCAAGCCTCTCACCAAGGACGTCAAGGGCAAGTTCGTCATGTTCCAGAACGGTGCTGACTGTGGATCTGGCGCTCGTTGCACAAACGCCAAGAACGCTGGCGCTGTTGGATGCATTGTTTACGCCAACACCCCTGGAACCATCAACATTCTCGGTGCTGCAGGTATTCCTGGTGCTGGTGTCGATGATGCCTCTGCCGCCAAGGTCAAGGCCATCGTCAAGGCTAACCCCGCCCACAAGTTCACCTTCACTGACAAAATTGAAGTCAGCGATGTCTCTACTGGCAAGACACCCTCTTCCTTCACCTCTTACGGTATGGACGGTCTCCTCAACATGAAGCCTGAGCTTGCCGGTATTGGTGGTAACGTGTACTCCACCATTTCCCCCTACTCTGCCACGAAGAACGGCATGCCTAGCAGGTACATCTCCATGTCTGGCACTTCCATGTCCTGCCCGTACGTTGCTGGCCAGGCTGCCTTGTTCATTGAAGCCCGCGGAAAGGTCCACCCCGACATTGCCAAGGCCTACTTCCAGAACAACGCCAAGCCCGTCCTTCGTTCCAACAACGCTGACAACAACGGTAAGCTCGCCTCCGTTGCTTCCCAGGGTGCTGGTCTTGTCAACATCTTCGACACTGTGACTGCCAAGACCCTTGTGTACCCGTCTCGTCTTGCTCTCAACGACACCACCAACCACAAGTCCGTCAACCGTTTGACTATCAAGAACAACTTCTCCCACGCCGCCACCTACGTTCTTTCCGACATTGCCGCCATCACCTCTTCTCCATCCAAGAAGGGCAACGACCGTCCCCTTATTGTGCCCACCGAGTCTTCTGGTGCCGATGCTAAGGCCACTGTTTCCTTCTCCGTGAACGAGGTTACCATCCCCGCGGGTGAGTCTGCAGCCGTTGAGGTCAAGATTGTTCCCCCCACCATGAACGGTGACGGCACCTGGCCCATTTACTCTGGATGGGTCCAGATCCAACCCAAGGTCCAGCGTTCTGACTGCACTCCTACCGAGAAGCTCCAACCCGTCTTGGTTCCGTACATCGGTATGAAGGGTGACTACAAGTCTGCTCCTGCTCTCCTCGTCAACAACCCCGATGATGCATCCTACGCCGTGAATATCAACAAGCCCACCTTCACTGGCGCCGCATGGGCTCCTGGTAAGCCCGAGACCTCTGCTTTCTCCCACAAGATCACCAACAGGACCCCTCTTCGCCTCACCCTCGCATGGGCCTTCCCCACCCACGACACCATCATTGACATCATCCCCGCTGGCCAGAAGAAGCCCATCTCCCTCAAGGGTGAGAAGCACTTCTTGACCCTCGATCAGATGGCTCGTTCATTCGAAGGCGTTGCTGGCCTCAACTGGTACGGTGACGTGACTCTCGATGACCCTAAGAACACTGCCACCTTCCCTCCTGGCAAGTACACTTTCCGTGTTGCTGGCTTGAAGCACTTTGGAAACCCCAACGTCGAGGCCGACTGGCACGTGTGGACCTCTCCCGAGATCACCATCTCATACTAAAGTAGATGAAGAACTTTGGGTAGATCAGCTTTCTTCGTAGCTAGTACTAGTATTTACCCAGTAGCTTCTAATGTTAATGTAGAATAGCGTTATCGCAGACATCTTAATGCAAATGCAATATACCGGTTGAGCAACCTACCTGACTGCTTACAAAGTATGCTGTCCATTCTTGTGATTCGCTTCTTCAACAGTGAAGCTGTGTGCCTAATCGTTCAGATTCCAAAGGACCTGTTCCTTGTGTAGGCAAACACGATTTTCCCACGGAGGACCTTGCCATCTGCCGTCGAGGGACCAGCGTATTGCCAATATCATGTTTGGAAGTAAAAACGGTTCCAACAAACCGGCCATAGCTCAGTTGGAAGAGCATCAGACTGTAACAACTACTGCTATCTGGGTGTCCCCAGTTCGATCCTGGGTGGCCGGACTTCCTTTTTTGTCTTTATTGGGCTGCGCCTTACTTACTTTTTAATACTTTTTGAGTACCCCATCAAATCGAACTTCAAGACTGCAAGACGCAACCGCAACTCTGCTGGGGCCACGCTTCGAACGGATTACAGATGGTGAGCTGTGACAAAGCACCGCCATGCCTGGACGATGGTCGACCGGCTTGCGGCGGTTGTGGGCGTGAAGTTATGTTCGCGTTGTTGGACCGCCAAAATAAAGTTTGACACACAGGACAGATTACATTCATGGCCGAACACTCGGTGCTGTTTCGCTGAAATAACGTCTTCCCGGCGCAGTGAGGTATTTCGAGGACAACAATCTGCGAAGGATGGAGCAGGAGCCGGGCCATCCTCCAGGTCAAAATGAAAAGGACGACGACGAGCTCTTCAAGGTGCCTCCTCTTCCAGTAGAGATTATAGACCTCATTTGAAGAGGCTTATGATGCCATGTCTACAAGAGTCACAACGCCATACATGACGAAGCTGCTGCTTTTGGAAGGCGGCCATCACGGTGATTTGGGGTTCAAAGCGCTCCTTCAAGGGTTCTATGCAGATATCTTTTTATATTCCAAGTACTATTTCAATATGGTCATGGATGACGAGGATGTCCTCTACTTGCTGACATGCGTGGTATATCGCAAGAAACTTCTCGATTCTTTCTTGACCCTGGGGCTGCTCACCCCCGAAAGGCTCTACCGCTTGTGCTGCCAGAATTGCTTGCCTTTTGCCGAAGTTTTCCTGGACAGGCCCGACATCGTTCGGGCAATACCATCACAACTTGAGGATCTTTTGGCTACGACGCCCTCTCAGTTTTGTTCCATTATATTGAATAGGATTGAGGATATCAATACTGAGGACATCAGCGCTGTTATTGAACGTGGATTGGTACGCAAACAGTATCCACTGGGTACCGTCAAGATGCTGACCCGGCGCGGATTTCGCTTCTCCAAAGCACTTGTGCGCCAATTGTTGGATGGCGATCACCTGGGTTCAGTCGAGTTTCTTGCCCGCAATTTCCGAATTGACGGCCTAGTGGAGGAAGAAGACATTGAAGCGCAGCGCATTATTCAAGGTTTGGCCCAATGTCCTGATCTGTTCCATAAGCTCGCCACACCGTTATTTCCGTGTATGTTTTATTTAACAACGTCCCATATTAAGGGCATTGTGGAAATCGTGGATGATGCTTTAGTCTTGACCACGTCGGCGGATGCAAATGGCGTGTACCGTATCCTGCACTTTTCGCTTGGAAAGCTATGGGCCGAACATGGAGGACCCAAAACCCTGTCTTCATATGTGGGTTATGAGCTAGCAATGAGACTTTATTGGCGTTGTCTCAGAATAATGTACCTCGGCTTGGATGAGTGCCTGTGGGGCCGGCGGGGACATATGGAACAGGTGCACCACTACGGGGTATATGAATCTGGAGCTCTCGGGAGCCCTGAAGAAGAAGAGTTTGACGAAGTGACCTCGTACCTGCCCGAACTGACCTCGTGCCTGGAGTCGTTCGGTGTATCTTACCAGACATATCTGGCCAGCCTCGTCAGCGACCCGTTTGTACCGGTAGAGGACAACGCGGATAGTCTCGCAAATTTCAAACCCAATTATTGCAGGGAGTACTTGCGACGTTCCCTTTGCAATAGATCGGATCTTCCACAAAGCTGGCGAGACGTACGATTCTGAATCATTAGAGTGGGCCGCCGCTTGCGGTGTCACTTGACACGGTGCATTGGAAGAACGGCACCAGAGCGATGGTTCGTAGACACGCCCTCGTGCAATCACAACTTTTGCCCGCGAAGTTGGGAAAACGG
The DNA here is from genome assembly GCA_025558075.1 of Gaertneriomyces semiglobifer. Lineage (NCBI taxonomy): Eukaryota > Fungi > Chytridiomycota > Chytridiomycetes > Spizellomycetales > Spizellomycetaceae > Gaertneriomyces > Gaertneriomyces semiglobifer. Next base: position 94,964 of record JAHLKF010000010.1, on the reverse strand, counting down.
ATGGACCTTCTTACTACCATGAAGCCACCGCCAACGTTGTCCACGTCGGTTGCACTGACCTTGCACACTCTGAACTTTTTTATCGCGGAGGTGAGAAGCGATGATATCACTCACTTGGATGGGGCTAGATAGATCGGTAGCATAGCGCATTGCCGCCGATACATGGCGACATCGTCATGCAGTTCAAATGTTGGACCATGCGGTCATGTATCACAAAAGTAGCTACATGTTACAATGCAATCATAGCAATAGCCGAACGGCGTCCACGATTTGTTCTCCATGCCCAAATTGCCGGTTTTACATCAAGTCCAATATACCTTGTGAATCCGGCGGAATTCTATCGACGGCACCGGAACTTATCGTAGGGGGGCAGGACTGTGAAGCAAAGCAATGAGGGTGAACTGGATTCTCCATGGAAAACCTCAATAATGTCGTTCACGCAGCCTCAGCGCTTCATTCCTTGGGAAGTAAAGAATTTACCATTACAGTCCCTTTCGTGCCACCGGGACTTACGCTGTCAATAGCAACAAAGACTCAAAGTCGATAGTCCTTCGTGATCGCTGCTGGATGGAAGCAGTGGCCTGATAACATGCCCGGGCCGCCAACCAATAATGAGACCCGTGCAGAGACGGCTTATGGAAAGTCCCACTCCCTATACGCGAATATGAGACTCTCATCAACGCCGGTTGAATGGCAGACAATCCCTGTATAAACGATTCAGACCTTTCAAGTAGCTCTTCCTCTTCTTCTGTGTAGTCGCTCTTAAAATCAAACGCTTTTCGGAGCTCGTCTGATGCCTACAAGTTGCAAAGTTAAACCCAGCGGGAGCTTAGGTATCGCGACCAATCACTAACTGACCAGCGGCTTAAGCTTTTCCGCCACTACTCGACAGCCCAAATGCACTAGAGGCCGAATATCCAGATAGTTCGCGGCAAGGATGATCTCGAATATGTGATCTGTGTTGACTTGCACAAACGTCGCATCCCACTCATCCATCTCGCCCACTTTTTCTCGCTTATATGCCCCTTTGTCATTCTCAGGAATACAGAGCAGTGCACCTTTGTGGTGGTCGCAGTACTCAATGACCTTTTCGAGAATCTTGCCTGAGATGTTTGGGAGAGGAATGGGTTCGTCGGCTTCCCCGATATCTTCCAGCATGTCTTTCAGTAGGGGTGAGCGTTCAGCTACCGCTCTCTCGATTGTAAACTCTTGGTTGTCGGAGGCACGTAGGACGACAGGCATGGTTGCGTGGTGTAGAGAGAGAATTGTCGATGGTGCGGACAGATGCCTGGTTCGCTGATGGAATGTGTGGGGTTGGTTATGTTAGGCAGATGAACCGTTTACGTTTTTTTTGATTTTGGAAATTCCGCAAACCGCGGAGACCGCCGGTTTTGGTCCGGAATTTAAATTCGTGGTTGTGTCTGCCCCTGAAAAAGGAACTTCCCGCGGGTCAGCGAATTTAAAGAAAGCAGTTCAAGGAAAGTACACGATCGGGTAGTTAAAACCCTATCTGAGAAAGTACGTGGAATTTAAGATACTGTCCAAGTTGGTTTGTGGACCTGAAAGGTTGTACTTTTTGAGTACGATTAGGCATTGGCGAGCGACATTGCCATATGGTGATTTCATTTAAAACTCCTCATCAGCTTTGTAGATTCAGTTCTGTGCAAGATGTTTCTGTGATTCAGGTGTACATATACACATGCGTGGTCAATTCCCCTCAAGATAACTAAAACAAAAGACATCTCTAAAAGTGTGTACCCACACCTAAGCCGTTCGTCTCTAACCGTTGTTTCTGTATGTACAAGTGCCTGTGTTTCAGGGCGGTCGTGCGTGTTGCAAATTTCCGTAGTCTACTTTTCCCGCCCATAAGTCTCAATCAACATTCTTCTCCATTTCTCCATTTCCGTGCTGCGTTTTCGCGCCAGCGCCCTGCTTGTCAGTAAGGACGTCTGTTCAACAGACGTTTCCTCCATTCGCATGTAACCCGGTTGTGTGACGTATTGTGCGTATTCGGCGTACAAGTTGCTGTGTCGGCGAGTGTTGAGTGAGGGAGATTTAGCGGGCGTGGGAGGTGGGATTTCAGACTGAGCGGAGTGGGAAGGTGTGGGATAAGACTGGTTGATGTCTGTGGCGCTCCGCATGGCGTCAATGACGGGGTCAATGCCCATGTAAATAGTCCGCTCTTCGTCAAACTGTGTTGGTGTTCGGGGAGATGCACTATCATCCGCGTCGGAACCTCGGAGAACACGGCCCATTTTCCCAAGTTTCCTCACTAATGATCCGACACCAGCACCAATCATTCCGCTAGTACTTGTCGTGAAGGACTTAATCGATGGCGCTGCTGTAGGAGACGGCAGTTGAGGTTGGGAATATGATCGTCCTCTGGTGACGTGCTCCTTTTGCGTTCGTACATCCACTTTGGAAGAAGACTTGAGGAGCCGGATAATGCGGCCGGGTTTTGCAGCATCGTGGGTCCGTGTGTCCACCTCGTTCTCCTTGTCGACACTGACCATACGACCCCGACCTTTCAGTTCTACTATGATGTCTCCCAAGGGAACGGTTTTGAGTCTTGAAGACGTTGAGACAAGAACGGGCCCGGTTATTTCGTTCACGTTGTTCCCGAAAGCCTCTACGTTTGGTCGCACGTGGTAGGGAGTCGTGAACGAGCTGAGGTTGGTGATGTCGCCGTATGGTAAACCGCGACGAGTCAACGTCAAATTCTTAGTGGTATTGTACACCGGAGGGGCGTGAGGTGCGGGGTCCAAAATTTGCAATCGCGTTATACGTCGCGGGTCGCCATTCATTTCAGAAGCTGGGTCCATGACGGGAGGTGCGATGGGTGGTGGTGGTGGAATGTTTAATCGCGGTGGATGCGGATGACTCCGGTTTGTCCTATCCAAGAACGTCGATCGTGGATGCTGAATTGCTACATACGTCGCGAATGCTTGAATAGACTCACGACGCTTGGGTGCGACTGGAGGTACAGCCGGTGCAACGAGTGGAGCAAGCTCCGGCTCTCCTTCTGCGGATGGCGCTATGGATGGAGATTTCTCCGGGGCCCTTTCGTCCAAAATGGCAGTAGCATGGCTGTCGTCCCGTATCGTCTGATCATCTCTGTAATCGACGCTACTCAGTTCAACATTGTCGAGCGGGTTCGTCTTAGAATGGCTGCTGCGAGATATTGTGTCACTCTTCATGTTCCCTATGACACTTGCCCTACCATCGGTGCTGTAAGGCACAAGGGCTTCCACACCGTTCACCCGATTGGAATCTCTGATGCGTTCCATCTCCTTTAGTCGTTCCCTCACAACTGGATCATCGATCTGCATGACGAGGCTGGTGAGCGCTTTCGGTCGGGATCCCATGGGAAGATGAAACTTTTTCACAGTTACTGATGGTGCGCCCTCATCATCGCGTGATACAGCGTGAGACCGCTCCTGACGATGCGATAAAGATGAATCTGGGGAAAGGGCCACGGTAGGCGACGGAGGTGGAACATTTGTGCGTTGCGGCGGAAGGGGTGTAGATACGAGGTCTTTATATTCATGCTCCAGTTGCGCAAGAAGATCTGATACCGCCGTAGATGCTGCGGGAGCGGGTATTTGGGAAGGGACGGTTTCATAATAATACGTGCGGCGCGAGGAATGCCACTGTGACAATTCACCCGGACGGTTCGACTTGCTGGGTCTCCTCCGCGACCAGCGCTTCGGCAGCGTTTCGAATGGTTTTTCGTCACGTCCAGAGTCCTTATGGTCACGTTCTTGTGCATCGACTACATTCGCTTCCGCCTTGGCCATTTCGTTTTGCTCCAGTTCCTGTTCCCTCGGATCATCTTCAGATAAGAGGTCTGTTAAAGGTTTGCTCACGGCTTCAACGGCTTCCAGAAACCCATCCTCCATTTTCACCAGTTGCGCCTCCAACATTTGATAATGATCCGCTGCCGCAAAATCCACATCGCCCTCATCCGTATCCACTTTCATGGGCGACGCCAGTTCACTTTCGAGAGCCTTTAGCATGTCTTCTTTAGCCTCAAAATCTTTCCAGAACTGCGAGCTCCTTTCTGGGAATTCGCTCATATACGAATCGCGGATACCAGCATCGTTTGCCGAGGCTGTGCTTGAACTTTCCTCGGTCTCCATACTCGGCTCGTCCTGCACAAGGCTCTGGTCTGCTGCTACATTATATTGATCCAGTTGTTCTTTCAGACGCTCCAGTTCCCTCTGCCTTTCTGCCAAGTAGCTCAGATTGTCGGTTGACTCTTTATATTCCATTGCAATAGGATTGCTCGATACTGCCGGTGAAATCACTGCCGAGATTTCTTCATCTTGTTCGACAAGCGGTTCCATGGCCATGCGCGGGAGCGTCGATCGCGTTGACGTAGAGGTTCTTGGTTGGTGGTACGCGTTATTTGCAGAAGAAGGTTGTCGTGGCCCCAAAGGGAATGCAAACGAAAATGCTTCTGGTGACAGCGGGCTAAGCGGAGAATCAACGGATGCCGACATGTTGCATGCTCTGACACGTTCTTCCCACGAGTACGAACGAGGCCGTCCCCACCCCGCCTTCCTTTTCTATATCTATAATCTCTACTACACAATACACGTATGTGTACTCCACCACCGCCCCTCCGCAACTGCCTCTTCACCTTCTTCTTCTTTTACTCCACTCATTCACAAAGCTGTTGATCACTGCGCATGCTGAAACGCGTTCGCCGTGCGGCCGCATCACTCCGTGTGCGTCTGCAACGCCACAGTTGCCTGGAAATAGACCCTCGTTGAAATGCCTGTGTCCATACGCATAACGCTCATGAACATATGGTGGAATTGAATAGGAGCACTGTGGAGATCCGACATCACTTAATTTTAATACTAGTAGCCGAATGCCCACAGTGCGTATGCATAGGGGCGGAGAATAAAAGACGACAGTATATATATATATATATAAGTAGTGGGAGCATTGCACCCTGGGGCGCCCTCATCATTCATGTTCAGTGGTTCCACAGAGAGAGGTTACTGTATATGTAATGTGCTCGCCTGCCGGCTTGCGCCTCATCGTTGAACAGCAACTCGCTTTAATTTCGAAGGCCGATATATAGCCATTAAGGAGTCCGTCCAAGTTCATCCTTAAGTGGTTATATTTGTTTACCTGGAAACGTGTACTCATGTTTTAGGTTACGGTCTTGAGTGTTAAGAGATCGCTTTGACTGACGATATGCACTATATTATATATATGGCTGGTCCGGCGCTGTGCCCAGTTGCGCATATACTCGGTTAAGTACCATGGGTGTGGAGGCGACCAACTTGACATGCATATGGGGAGAATAGCTTGTCCAATTCTGTGTCATCGTCATAGGCATTTGTGAGATCCTAAGTGCACAGGCTTCAAGGGCTTAAAAATAACTTGGATCTTCATCGCCACCACCACTATTACTACTATTATTTGAAAAACATGTCATAAGGATGCGCCTCGCGGAAGATTGTCGTTGACCATTTTATGTAAAATTTATTTGCTGGATGCGCGACAATTAGAACCCACGGCCTGGTCTTTGAACGTTTCCTTACGTTGGGGGTTAGATTCTAAACGTTGGCACGGAGCCTCATAAGATGTCTCTAGCAAAGTTTCTTACCTCGATGATCAATTCGCGCTTGCAATTGAGCCCGAATTTGCGGAATTCTGTTCGTCACGAAGTAAATGATCACACCTATCGCCATGAATTTCCATGTTTCGGACTTGACCAGCTGATGTGACCGATAGTCGTAAGATTCTTCAGCCGTGTAGTACATTAACCCGGGCAGTAGCAGAACCAAGATATCCCAACATGTCACACGCGAGGTCCATAAAGGAGGGCGAGCAAATTCCATCAACTGTGAAAATGCTGAAGTAAATCTGTCAGGCGCTATATGGGAGTCTTGCACAGAATTTGAAACCGGTTCCCCGTCCAGACTACTGGTATGAGGAGACGAGCGCCGCCTACGTGCTGCAGAGTCTCGAAGAAACTCCTGCACGTGCATCTGATTGAAGAATGCGCGTTAGTTATCTACTAATGCTGACCAATCTTCCAAGGCGTTTCCCTTCCTAACCTTTCGAGATGAACTAGCTTGCCTGTTGCGATTTCTCTGCGCTAAACGCTCCCTTGGAGTGGGAATTCTGCTGACGGGGCTTTCACGGGATTCGCCCTCTGTAGTCTTATCACAGCCTGATGATGGAACAATTCTTCCAGACGCCAAGAGACCTCGCAGCTTGAAGATCACCCAAGGGCAGAATGTGGTCGCAAGCAATATATCGTCACAAACAAACACATCGTTTGGAGCTTCCATGTGAGGACGTAATCCTATTCCACGAAGCAGCTCCTGTCCACCATCAACTGCCCAGACTTTGCCAGCGATCACAGAGCTGGATGTGTCAAGTCTGTGCACTTGGGAACCTTCGTCTATTGGCAAGATGGATTTGTCGCTTTGCAAGCTGCCAAGCATGTCCACCAGACTGCGGACAACGATGAGAGTGTTGGACACACAGGCATGAGCGACAGCTCCTCCATTCAATGCGATGATATAATCGGTTGTTGCGTTGAAGGACAGCTTTCGGGGTTGTAAGGAGAGCTCGAATGCCAACGCCTCCTGGGTAATCTCGTCCATCAGCTTGTAAAATTCCTCACTGTGATCCGAGTGCACATAATGTGCGAGCTGTGTCGATGATGCGACGGCATGCATAAATAAGAGAAGTCGTTTGAGCAGCGACCCACAACGCGTACCTCGTGGAAAAGTGTCGTTCGTATATCCTCATAACTACGGAATTGCAAGCTTGGATTGGCGGTTGCCGCAGTCAACATGTTCCGCAGAACCAAGTATATATCAGACTTGCCGCCGTCGTAATGGCGATGGAATCCATGGCATGCCACCGACACGGATTTTACGTTGACGCGCTTTGGGTCATACTCTGCCAGTACTTGACATATCCAATTCCTGCGGTGCATGACCGCCAAAATGCCCGGTTCACTGACCAAACTATTCAGGATATAAGTGGAGTAACCCTCTGAAGCAGAATCTATTGTAGGCTTATTCAGTATCAATATAACAAACCCGAACAAAATCATGCTTCACCTGTGGACCAGCCACTTTGAATGGATTCGATTTTCAGAAATCCGCTAGTTCGGCCCTGTGCTTGCATTTTTGCAACTCGCAAAGAACAGCGATGCCTAGCCTTTGGAGGCAGTGGTCCCCCAGCTGGCATTTTAAATCGTTCATCTTCATTAGCGCTGGCAAAACTTACAACCTCGTGAAGGATGCTTCTTCCGTCGAAGGCTCACAACCAGAAGCCGTTATGTGATGCATGAAAAGAGCCCATCACTGTTTATTATTTTCCGCTGCGGCGTACGCCCTATCTGGATTGAACATCAAAAATAACCGCGTCCACTGGTTCGACGGAAAATTCTTGACATCGAGAGTCCATAACCTTGGAGGTACACCTACATAGTTATTAGTACTCACGGTACTTGATACGCTGCACTTTTCCGCCGCACACAAACATTGTGTGTGGATGAAATCATATTTGCAGTCGGCAAGTAATCGCGAGGACATCGATTGTGAGATCTTAATGAATAATATATTGTTTGTTTTTGAACTTCCTGAAGCTCGGCGTTGCCCTGTAGGCTTCTTCAATTTCCGAGTCAGCTCCTCGAGGCACAATGTGCACCTTAAGTTGCATTTGATGAAATGCGTCAACTGGATAAATTTCCCCAAAGTGTTCCAGCATCGAGACATCGAAAACAAGATCTGCCGAACACAGACCGGCAGGGAGTCACAGTTGCCAGTCGTTCTCCAACCAATGTAACAGAGGCGATCCTTCGACCCATCCTTGGCTTTGCGGAGAGTGTCTTCCGCCACGCACCAGTCATCGACCCACGCAGCCTTCTTCCCTCCCCCCACACGACTGCCATTCCTGCGTCCATGACCAGTACCATGCCTTGCAGCTTTCAATGCTCGGGCCTCCTCCCTGGCATCGGATGCTTGCAGTTTGCGGTACTTGGATACAGGAATCGGCTCCTCGCGGGATGTAGTATCCTCGTGGTGTTAACTGGGAACTGATTCGGTCCCATAATTGCTCGAAGACTGACAAGATGAACCTTTCTCACCAGAAAACGCGGTATGCAGAGATGCATGGAGAATGAATGATCATCAGACAAAGTGGTGTACCTCTCTTCCGTAACGCTTACTATGTTGCAGTGGAGTTTACAATCGATTTACTGCCGTTCATACATTAAAGCGCTCTCGAGCTGACAGTAAATGGCACCACCGGGTTGTACTTTCGAAACACCCGGCGGATTATGTTATGTGATCCAGTATGCGGCACCGTGCAAGTGCGTTCACACATCTGGCGAGTCCTGCTGAGGGCATTTGCGCCATTGGACATGGTATTTGGTGATGTGGATGTGTACGACAGAGACCTGTGCAAAAAATTATATAATAAAACTGATGCAGGAACATCTGACAAGATAAAATCCAACGGCAAAAAAGGCCCCAACACCAAGTATCAAGGGAAAAAAGCCGCAAGAAAACAAACGAACGCGCGCATCAAACACCAGTGGATGAGCCAGCTGGTGAACCGTTGTGTAGCTCCTTCAACAAAGCAAGGCACTCTTCTCTTGACAGCAACATCATGGCTGATGCCGCTGCCATTTGAATTGGTAATGGCGTCTCTGGGAAATTTCCATGATGGGAAGAAACCGCATACCCCATTCGCGAAAACCCAGCAACTTTGGTGGGTGGTGTGAAGCTAATCCACGGCTTTTGAAGAAAACAGAGTTCAGGGAAGCCGTAGTTCTTCGAATCTGTGCAATTGTTCTCACAGTCTTGGGCATCCGCCGGAGTTGCCATGAAACACTTCCGGTCTTGCTATGGATGGACAAGTTTACGGGCGGGACTAAACTCGTAGCTTTGAATGCTCCGGGAGGGATCACGCCTGCCTGCTGCGTCAATAGTCTATTAGCAGAGTCTCGATTATCAAACCCAGAATGGCAACACGAACTGCTATCCCAATTTATTTTGGGGTTGATGATTGAGACTCTCTCCCGCCCGGCCTCACGGCGGGGAACCTAAATGAGAATGGTCATCCGGGTTAGCGCCCATGTCAGCGCTGATGGCGCGCCAGAGAGGATTCCCTACAGCAGGCAAGTCGGTGTCTAAGCACAAGCTTTCCACCCCTGCGATCCTGTAAACCGTATTGCGACCAAAATGGGAACGGCAAGGCGAATCATCTAAACAAAAGTCACTGGTCAGCCAAGATTCGCACAAGATCATCACTCCGTAGACACCACGACAAGCAGCCCCCCGATTGCTGCAGCCCCAGCAGACAACGAACCGCAAGCGGCTCGAAGTCCCGATAGATACCACAACTCGCTAGATGGGACTGATAGGAATGGCCGCAGCAAGTTGCCGAGTACCCAGTCGACCCCGTAAATACCGCGACAAGCAGCCCCCCGATTGCTGCAGCCCCAGCAGACAACGAACCGCAAGCGGCTCGAAGTCCCGATAGATGCCACAACTCGCTAGATGAGACTGATAGGAATGGCCCCCGCAGGCTTTCAACACACACCAGCAGATGCCCCGCACAAAAACCCAGCTGCTAGTGAAACTCACCTTTATAAAGTTCCTCTAATGGTTGAGCGGTGGGAAGTGAGGAGTGCAGGCGGATGTCGCGTCGCCCTTATATACATTGTCTGGTGTCAGGGTTTGACCCATTAATTAGTGGCACAGCAATTCATCTACGCGATGGCGCAGTCATGCATGTCATTGTTGAAAACTTTAACTGTGTCGCTATCCGCCGCTTCAGTCCAGTAAGTCCTTGGACAAGATGCTGGATGTTGGCCACATCGTTGAATACACTGGGGACCTTTCACATAAAGAGAGTTCGCATGAAGTCGCACCAGATGAAAGACGGGTTGCCACAAGTCCAAGCAACTTTAATCCAGTTGTCTGGGGTCCATAGACCTCAACCTCTTCCAAGTTACTTTTCTCCAGAAAATGAAAGCCACTGGCAGAAATCGAAGAGTGCGTCCTCCATATAGCGAACGAGTTTACGGCAATCCGCGCGGTTGGCCTTGGAATCCCGGTTAATGATCTTTTGTTCCTTCCATAATGACAATCTCTGATTCCTCCGCGTTCCTCAATACTAGGAAGCCAAATTCATCCAAATTTCGACCTGTAGCCTTGCGCGTGGATGGGCTCTGTTGCTTCTGCTTCCTATTGCCGCTCGCTTCTGAGCACATCTCACCTCTCACAATCCGCACAGAAGGGATGCACAGCAGCAGCCGATCGATAGCGGAAGCCCACACTCAATAAGTTTCCTAGTGCTAGTGCTAGCAATGATGTTCAGATTGCTTCGGGTGGTAGCGTTGCCTTCCATGTGAATAATTATGATACGTCTGTTCATTCCCTCGAAGTCCTCCAAACGTGGCATTAATAAGTTACAGCACGCTTGTTACGGGCTATTTACGACAATTAGTGCCCGAGAGCTGCGTTTCCGAGGTAGGTCGAGTGCAGAACGCTGATCGCCCGAGACTTGTCGAGGGCTATTCTAGATCTACACTACACGACACCACCAAGCTGCAGTTTGAGGGCACTGATTGTCGTAAATAACCTGCGCGCGGTGCTATGGCGTGCTTTTCAATTGCGCGCGTGAACGTCGACGTTGTCCAGGAGTCGGGAAATCTGCATCTCCATTGTGCGTTTTGTACACTCTCGTTTGAGCTCATTGGGGAGGTCGTTGATCCTTTCCTCAAACTCAGCTCGGGGATTCGGACAATCAAAACAACCAGTAGCGGTTGCAAATTTAACCTGTGCAAAACATAACATTCACTGGACGCTTCATCAGAAGCTGACTTGCCAACGGCATCACATACCATGGACTTAGTCAACGTATCATTTCTCAATTACATGGCCTGCAGCGCTGCTTTTGGGTTTCTTAAGGGAATGAGGGATGGGTTAGATTCGGATTTTCAATGAGAGCATCGCTCATAGCCACTAGAATTTCCCACTCAAAACACCTGCGTCGGAACTAGAATGCAACAGCTAGGATACAAAGATGCGTCGTAGCACAAGCCGAGGCATTTTTTGCGAACAATGATGGCCGTGCCGCCTTCGTCATAATTCCGAACATCGAGCGTTTGAACACCCGGAGACCACGCATTGAACGTCCAGTTCCGGAGAGAAAGACACAGACCCTTTTCGACAAGGAGGCAGCCCAGTCGGACCCCTTTCCAAGCTATAGCACAGCCTGAAGCGTGCGTGGGTTCCAGCTTAACAGAGAGAAAGGCGAGCCAGACCGGCTGGAGTCAAGAGCCGTATGCAAAGCGCCATCAATGTTACTCGGGCCCGCGGGAACTTTATCTGAGCTTCTTCTCTCCACAGCATTCAGCCCTGGAACGCAGGATCTCGTCATGTCGAAGTACGGCTGCAAAGCTGCCTGGGGCCTGTAACGGCCAATGACCAAATGGCGGTACTGGATGGAAACAGCAATGCAGTTTTTACGAACGTGGGACTTCGAACGCCGTACCCCCAGCCTCCTCCCGCAAACCACGAAGGAACTTGACATGCGGACAGCAGCCGAAGCGGATCACATCCACGATACATGACGAGGACCGATTTGGCGCAATTCAGATACGGCTGCAAACATTGCCAACCCCAGAAATACCAACATTGAAGAGTCTGTAGACAAGTTTGCAGTCTTTACGAACGTGGGCACCATCACGAACGCGTTTCTGGCAACACACCTCGGTCGTCCTGAAGGAGTTCACCACCAAGCCAGCGGAACAACGCTATGCTTACCTTATCTCGTCCGATGCTGGAGCAACTTCCTCTTCTTTCCTTTCGGGGCATAGCTGGAAATGATGTATGCTACTAGGGTGGTTGTCAGCTGAGTATGCGTTCGTGAGGGAAGTGTTCCAAGTGCGAGAACCCGTCATGTGGTGATTGTTAAATGAGTTAATATGAAGAGACGGGAAATGTTCCCACGCGCATGCCTGTGCCACCGTATATGTGACTGTGCCACTTGTCAAAGTATATATAGAAGACCACTCGCATCTGGCACATTTTCACAACACCCAAGACTTTGAGAAAACCAATTGAGCTGCGGCAGGGTGTGTAAGGCGTGTTGAGGGAAACAACGTCCATGGCAGCAGTGTGTGTTCATGTTAGGTTGTGGTAATCAAATGTGCATGGTAACAGAGTGCGTTGAGGGTAACAAACTCGACGAGTGAGTAATGCGCGGTGAAGGAAACAACTCGAAGAGTGGGGTAATGCCTGGTGAGGGAAACAACCGGTCGCGTTGGCGGAGAGTGGGGAATGCGTGGTGATTGAAAGCCACCGTTGCTTTGGCAGAGAGTGGGGAATGCGTGGTGATTGAAACAACAGTCGATGTTCACAGAGTGGAGAATGCGTGGTGATTGAAACAACCGTGGGTAGAGCGGGTTGTGGTTAATCAAGAACGAAAATAAATATACTCTGTACAAATGCGCCACTGGCACCTGGTGTCGCCTAATGTCAATGCTATCTCAACCGCTGTACCACGGCCCTCTAAGTCTACACTACGAAGATGTCGATTTGTCCCTTTGATGCCAAGAACGTGAGCACAGGGAAACAGCCCGGGTAGTGATTCAATATTGACTGCAAATAAGTGCTGCTGCTTTCCGGCAGTGATTTCGCCGTGGCGAGGAAGGCGTAAATCCTTTGAACTGGCAAGCCGTAGTACTTGTGAATAAACACGACACCACGCTCGAGCTGAGCCAGTTTTCTCTTCGTGACAGGGTCGTTATAATACAAACCACGGATGGTGGCTTCACCTATGACGATCAGGTTTGGTTCGCTGCTAGATCCAGCTACTTTGTCTCGAAGATAGCTGATCGATGGATCAGCTATCTTCGAGATAAAGTCAGTAACAACTGGCGTTCCCGGGGCGGTGTTGGGCAGTGAAGTGATAGCCGCACCACTACCGGGTTTATGAGCAAAGAAAATGCACTTAATTTCAATGGCGCTCGGTCGTAGCTTCACCGGTATGGAGTGGGTAGCCCAAGCTGTCTCATAGTTTTTTCCCAGTATGTTCCACATTGCGCGAAAAGCCTTCTCGACTGGGGCATCATCTACGCAGTTTCATTGTAACAGAGTGTAAGTCCTGCACCAAAAAATTTCAAAAAGAAAAACGAACATGTATATACCCTGAAAATGAAACGTACGCCCGTGCAGCAAAAGCCCTGCAGGGTTCAAGATTTCGAGTTCCCAAGTAACCCGAATGTGCGAAAGCATGTCATTGCGAGCGATCTTTTCAAATAAGTATCCGACATTTCCGTTGAGCCGCCCAATGTCACGCCTGACAGCCGCCACCTTTTGATTAACGCCCGCCACATTTTGATTGAGGGATGCCACATTTTGTTTGAGGGCTGACACTTCTTGGTGGACGGTCGACACCTGGTGGCTGACAGTCGCCAGACCTTGCATGAGACCATTCATTGCATGAAACAGAGCGGTATGCGTCGAGCTCGCATCAAGGGGGATAGTGATGGGCTTATAAATTGCGGTGTCAATGTCCTGTGCTTCGGCTTCCTCATGCACACTTTGCTCAAAAAGGTCACCCACCCCCTCACCTAAACCCTCATCCCAACCTTCATCCGTACCCTCGTCCAAATAAAACTCTTCTGCTTCATCTTCTGAAGGCGAGGTCATATCGAGGCCTTGATCATCAAGCATCGGCTGGGAAGGCATTAGTGTTACATTAATTAACGGACGCTTAGATGCCCAGCAAGCCTCACCAGCTGCTCCATCTCCTCGGCTGCCTGGACCTGGGACGAAGTACTCATGCGCTGAAAATCACGGGTTGCTTCGACTGGGTCCTTCACGGCTTCGGCAGTCATCAAAGCTGTCCGCGGACTTTCGACTGCTGCTGCATAGAGAGGTCCCACAGCAGGTGCATAATCCGCGCAATAGGAGCTGATGGCTGTCGGAATATTTGTCACAATCGTTGGTGCGCTCTGCTCCGAAGCCTCGGCCTCTAGGGAAGATGCGACAGCTTCCATTTCGGGTGAAGGCTTTGGGGCAGTCTCTTCAGGTAGAGGTTCCAAAGGAGCTGGAGGCTCCTCAACCGGCGCCAATCGATCCATATCTAGACATTGGGTAAGCATCAACGAGTGGCGGCGTCAACCAGCCCCAAGCACCTTACCGTGCCATCTCAGTATTGTTCTCTTGGCCGCGCATAAGAAACAGTGGGGGTTCTGCTGCTTCCACAAGAACGCCATGAAGCTTAACTCGTGCTTTGAAGCAGACAAGTCCACCGTCTCGGGAACAGGATACACGGCTGGCGTGGTAACACGAGTCCTCATGGGTTTTATCCCGCAATATGCCAAGTGAACATCATGCCGTCCCACCCAACCCTTTGTCTTCGGGTGGCCCTTTAACTTTTTCAAGGCTGCGAGGATGACTTCAGAGTGGAACACGATGCGAGTAGGGTCCGCTGCAATAATGTCTCCCATAGCCAGCGTGAAACTGGCAGATGTTGCTTGATTCAGGATCAGTTCGTTGTGTGATAACAGTTATGAAAGCGTTGGGGACGAGGGCGGACCGGGGTCAGGCAGTGGCTGATGTATATCTGTCAGTGAGCACGGGAAGAAAAATGGGAGGAAACAAAAAAAGGGATGAAGACGGTACGAACGGCAGTCAACTTTGAACGTAAGTGAGAACAAAGCGGCCATGAAGAAGCCTTTTATACACCAGCGATTGTTTTTTTTTAATGACTTTTTGACAGTTGAGACTTTGAGAGCCTTGAAAAAGCATCGGTCGGATATGAGTGACCAAATTTGCGTGTGGTTTCTTATGTGATCACAGAACTAGATCTAGAGAAAATATCTGCCCTAAAGCTGACTCGAACGAAGCATGCGTATCCGGTGGAGAGCGGAGAGTGGGTTGAGCGGATTGTGTTAAAGCAACGGTCGATGTTAATGGGTAGAGCGTGGCCATTGACATAACCAGTCCGTGTTAGCGAGAGTGGGTTGAGCGGATCGTGTTAAAGCAACTGTCAATATTAGCAAAGAGTGGGGAACGCTGATCATTGAACACATCCGGTCGCTTTGGCGGAGTGGTTAACGCGGTGGCCTGCTAAGCCATTTCCTTCTGGGAGCACAGGTTCGAATCCTGTAGGCGACGATTTTTATTTTGTGTTTTTCGTTCGCTGTTGTTGCTCGCTGTTCAATGATCCGACTTGGGAACATTCTCCCCAGGTCAAATGGTTATCGTAGCATCTATCACCAAACAACAATCCTGTACTCGCCCGCTCGAAGAGCTGCTGCAGCAGCGTTATGGGTGTGCGCCCAGTTGTAACACCTGTGGTGTCACAACCTCTTTGACCTTTGAAGCTGGCAAGCTGCGCTCTTGATCTCGCGGCGTCTACCAAATCAGCGGAACGCAGTTACCAACAACCGCCTCCAATTGCTTTCCCGAAGGCTTCTTTGCCAGAAAGAATTCCGAGAATGGTAAATTAACGCAGATAATAGGATTTTTTTTGGATAAATTGATGTAGATCATTGGATTTTAGGTTCTTGGATCTGGAACACAGAACTGGTATATGACCGTGACCACTCCCTTTGGTGTCGACATGTCGGCCGACTCTGCCTTGCGAAGGCATGTAGATATATAGATAGCATAGATATGGCCGTCCCAGAATTGGGAACCTCCTACTGTCCCAGGCAGGCACACAGAACCCAACCTCATAGCAGCAACTACCGAAAGAATGAGTAGGTGTCCAGTTGAGATTGCTTTCTGTATACTGTAACAAAGATGTAGACTGACCCATTACCCTGCTGCAAAACTTAATACAACTACCAATGTCATGGCACTTGCCATGATGGCCGCCGGCGCTACGGCCACCGCCACTCTTGCTCTTGCAGACGCCGGTCCCGACGTCGCCTTCACTTATGGCACACTCACCTTCGTGTAGAAGCCTGCATCGCAACCGCGACAGACCCCTGCGCAAAAGTCGCCAACAACCAACAGATCAGCCCGGATACTGAGGTCTACTGGCGGCTCTATGGTCTGAGTGACAAAGACCTCTTGGGCTCCTTGGACGACTTTGAGCTGCAGATTGGGCAGACTGTCTCGGTGCGTCTTTCGACCCCCGACTCTGACTTGGGAACATCGGATCCACTCATAGGTGAACATGCCGGCCGGCGCAGTCTGACGGACAAGTATGTTCATTTTTCAACGTATATTTTATTAGGGCATCACCCTTGCTGCACTTCTCTGACACACACTTTTGAAATTCATGTCAACACTAGATCCGCCTTACTTGACTATCTTTCTCATGCCGCCGTGCCCATCGGCAAAACAGACCCTATTCCAATCGCCAGTTTCAAGGTGTCACGCGATGTTGCTGCTGCACTCTTCACTGGCGAGGATTTAACCGTCCACTGGATGCCAGCCATTGACCCGATGAGTTTCCCCCACCGCCGCTTTGACATTGTGTTGAATGCTACAACCACATCCGCAGGAACGGTACCGCCCCTTGCAGCCAAGTCGTCCGCTGGAAGTCACTCCATGACCTCACCTTTCCTGGCAGCTGGTGGCGTGCTGGTGTCATTGCTCTCCGTTGCCTGCTCGCTATACATGTAGTGTACTGTCTAAATGTAGCATGGGTTCTCTATGATATCATAGTATTGGTCATACTTGAACGACAACAGTTTGCACATAGTCAGTGAGCAGAACTGGAGACGGTTGCTCCGTTAGCACACCTGCTTGTACAGTCTGCAAAAAATAAACAGAGTCATTTCTGAATGAACTCCTGCAAATGCATACGAGTTTGTGAACGATTTTCAATTGCAAGAAGGAACCATTATGGCAAGATATAACTGACTCTTATTAGCCTCAGGACCGGATACACATGACAATACATACATTACACTACCACATCATCTGCTGCTTCCCTTTTCCTTTGCGGTTCGGCGGTGGTTTAGTATTTCGGTGGCCTCTCCCGCGACGGGTCGCGTCGTCCCGCGTCGACGGTGCACTGCTTCCCGTATCGTCTGATAACCCAGGCGTGCGGTCATACCTTCCGTTTTCTAACCCATACCGGTCTCGCCAATCAGGAACTTTGCCTTTTCTTGGCGTCGGTATTTCAACTCGTTTGCCCTCACTTGCCGCATTAGGAAGTGCTTTCTCGGTCGCGGCCATATTCACAACTTTGACAATGATATCGATCAACCCACCGTCTTCCTCCTCCTCAGCGGAAGCGGATGGCTTTTCGATTCGACGAAGCAGCAGTTCATCCAGGGCAGCGCGGACACCTTCAACAGCCAATGCGACCTCGCGCCTCGCCCGAAAATTAATCCATCCATCATCCATGAATAATCTGTCTTTCTTATTATCCAATGTGAGCTTGCCCCCAAAAAACGCCAACGCTGTCGGCGTAACAATCGTCGAGTCTCTGATATACACTTTGGAGGTTTTGACTTTTTCCAGATAAACCAAAAAAGGCTTGTACATGAACGAACTCGCAAAATTGACGGATGTGGGATGAATAAAGCACTGTTCGTCTCCGCGAGTGACAAATTGTGGAGTATCTCCCATGACTTTGGAGCCGCCACTACATTTGACGACATGTGGATACATTGCAGCGACAAGTAGTGATTTAAGCAATTCCACGTCGTCCGACCGTGAGTTGTACACTTCTGGCAGGGCGGTCCGGCATCCATCTCCAATTGGCAAAGTACGAGCGACGCGTTCAACATCGCGAGCACGGGTCGCCGGGAGAAAGCCAATGGAAGAAAGAAGCTCAACTAGCTGCCGTTTTATCTGCATAATCATATCTGGAAAGAGAGCCTACGTGTTACGACAACTGGCGTGCTTCTCCAAAGAACAGCAGATTCATACTCAAAGTTTTCCCACTTAAAAAGTTTTCAAACAACCACTGTCGCTCGGCCCGTCCACCATCGCCGGCGCTCTCTGCCCGTACGGTTATCCAAGAATCGTAAGCATTCAGTGTCGTCAAGTGGTCGCTTTCACAAATTTTGAATTCTCGCCTCTTCCTGTCCGCTTGATCACGCTTGTCAAACGGGGCGTAAAACGGTGATTTCAGTGACATAGCTGCAGCTACAGTAAGAACTGGGTCCAGACATTGAA
This sequence comes from Gaertneriomyces semiglobifer, assembly GCA_025558075.1. Lineage (NCBI taxonomy): Eukaryota > Fungi > Chytridiomycota > Chytridiomycetes > Spizellomycetales > Spizellomycetaceae > Gaertneriomyces > Gaertneriomyces semiglobifer. The sequence continues at coordinate 76,815 of JAHLKF010000010.1, read as the reverse complement.
AAATGCTGCCGTAAATGAGCAATTTTCCAATCTACAACGGTAAGACATAGGTTAACATCCATCTCAAGATGGGCTGCTATTTCAATAGGACCTACCCTGACATCTACGGGCAATCTACCAAGATGCCAGCCAAGCGGCGTCAGTACCTCTCGCTTAGTTAAAGCCCCTAAAGCCCGTAAGGTGTCCAGTGCCTTGTCCACGCTATCTTTGCTAGGTGGCTCAATAACTTTGGCCAGTACCTCGCTGATTTTGCCATCCAAGAACCCGAGAATCTTCACCCGCAAGCATAGCTGGTCTAATGCAACCCGCTGCATCTCTGGCAATTGCTGGGCACTCAGCCCATGCTCGTATTGGTGCGATGTAAAGAGATGAATGCATGTGCCTGTTTGAACTCTCCCTGCACGCCCACGACGCTGTAGCGCATTGGCGCGCGAGACCCACACTTCTTCTAATGATTGCATGCCCTTTCGTGGGTCATACCTGGTTTCCTTCATCTTTCCAGAATCAATCACAAAGACGACGTCGTCCACAGTAATGGATGTTTCGGCAACATTCGTTGCAATCACAATCTTGACAAACCCGTCTTCCGGACGTTGAAACACCTTGAGTTGATCTGACGGATTGAGGTTCCCATGTAAGGGTATAAGAAACTTCCCAGCCTTTGTGGATGTGCGGATCAATGAATTTCTGAGAAGCATATCGTGACAAGTAGATATCTCGGCATACCCAGGTAGGAAAATCAAAATAGCACGATTGGGCGACATTGCGGCGCTCGTGCTCCCTGTAGCACGTTCCGTCATCGTCGCATGGTGCTGACCAAGAGACGCCAGCTTGCCACCTCGGCCACCAGAACCGCGCCCATTCTTGTTCTTGACAAAATCACCACCGACGACCCTCTTTTCTACGCCGGGTATAAGCCTCTGAACAATCCAGGTTACAAGGCTCTCAATCAATGGATAATGAATGACCGCCAAATCCATCTTATTCAAAGTCTCGACCGTCCTGTTGTTCACATGTTTGTACCTCTTTTGTAAACCACTCAAGTCCAGTTCACCGTCTGGAAGAGTGTCTTCATCATCAGAAGCAGGGTTCAGGTTCTTGCCGGAAAGGCGAGGAGCTGTGTACTCTCGACCAGATGGCTCATAAGCAGTTCGTTGGACAGCATCCTCCAGGAACATGACTTCAACAGGAAACGTGCGTCCAGGTATGTGGATTCTAGGTGTGGGTGTGACAGTCTCAAAATACGATTGAAAGAGACCGGCATTGATCGTTGCAGACATGAGGATGACCTTGACATCTGGACGCGTTGCAAGCAAGTCTCTCAAAACCATTAGCAAAAAATCTGAATCAAGGGATCGCTCGTGCACTTCGTCAATGATGATATGCGAGAAGCCTTCAATTCCTTCCTGAAGCCCTTCGTCAATGGGTCCGCCGTCACGGGGTCCATTACCACCACCTGCAACGCCTTCAAGGCGTCGGACCAGAATGCCCGTCGTGGCAAATAAAATGCGAGTATCTTCGCTCATACATGTCTCCAAACGAATCTGATATCCGACACTTTTACCAAGTTGCTCGTCCCTCTCACACGCCACGCGTTCGGCAACGCCGATGGCACTAATTCTCCGTGGCTGGGTGACCAGAATTTTGCATTTTGCGCCGTTGCGATTTTCAATATGATGATCCAATATAAACTGCGGGACTTGAGTCGTTTTACCGCACCCTGTTTCCCCTTCGACGACGATCACCCGGTGCTTGTTGACGGCCGAGAGTATGTATTCTCTTAACGCCCATGCAGGAAGCTTCCTTCTTTCTTCCAACATTTTTTTGTACTCGGCGCGTTGTTGTTTGGCAGTGAATGCACTGTGTAGCTTCTCATTAAGTTCCCGAATTTCTTCCGATGCCATTACGCGCGGAGAAGCGGGTAGGACTGAGGGAGGCGACTGTTGCGGCGAGTTTCCAATGCGCTGGGTCTTACCCGCAACTTTCCGCAGGCTAGCCAATGTTGGTATCTGGCCGACTGTAGCTGATGATGACTGCATGGGGGCGAACAAATCCATGCATTCCGCACTGTTCCTGCCGCCTGTAGTCTCCGCGGTCGGAATTTTGTCGAGTGTTGCAGCAGGTGCAACCCTTCTCGGACTTGGCACTCTTCCAGCAACAGCGTCACCTTTGTGAAAATTGGATTGACGGGTTGAGGCTTCCTGTGCCATGTCAGATGGAACCAAAAATTGCACTCGTCCTTTTTGGCCGTTTTCGAGAATCACCTTTATCCCGCGAGGGTGGACATTACTGTTTGTTAACAATTGCTTAACATACCCATACGTCAACCTATCAGTTCCCTGATCTTCTTTGAGAGTTATAGCGACGTGAGTGCCAAGGGGCAATTGGCGTCGGGTAGGAATAGGACCTTTCTTGAAAGGCCGAAAACCATGATCATTACAGGGTTTCACCTGGGCGCGAGCCTTTTCTGACATATGAACGTCGTCGTTGGTAATAACCATCACGGTGGCGGGCCTAGTCGTGCCTACTGCACCTGCTCGGGAGTTTGACCGCGGTGGTGGAACCTTGTCAATAACTACTTCCAACACGCCGGCACTGGGTTCGTTGATACCTTTCTGCGCCTCTTCGTCATAACAAGCGGCAACTAACAAGCTCCCCAGACATTCGCCGATTCTCTCCTTCGCTAGCTTGTTCAAATATGCTCCCAGGCTCACCGCCGCAATACGGTGCATGTCTTTTGGTCTGACGCAGGTAGGCCAAACAGCAATAGCTGGGGTTTCATTTGGATACATAGTACCAAAAGAGTGGTGGAGCTCCAGCGTGAACTGCAACGTTTCAGCCAGGGTATCAGATGATGAGAACTCTATTGCGTCTGCAGTACAAAACGTGACTGGTATGCAAAGTCCTTCTATTCTCCATACTTGTGTTCCATCAACCCTTGTCTCGGAAACGAAGCGCTCGCCGAATTCTGCACGCAACTCCTGTTCCTCATTGTCCCGCACGGTATCCAAGTCAGAATCAACAAACCCAACCTCAAACTTCGGAACATTCAAATTTCCGCAGGCACGCGCATAGAGATGAAGGATTGCTAGAACGTAGTTGTTCCGGGTGCGTTGTAGGGCGTGCGTTGCAGCTGCTCGTGAGAATCCCAGTTGCATCAAGGCTTCCAAGTAGGTCTGCGACACCCGCTGCGCCAGATCATTCGCAGTACGTCGCTCTATCGCATCTACGTCATCGTCAAAAATGTCGGACCCCTCATCCTCAGTCTCTTCGGTCTCTTGCTCCGAGCCGTCCGAAGAGGTGCCCACGTCGCTCTCATTTTCATGATCCGCTTCCTCTGAAGATAGGCTTCCGTCGCTATATTCACCCGACGTCTCGTCATCGATTCTGCGATCATAAAATCCGTCAGCGTTCAGTTCCTGCACAAGTCGTGCCCCCTCAATGCTTACAACGTTATCTACTGAATGTTTACTCTCGGATTTGACGAAGCCACGCCCCTTCACTTCATCGATCTCCTCATCCTCCTCGTCATCTGATACTCCTTCCATTTCACCAAGAACCTCCTGCGCAGCACGATATTCTCCTAGAACTCTGCGTAATTCTTTCACCATGAATGGACGGATTTCAATCTCTGGTGCTGACTTCTCGCCGACGCTTTTCTTTGTCTTCTTCTTGCATTTCTGCTGCAATGAAAGTTCTTTCATTTGTTTAGCGATTTTTTTCCCGACTGTCGCCACCTCGCCGGTAACAGGATCGTACAATATCTCCATCCCACGGTATTCTCCTCCTTTAGTGAAATTCACAGCTCCGTCATCCTTGTGCCGGCCGCCAGTGCGCTTCGCACCATCCACTCCACGGCGTTTCCCATTAGATCGCCCTGGTCGCCCACCGCTCTTCTGTTTATTCGCGCGGGCAGCTCGTCCACCCGCCATCGTCGATTGTAACTGTGTCTTAATCAAGGTCTGAGGCAAACTGAGCAACTTGTCATGATGAAATTGTGACCTCGACAGGGACAATAACCAAAAGAACGAACGCTAGTACCGGACTGTCACTTAGACCAATGAATGAAAGGCCCTCGCCCGATCCAGGTGAAGAATAAAGCAGATGTGGCAAGCCCAACAACGCCAGTCAAAAAAACCTGTCAAAACGTAATGGGGGGCAAAAATGCATTGGCCGAGAATCGAACTCGGGTCTACCGCGTGGCAGGCGGTAATTATGCCACTAAACCACCAATGCTTTTGATGAAGGTTACAGCAAATTAGTGTACATGTTCCGTGATTTAGCCGGTGCACGGCGTATGATAATTATGGGCGAGTTTTCACTCTAGGGCATGGCAGCGTTTTTTGTACGAAATCGTCCTAGACATGAGTTCACCATTATCTTTAGTATACTACCCAGAACCTTTAGCGATCCACCGTCTGGCGCCAGACGCTACGACGATCGCTCGAGTGGCTCCCCTACTTGAGACCAATTCAAATTCAGTCGTCTCACTGACTGTCACTCCGTCCGAGTTCTCGGTTATTCTCCCCGCTGTGGTTCAGTTGCCACCAGAGATCTCGCGCAGTGAAATCCAGACCGAAACGGGCTGGCGAGCTTTTGCTATTTCGGGTCAATTGGATTTCGCCCTGGTTGGGGTCCTGGTGAAAGTAATTGGACCCTTGAAAGACGCCGCTATCAGTGTTTTCACCCTGAGCACCTACGACACCGACTGGGTCCTGGTAAAAGAGAATGTGGTCGATCAATGTTTCAAAATCTGGGAGGCAGCGGGAATAGATGTCGCGACCTCCGATGCTCGAGAAACCACTCTCCCTTAGTCACCTACAATACACTGCCGCTTTGTCTGGTCCTCTGTTGGTGTAATTGCTGAACTGCATTTGGCTCAATCAACAATGTTCTTCAGTGACTTATAAATAATGTACAGTTTATACATCCTTCAGGTCGTCTAATGTCATATGTACAATTTGTTCATCTTCGGCGGAAAATTTCTGTGACATCAAATAGATCTTTGAAGTACCGGTTAGTCGCAGGATGATTACCTACGTTCACAATTGCAGAAGTACCTTCAACATTGCTTCTTTTGAAGGACGCACCACATTATCCGCCACATTCAGCTTTTCGGGATACTGCATGTAATACCGTTGCACGACTTCGCAAGCAGCCGCCACTCTAGCAAGTCATAGCAGGGTGAGAAAATGTTGCCTGAATGTCACAGCATTGTGGAAAACAAACCTCTGAGCCTTGACAGAAGCCACAACAAGATTTTGAATTTTGTTGCAGTCAACAAGGTAACTCACAAATCCATGCAAATGTCGTGATGTAAGGAGCAACTCGTACGATCGTTTGTCATCTATATAATCATAAATAGCACGCATGACCCATACCTTTAACCAGTTCAATGAGAATGAGAGCATAGTCAACATATAAAATGTGCAGCCCAACCTACCCTTCCGATCCATAAGTCCGCGTTAGGGAGGGCCACCCAGTTGTCCAGGCTTCCACTAATAGCATCCAGAGAAACAACAAGCTCTGATACATCAAGTCTCCGAACAATTTTTGTTACGGCGTTTTCACTCTCTCCGGTGGGTGGTAGAGCGGCAATTCCTTTCAGACTGGCAATCAAATCATCGAATGTTATTGGTGTCTGCATAGCCTTGTCGGTGAAATAATTCAGGAAGGCGACCACGTTCAGCTCTGGCAAGAATGGGCACTTTTGCACAAGGTTGAGAATATGATGCAGGAGGTGTTGATCACCTGTTTCGAAGATCACTGTCAGGGGGAGCGAAGTTGCAAACATAGGGAGGACGACGTCGCATACCAGGATTATCCGCATGTATCTGCAAGCATCCTAGCAAGACATCATTCCAAACTCGCGGGAGAGAATTCAATTGGGCAAGTTCAGGGACAGAGCTGACGTGCTCCATTATTCCCAGTAGATACCGATACTAACGTGCGAGGTCTGGCTTAGCTGGGAGGTTTATCAGCGACTCATCAACATGACTTACCGCCTGTTTCTCAATTAAACGCTGCAAAGCACTTCCCCATAACGTGAGATCGTAGACTTTATAATCCAAACAGATGTTGCAGATGATTTGGGCAACCTGTTGTTCACATGTTAGTCGTAGTGCTCACCCATTGGCGATCACCCCTTACCTTTATGTTGTCCTTGTATCCGACCCAGAGACTCTTAACAAAAGCCTCTTTATCACACTCCTCAAACTCATACAGGCTCTGTGCAATATGGAGTTCTTCGAAATCAGCAAGGTACAGCAAGACTCGCATATAAGTCCTAGCAGCCGAGATTACTATCAGTACGCCAGTCAGATGGTCTAAAACTGAAAACCGACGCACTTCAGCTTCTCATAGCCGTGTCTCGCCAAGTCTTTCGAAGTCGCCAATTGGAAAAGGACACTTAAAGCTCGTATTCTATTGAGCGTCTGCACACCGTGTTTCTAAAATGTGCGGAGGTTAAATCATGGTGCCAAACAACCTCAGTGCTCTGGCCGCGGCGGCGTACCTGAGCGATGTATTCCAGCAAGGTTCGAATGGCCTCTTGCAATGGGAACGCCCGTAAAAGGTATAGTACTCGCATCTGCACGGCCAGTTCGTCGCGGGCGTCCAGTACATTGTTGATCTGCACGCGCATGGATGGGAGATACATTTCGCGGTCTTCGTTGCTAGTGCGGATTTCTTCGGACAAAAGTTTCTGCGGAGCATGGATTCGGTGAGGCCCATTGACAAACTCGGCATACATGGACAAAGGTGCCAGCTTACCGACAACAAATATCGCCGGAAATGGTCAACATTAACTTGGGTGCGCCCGGCAATGTCGTCCACCAAACGGTGCACGTCAAGATCATCTGTGAGGAGCGCACAAATTCTCAGCAACACTTTCATTCCTGGCGCGAAGAAACGGATTCCTACTTTTCGGATCGAGGGCCACCTCGCTTTGACACATATATAGTTCATGCATCAATCGACTCATATTGTCGTCCGGGTTGATCAGTGGGAGCATCTCTTCCATCTGAAGAGTTCTCAGCTGAAGTTCAGTCTCGCTAATGATCAACATGCGGCGAATCTCCTTTGCGGCTGATATATCTTTCGCTCTCTCTGCACGAGCAAGCGCCATTTTCTGCGCACTTATTCGGTCAGGGCCGCAAGGAAATTTTTCGGCGAGGTGTAACAGTGCTTTGATAGCAATGGTTCCATCGGTGATGCTTGAAAGGAGACGCTTGAGATCTTGAAAGTGTATATTGATCGTGGAAACGCAGTTCGATTTGTCCTCAACCATCGCTTCCCTGAGCATATTTTCAACTGCAAGTACGTAAAACTGGTCCAGGTTGAGAGAAAGAACCTTACGTAAATGGCGCAATTGTGGAATGGATTCTTCGGTGAGTTCTGGGGCAATAACAGACCACGGAGCGTTGATGAGCGGGTGAAATGGTAACCGTTGAAGGCTCTTAGGGAATAGCTGCTCCTAAATGCATCAGTAGTTGAAGATGCCCCGGAAATCATACTATAACCTACAGCAACGAGATCTTCCCAGCTTTCCTGCTGAGACGCGAGGGTAACACCCACTAAAGCTAGCAAATGATGGAAAAACTTTCAATGTAGGTCCTCGCCGAGCACTCGGACTTCTGCACATACCGCGCTTAGCTACCAGCAACTCTTCGACTGTGGGTGGCAACGAGCGGGCATAGTCGCAAAGAACGGTGACAACCTCCTTGCATTTGGCGCCGATTTCGTGATCCGGTTTCAATTTCAAAACGACCCCGATGACGAAAAGGATTCCTGAGACGTAAAATATGACGAAATTTAACCAAACTCTTCAAACATGTACAAGTTCGCGCACGTGTCCACTCACGTTCGTAGTCGTAGGGGTTGATTCTTGGCAGGCATTCCTCAAGCAAGGTGGTCAATAATTTTTCTTTATTCTTCACGTCGTCTACCACCCCAGCCACTCTATTCTGGTAATCCATCTCGTCTGCGTTAAGGATCAATCCCCTCACATACTCTGCGATGACAAAGTCATCCGGTACTTCATAGCATCGGGCAAACTCTAACACCGTTAAAATATCATACCCTGTTTTGTCCAATAATTGCGGAACAATGGCGCGTTGGTGACCGTCCGTTTCTCGTCGATACCGGAATTTGGGCTTATCAAAGGGGATGCCAAAGAGAGCCAATTGATGCCACCATTTGGCGTTCGAGGCGAGCTCGTCACACGTTATGCGAATACTACGTTGATGCCATGCCGTGGCCCAGGTAGCACCAATGTTAGCTCCTTGGACAGTGCGCGTATAGTCCGTCGTTAGGATGTTCATGCCAGACTGGCGTAGGATCGTCAGTGGACGGTCGCGGTAATACTCGACCTTCTTCCGTGAAAGTCATAACTTACCTTGTAAGCATCAAAGGCCAATTCCTGTGGAAGCGACAACAAGTATCCCAACGCTAGATGGGCATCGATGGTTCTCGAGGCCATTACCGCCAAGAACAAGCTTTTCAGACTGCTGTCATAAACGTCCACCACGAGCTTCCATGCGTCTCCATCGCCCGATCCTTCCCACCTCAGTACCACTTCCTTCGCCCTGTGCAAGACTCTCAAAACAGTCTGGTAGCTTTTGTTTTTAATCAGGTATTCTGCCAGGATTCTACCAGATACTGTTGGATGTTTGCGACAACTTCCGGATTTTCCGGCTTTCTTCCCTTTGCTGGCAGCATTTAAGCCTAAGGGCGCATCTGCGCTCCGGGGTGACGCGTCAAGCACGAAAGCAGACGCCAGTTCCATTGCCATATCGGTGGAAAGCACCAAGCTACTTTCGCGGTAATTTTCTTCAAAAAGATAAGATCCGAAGCGGTCGTGAATGAAGTTTGCCTCTTCATTCGCCGCAACCGCTGGTGCTTGAGGAAAACATGGTGAGCCAATGCAACGCGTTGGAGCTGATCGACCAGCGGCCTCTTCGGATGGTCCTGCATAGATTCCAAAGCGTGGCTCAGAAGGAGGCTCGCTGAACGCTACTTCCCTTTGAGAAGTCAAGTCATGGGTGACCATCTCATCATAATCTCCAGCATCCGTCTGGGTGAAAATCATGTGCTGAAGATCATGATTTTTCCAATCATCCAAGCATCTCTCGATGTTCTCTTTCGCGCAGACCGAAAAGGCTTGAGCGCTGAGTTGTGCTATCCTTGCCGTAAGTCGGAATCGGGTCTTAAATGCCCTAGCGTCTCTATATACATGCTTGTGTTCAGCCGCATATTCCAGCAAAAGCCGTGCGACCTTTTGCACAGTCCGAGCGGTGCCAGCGTCCGGGAACTTGTCGAATAACTCCTTGCATAACATTGAAGCGCTGCTAAAGTCTCCATTGCGCGCGGCTTCTTCAGCCAGGAGTCCTCTTAGACGCGACCTCTCAAACCCCAGGACTTGCGCCAGTCGATGGAGGCCCGCATGCGATTGCTCATATTCGCGCGTGTCGCCCTCAAGGTCGATTAGCTTGCGCTTTCCCTTTCGAGACTGACTTTCAACTGCATCTATGCCATCACAATTATTCACATACTTAAACACCTCCTTCGCGAAATCAGCGAGCACTTTCCGCCTTTCGGCCTCGATGTCGAACTCTTCCGGAGTTAGCATAACACCAAACTCGTCAAACAACGATGTGAGACTTCTCAAAACTTGTGCACCTCCAGGTAGCCAACAGACACTTGGACCCATAATCGCGGACGTAAGTAACACATTCCTGTACGGATTGGATATAACGTTATTGCCGCTGTCTTTTACCGTCTTTGCCTCATTAAGCTCTGTAGCCAATTGCCCACTCATTGTTTCCAGTACGCTGAGAAGTTGGACCGCTGCCTGGGAACTCCATTGGAACTCTGCCTCGGTCACATCCTTGTCTTCCTCATTCCTATGTCTCATAACTGCATCTTCCATGATTTGAACCAGACAAACCACTAATTCTTTACCCAGTCCAATTCTTTCCACTAAATCTGGATCTTTTTCACCATCGAGTCCCAATTCTTGTGCCTCCATGTTAATTTCCGGACGATCTTCCTCGAAGCAATACTGAATCAATCTCAAACCTCTCTGGATATGTCCAGCTTCGAACAAGCACATGATGCGCACGCGATACGCATCCACAGCGTGCAAATGATCGTAAACAGATACAACCTGTAAGGCATCGTGGATGGCATTAGGAATCTCTACGCGGCACAGGATTCTCGGAAGTAATCCTTTAGCTAACTGTTTGTCGCTAATGTTGAAATTAGAGATTCCATATCCCAACATCATCCTTTTCAACCGCAGCAACCGATACTGCTCTTTAAGGTCTTCCTTGCGGTGAGTCATCCACCGTAGTGAGTCAGTGAAGACCGTATCGGCATCGTTGTTCCAAGGCACGGGGGTTCGCTTCATTAGTTCCATAACAACGTCAGCTTTCAGATCGATATCATTCATACACGAAAGTATGGCTAGAACACGAGCGTGCCACGAACTGTCTGCCATAGAGTTCATAGACGATACATTCAGCGATCCATCCATGAGCTCTGTACAGTACTCTGATAGGACTTCGTTAAAATGCAATCCGTGTCGTTCGATGTACGGAATGAAGTGTTTGCCGATGGCATCTGTCAGAAGCTCGGAGGCGGCGACACGATCGATGAGTTCTTTAGAAATTTCCATGGGCGTTAGCTGGCTATAGTCGTTCAAGCTAAGGCAGTACTGGTGCTCATCCCAAAGATGTACTAAGTCCTCAAAATGTTTCTTCAAATCATCTGCCCAAACTTTGCCACTAGTGCTCTCGGCCCCAAAGGAAATAATACCTGAATGTGCGAACAGAACGGCATTTTCCACATAGTGAGATGGGGTGGCCAGCGTAAACTGTTGAGATTGATTGCTGGTCCTTTCAAGAAAGCCAGACGAGGCAACAGAATCAAGGAGACGCAAGACTTCAAGAGCCCCATGAGGCCGACGGTCTCTCCTTTCAATCAACCTGGCACGGTGTTGAATCCAGGTAGCCAACTTCAACCTATCCGCGCCGGATTTAACAAACGGTAGAACCTCCGTTTTTAACCATGGGATGAAATCGCCGAGACTCGCATCTTCGGACATAGCGGCCAAAATCTCATGTACATGGTCCATCAGGTTCTCGTCGAGGCAATGTCGTTTCCAGATTACGACGGCTAATTTCAACTCCCCTGCGCGTAGTAAATCTCGGAGTTTATGTACTAAATCGCAAATGCGGAATGCGTGCCAATCGTCGGAGTTGAAATCTGTTGCGCCTTTGCCGTTCAAGCCATAACCGCTTCGATTGTGCTTCTCATAAGCAACGAGTTGGTATGTTCCAAAACGGCGAACCGCCGAATGAACCTTCTGCTGTTCGAGCATGTCACCTCTTGCGCTGAACGACACGCCGCGTTGACGTAATCGGTCCTGCACAATAGAACGAGCGTGTGATAAGAGCCTGTACGTGCCTTCAAATGTCGCAAGCCGCGCGGTCAGACAGTATTGGAGGGCGAACTCATCGTCCTAGAGTTTTGAAACGTTAGGAGCTACTGGTAGGCAGAGAGACAAATGCCTGCTGCTTGCCTCCAGGTCCCTGAGCTGTAATAAAATTTGGTCGACGGGGTCCGTGGCACTATTTCCCTGATTTAGCGCACCCCGAGGAACGTGCGACAACATATGTTCTAATTTAGCTTTGCTGACCAGCTGCGGACGGTCAGCTGGGTATCCCCAATTGTCCAAATCAGACATCGTGAATTACCTGAAGGTCTAGGCAGTATGTTTTCGCAAACTCCTCTGCATCTTCGAAGCGTTTCAGATGAAGCAACTGTTCAAATCTGAATCTTGGAACGGCGGGCATAAGCGCGCGAATGTACAACTTCGTCCTGCTATTTTGAGTATTAATATTGTAGTCAGACGTAAGAAGGTATAGTTAGGGGCACCTGTTGTCGGTTAAGCACTCTATGAAAGATATCCTCCCGTCGCCGCGCTGATTCCCACTGTTCCTGATCAACCACACATCGTTGGCAACATCCAAGCGATGCGTCACCAGAAGTTGTGGCATTCGAATTGTTTGTAAAACTTTCCTCCCGGCAAAACCCTTGCTTGCCGTCAATGCCACAATCGTCATCTCGTCGGTGTTTAGGATGACAAAATCTTCCATACACGAACCTTGAAATTCACGGAGCAAAACCAACTGTTGAGCATCCCACAGAGTGAGTATCCCATCAGAATCAAGAAGCAACAGATATCGTTGGCTACTATCGACTTCTCCACGCACTATCGAGCGGGATTGTAATACCGATTCAACAGCATCCATGAAGATAGTACGTCCATTGGTTTTTGCACGCTGCCAAACAGTCAAGGGTTGATTTCCCGATCCACAGAGCAATATCTTTCCTGGTCGCCTGCCTTTGGTCACCAGAGGCACCACGTCGTGTACTATTTGTAGATGATCTTCAGCTGGATTCAAACGAACTTCTTCTAACTCAATCATTTGATGTAACTCATGCGCCGTTTTCACATCTCCTTCTTCCATTGCGCGTTCGAGCCTGTCTAGATGAATGTTTGTAAACCGAAGCATAGCAAGATTTTCGAGGACAACAATCAGTTCTTCTGCCTCATCGCTGTGATCAACGAATCAGTCACTGGTACCCACAAGCCAATTCACGTGACGGTGTGCTTACCCGGGTCTGGCAACAAAGGTCATTTTTCGAAAGACTCGCTTCACATTCAAGTTCAGATTTGTGGGGTCGGACATCAAATCTCGAGAAAATAGCACTCGTTCGGTCGGGATATGCACAAAGTGTATTGCACCTATATTGTCGCCTACCACCAGGAACGAGGATGTTGAGTTGAGGGCGAGAGCTTCTGGGATACTCTCTGCACATCGATGAATAAGTCAGATGTTCATCTTTAAAAAAATGGTCGAGTACGAAAAACAGCGAGGGTACCAAAAGTGAGTGTTGCCTTGTGGGTTAGGCAGTCAGCATCCAGTAAATGTACTTGTTTTCCCACGGCAACACAGACACCTGTTGCCGACTGGGCAGCCAGGCAAGTTAAATCGTTGTCATTCTGCCCAAAAAATTCGTCACGGCGGCTAAGGCACTACAACAATTACACAATCATCTACCTCAGCATCCTGAATAAGCTCTGCTAGGGTATCCACTCTATAAACGCAGTCTTCTGTCAGTCCATCTTCGCGACTGTTAGCTGGCACGGCCTCCACCGAAAGTCCTTCGCGTTTGGAATTCCTATTGAGAATGCAAACATCCCAGACGCCATCGCATGTAGTAGGAGTTCCTGAAGCGAGCATGGCGTCGCGTCGATGTCTGCTTGAATGAACTTTCTCAGTTCAGTGGACACGTCCGAATGCTGCCACGGCCTGCGACCTTTGATCTTAAACGTCTACATGTACGAAGCAAACTGCACGACACTTCCTAGAATGTGCCATCTACTCCAACTATATATTTCCTGAGGATGCTAAGATAGCCTTAAAGCTGAACTACCCTGTTCCCACAATGTTTTCGCGCGGGAAGATCGCACAGACGTGCTGGGGTTAGGGTGCCGTCCGATTATTCTCCGATAGGTGCACTGCGTGTCAAGCGTATTCGCGAGTTGACGACCTTTTTGCACAATTTTTTAGCAGACAGCAGCACAGTAGAGACGAGAATGAGGAACCGCACACGCAATGTGCTTGTATGATATAAAGAACCGTTACGAGTAACGGGGAAAGCCAAAAGTAAATCGTACAAAAGAAATTGAGAGGCGCGTCTACAACACCACGCATTACCCGCCCGCTAACGTACAGTCAACAGACGCCATTATCTGATGAAGGAAGAATGAAAGTAGGAAAGATCTACAATTCTGAACGGAAACGGTAGTAGTATGAACATATGCCTTATCCGAAGGATCAAAGTATGGGTAATCGTGAGCATGTCGTTCGTTTGTGGGTCCCCTTATTTTTGGATACTGTTAGCAGCCAAAGCTGTCAAGGCGTCGGCAATCAACAGTGTGAGCATGGCGTGTGGCGCGATTCGCAAGTAGTACACTGGGAAACCCTGTGGAGGATGATACTCAGCATGCGTCCCACTTTCTCCCGCGCGCCATAGCAATACGTACTCGGTAAAACGCCAAAGGTCCTTCCCGCTGGATAACCTTTACAGCACAGTCTACGGTGCCGCTGTATGGAACCTTCCCTGTGACAGCATCGGGCCTTTGCTTCTGTAGCCGAGTCTTGACAAAGTCGAACGGAAGGGAAAGGGCCGAAGCAAAGAACCCGGCAACAGCTGAGGCGCCCAAATTGGACACGTAACCAGGGCGATATAAACGGTCAAGCTCCGTTTTGGCTTGAGAATAGCTGATTGGACAAGTAGGTTAAAGGAGCGGAACAATCACTCAGCTAGTGCTGGAACTTCCTTACGTTGTGAGCATTCCCAGATTAAGTGCCATCGCCCTCGCGACGGTCGGTGTGCATCCCTGCCAGAGCTTCAAGAAGCCTTCCTCCCTGGTGATCCTGACCAGCGCGTTGCCAACACCAGTATAATGCGCCCTCTTGCCGACGGGTAGTACTCCGTCCGCCTGCATTCTTACCAACGCTAAATCAGCTGGTGTCCCTACAATGGCGCCCAAGCCACCAGCAGCAAGGCCAGCCATGGCGCGTTGTGTGAGGGTCACCTGGCTAGTGCCCTTGGTACTGCTGTTGTGGTCTTTGGCTACAGCGAGGAATGTGTTGAAAAGTCCCATACGAGCAGTAGTGTACGTCGCTTGACGGAGGAGGCCAGCCGATAGTCCACGATACAGCGAGGTAAAGCGTTCGCGCCGAATGATTTCGGCAGCAGTTTGGAAAGGATGCAGGTTGACATTCTTGACATGCAATGCATCAGCACAATCACCCATCGCTCGCTCGAAGCAAAGCTCTACTGACCTTCATGCCTTCTCCAGCTAACTGCATTCTGACTTTGACCATGTCCACTGGCTGTATGATAGCTGTGGCAATCATACCACCTAGCCCTCCGGTAACAAACGGTTGAACAACCTGCCAGGTTGACTTCTGAGTATCCATATTCGCAAGGACTGTAGTGGTTGACAGGTGGCCTTTTTGGTGTCCGTCGACTGTGGTTAGTCGTACTTTTCGCGCTCCGGGCTTGAACCTCGACGCGTATCTCCGCACGGTAATAATAGTACTTTAACGGTAACGCTTGGGCAGGGACTCGTTGGTGGTGCTGTCGGCTTTATATACTTGCTCAGGCTTTTGCTGGGACATGAGAATGAGCAGTAGAACATCATTTGGCCGTCTGGCAGGTCACACGAAGTCTCCTCATCACAAGTGATCGCGCTCCTTGTTTTCGTTACCGCAGCATGCTGTGCACATTCTCCATCCCTTTTATCCGCCTGGAACCCCACCCTGTACCCGCCCACTCGCCATGCTGCATTATCAGATCATGTTCGATACCTTGTCTGATTCCGCAGCTTACCTTTGAAAGAATATCGATGTCGGTTGGAGTGTAGGATTTTCCTTTCTTCAAAGAAGGCGCTAACAGATGATAACGGCTAGGAAACTTTGACGACTGACAGGTGAATGCCCATGTAATATTTGAGCGCATTTTGTCTATTTGGACCTTCGCTATTAATACTAGCGGATACATCACATCTTGGCAAGTTCCCAGAGGCTTTTTCCGAGATCCCCTACCGCAAGGCTACCAGGTTTATGTGAACAATGCTTGTGAAAGTCAAAAGCGAAATATTTTCAGTAGTTTTAATTATGTGGGTCACCATTGCCAAGTATCTGCAAATGCTCGCAAGGCTTTGTCGCTGTGGGGGATCGATCCTTTGGGCATGTTCAGTCATCCCGATCATGTCGCGGGAGCTCATACGCATTTTGGATATGAAATGAGATACAATTGAACTGACAGGTCTTCCTTCATGTTCACACGGCCCCATATGAAAAGTTCTTTACAAAAGCGTTCGTCGTTATCACATTCGATCGTGCGTAAGAAGTGCTTACAGGTCGGGTACGCCGCTTTGTAAATGCGTGGCGCCAAAGCCCCCGTATGACCAATGCCTGCGCAGCTGCGCATAGAAGCTCCCCATTCAGCCTTATCCTTGAGAATGTGTTTTCCCATTCTCATGCTACAGCATTTACGTGAGAAAAACGGCCAGTCTCAGGGTGGCTCACCAACTTTGACAGCACCTTAAAGCAAGCGACTGTCTTACTATCTGCGCAAGCATGTCAAAGCATCTATCAACCACTTCGGTTACCACCTCATCGTCGGAAGACCGCTCAGATGGGGCCAAATCGACAGCAAAAGGAGCGATCGTTTGTGAGCCGTCCGGGAAGAAGTGCTTCCTTCATAAGGATGATCAAACCTGTGTGAATTGCTGCGATGACGACTGTGCAACAGCTGGAGACGCTCGTATTTGGGCGTCAAGCGAGCGACAGTGGGGGTCTACTCAGAAATACAAGACCGAGAAAGAAGCTTATGGAACTGAATGATCGAAGGAATGGCGAGTTGGACATGCGTGTCACAATGTGATGGCGCTCACACTTGTATTTCGGAAATATACATACGTTGATACGACTGCTGTTCGTAACGTAAACTTAATGCTTGCCTATCTATCATTCTACACTGGAGAAATTCCTACGCTTGAAGTAAATACATGCACGATACTAGTAATAGATATGTCGGGTCATTCTATGTTTCCGCAAACGCCCTCGATTAAACCCCACTGGCCTTGCCACATCAGGTCCACAACAGGGTGGGTATTTTGGAGCGGTTCAAGAGCTTGACGGGCTTCACGTACCACGTCTTGTATAAACTTTTCCCCGCTACTTTCCAGAACCCACACCAGGGCGAAAATGCGTGCCAAAAGAGCAAATCCGCCCACACTAGCAAGCTGCGGTTGGCCGAGCAAGTACGGAAGCAGGCGTTTTAGATTCGAAGCAAGCGCTGAAACTGTAGAAGACGAGAGACCCTCACGCTGAGCGTGACGCTGAAGTAACGACGCGGCTAGGACGACGTCGAGGAATGGTTCGTGGTGAGAGTTGAGATGCTCTTTGGCGAACAAAACATCCTTATCGGCATACGCTATTTCGGCTGTCAGATAATCCTCAGTGACCACCATATCACTCAGGCATGCTATTCCCACATTCCCTTCCAGAGTTAATGACCATTGTGAGAGTAGGAAACGTACGTGAGAAGGAAGAATCGTAGTGCGCTTTTCTAAAATAGCGCTGGCCAAATGCGCCGTTTGGTCGCGGATCTCTGAATCTTCGTCGTCGAGGAGTTTGAGGAGGACGTTCACAACCGTAATACGCTGCTGAACTGTGAGCCTGCCAAAATTGCCCTGGAGCTGTAAATTGCCGAGTGTTCGGATTACCGACAGCCGAGTTGGAAGTGGTTGCGAATCGGAGGCAAATGTTGGAAGAAGGCCAATAAGCTTATCCACGGAAGCGGTTGGTGGCGTCTGACGGTGACGGAGAAGTATGCCGAGAAGTGGTAGATGAGACTCAGCAAGGTGAGGTTTGGAGTCCTGGGATAGTCTACTGAGCAGAGTAGACGCAAACTCGCCATTGGCTGGCAGGTCTAGGTTTGCGTTGTACAAAATAGTGAGCAGTTGTGCACTCTCCAAAGAAACTAAGTAATAAGCCTCGGTTGTCGTCGCCAATTTTATGAGATCATCTCGCACTTGTGCTAATGGTGATTCAAGCGGAGACGAAGCGAGGTACCTTGTCGTAGTCAGTTGAACTTCGTAGTCGGCATCAAAGAGCATTGTTCGTATGACATCCGTCATACGCTCCTTCGGGGTGGATAACAACATGATCCTTGCTCGGACGATGTTTGGGATGTATGATAGTCTGACCTCCGAAGTGCGAGATGGCTCGATAGACGACAGTGCTGCTGCACCGATGGTCGGTGGGTATTCACCTTCACAGACATGAAGAATTTCGGTGACCACATCCAGGAACGCTGCCTGCAATACATCACATTTATAGGCGAAGTCGCTCAGATCACCTAGCGACTGCCACAGTTTGCCGATAACGTCCTGGCGAAGCTCAGTGAGCATGTCACTACCTTCCCCCAAATGAGCCCGTACGACCCAGAGTACCGCGAGTAATGAACCGTGAATGCGGTTGGACGTCCCTGGTCTTTTCGCATCTTTCAGCAGTTCTTTCACGATCTCCACAATTTCAGTAGGCAATAGCAACGAGGCATACGCTCGCGCACTCATTTCTCTTACTTTCCAAATGGTCGCCGACAAACATTGAGACACGAGTGGGCGGAAAGAATTCATAGCAAGATGAGAATCACTTCCTTCGACAACACTAGGCTTCAGCCTGGCTAGGATGGTAAGAATCGGATAAAGTGTGGGATGCACTCCACCGTGCTTGAGTAGCGTGACAGCAGATGAAAGTTCGGACAAAAGGATTCCGTGGAGCTTGGGAAAGCGGCCAAAGAATTCTCGGCCGGTAACAGAGTTCACTGCACTGCCTTCATCTTTCGCTTTCTTGGTTCCAAGTGTTTTCGTAGTTAAAGTGGCAAACAGCATCGCCGCGCAGTTCCGGATAGGAAATGCTGGGGAAGAAAAACCACTGATACTCAGGGCAAACGCATCTCCCAAGGAATCTCGTACGGTTGTCGCAAGCTCGGCTGATTGCAGTATGGCTCGGATGATATTGAACGCGTGTACTTGGGGGAGATCCAATCGTTCGTTGGCGCTTGGAGGCAGTGCTTCGTAGCCGATTTCGAATAGCCGGCCTAGAGTTTGAGCAACCATCACTTTACGACTTGGAACATATGGCGTAAGAACTGCCAGCACACCAAGTGGGAGTCCCGCTGATCGCCGAGTTATAGATACATCGGCATGCTGAATCTGATGCAGAAATGTTCCCAACCATGTTTGCGGGAGGTCTACCAAAAACGGGCGTCCAGATTGCAGTAGTACCGCGCATAATGACTCAAAACACACATGAACCGCTGAGAAAGCCCCACGGTGTCGGATGCTGGCTAACAGTCTCCTCAACAGATCTCCGACATCAACAAGTTGGTCGTATGTGATGATGGTTCCGCCATCGTCCTTTGCACACGGTAGGGGTGCACGGCAGATAATGGTTTGCAATACGGCGGTGGATTCCTTAATAGTATGAAAACAATTGTAGAGAATCAATTGTGCTTCACTACCAAGATCCGCACTCGCGTCGTCCCCGTCCGCTGACAGCACCATTTCCTCCATATTGGTTTGCATGTCCGCAAAAGAAGCCGGAAGGTTTCCTTCTGGACTTTCATCCGTACAAACCGCGAGAACGGTTTGAGACGCCCTTTGAATCAAGGAGAAGATATCTAACACAAGCCCCTGCCAAGAGCTACAGTTGCCTTGTACCAAAGGGGAAGAGAAGCTTATTTCGCCAAGAATGCAGTGTAGTGCCCGGAACCATCCGTGCAATGGATGGCCAACCGCACTGCGGTAAAGGTTCTCTTCTGCAACAACAATGTTACCTCGCAATTTTTCGACGATATTTGCCACAAACTCCAAAACGACATCGTGATCAGCAGCAGGTTGATGTGGCGCATCAGAATCGTCCACGGCTAACTGAACGTTACTTCCGGCAACCCACTTGGTAAAGACCCATCTCAAAACCGTGGCACCGGTATCACTTTCGTGACTTCGAACACTGCTTACCCATTCAAAGGCCGTCTTAAGAACTCTCTGAGCTTCCTCAACTGACATTCCTTCTACCGTCGGAAACTTCTTCAATAACTCCAACGCTTTCTCCCGATTTGGGGCGTACGTGTCATTGAACAATATCGCCAGCAACGTTCTCAGCGTCAAAGGGTTGTAGAGGGTAGGATAATTTGGAATTTCGGCCAGCGAAACCCGGGCGTTGTCAATGTCGCCTACAGACTCCTCACTTTCAACGATGGTCTCCATTAGTGATAGATTACATGTAGCTCTTTGAAATGAACATCCAGGAAACAGGCTAACGGCCGTGAAATCGCACAACCATTTGATGAACTCGCGCTTGAACGATAAGCTGCTCCAAAAAGCTGCCATCTTTTCATCCTCAGTGTAATCTACCCCTGCCTGCTGCAAGTAATCTCTGCGAGCACACCAATCCCGCCAGTTGGCATACATTGCCCTCCGTATTCGCCTCAAAAGTTTTCCCAAATAGGATTGCACACGCTGGCGGAATTCAGGTGACTGTGAATCCAGACTGCACATCAGATACCGTTTGATCACTTCAAGTTCATTCCGCGAAAAATCCTCCGTAGACTTCTGTGAGTCACATAAGAGCGCCAGGACGTCAACGCGCAGATTCGAATCGGGGTGAGTGATGGACTGGGCAATCATAGACTGATTCTCAGGCGTGGACAGGAACGAACGGATGTCGATCAGCCCGGCTACCCGTGCGGTTTTGGCGACAGCGATAGTGGCATGTAAACTGTAAGGGGACATTGATGTGTGCAACGTAGCGAAAAGCGGCAACAATGATTCCGGCCACTGAGAGAGGAGCTCCGGCATAATACTCTCACTACAAATTCTGCGAACGGTATGATTCTCGTCAGTCAGTGCTTGACAAAAAGGTAAAATCCAATACAGATTCGCCTCGGTATCTGAAACGGAATCCGGAGGTGTCACCAGGCGGATTTCCTTTAGGAACATATTGATGAATGCCGATATGCGAACACCTAGCATAGGAGTACGCATTGCTGTGAAACAATTCTCCAAAAAATCTGGTCGAGCGGCGAGGATAGTTTTCGGCCTCACTTGTGATAGAAGAACCCCGAGGAGATCATATTTCACTCGCCGATGCCAGTCAGATCGTAGGATTCCTCGCAACATCGCTTCCAAATGGGGCGAGGCGTCTATCCCCAAATCTCCGCCAACACTCAGTACCGCCAACAGACCTAAGAAAACATCCTTCAATCGGTGCTGAACTGTATCTGTTGGGTCCTCCCATCCATTATAAATATACTCGAAAATCCGGTCGACCACATCGGGGCCAATCATCTGACGCACGGCCGACGTTATTTCGGAAGTAGACTCTAACAGTAACGTGCGAACCACAGACAACCAGGTCGCGAGGGTTTGGAAGGCTAGCACTCGCGTACGCGACTCGGATACATGGTCGCAGATCGATGTAATTCTGCGATACAGAACAAATAGCAGGGGTTGTACTGGTATCGCCTTGTCGATGTTCGAGGTACTGATCGGTATCATAAGCGACTTTGGATTGGGAAAAGCGACAAGAATACCGCGGTAGATACACAAAGCACTGTATTCCCATCCAACTGCCTTACTCCACCCAGTAGCCATCGAGGGGATGCGTATCTGGAGCGCCCGATGCTTCGGTACACAAGACGCAACTGACTTTGAATCCAGTTCGAGTAAGCCCATTGCGATCCCTTCAACCTCGCCATCCAAAGCCAGCAGGGCCGGCACCAGGAATCCTGCCAGGAAGCGATTGTCCTGGAGGAAGACCTGAGAAAAGCATATTGCCACCCACATATCTAAAAGGGTTTGCAAGATACTCGGTGGAAGGGTCATGAAATCAGCTGAGAATCGGCTTAGTAATGTTGCCGACACTTTAAGGACGTCGTTGCATGCTGCCAAACGAGATGAGAGGTGCAGCACCCCTGACGCGGGAGTGGCAGAAGAATTGGTGTTGCCATTACTACCATTCGTGTCCTCAGTAGTCAGACTGAAGGGCTCCTTGATAACATCGTTGACTATATCATGTAAGTATCGGACGATTAGGCTGATGGTTTGCGGCAATGAAGCGGCGACGACTTCCCGCCCTAAAGGACGATCCAAAAGCGTCAGTATGACGGCACCAAAATAGCTTATCTGTGTGTCTGTCAAGTCGCTGTTGTGTTGTAGGGCGAGGGATTGGAGGAAATCGTTGTGATGAGAAGAAAGGCGGGCCCGTACTGATTGTGTTCCGCCGGGAAGCTCGGATATTTTGATGATGACAGTAAATATAGCGCTGCGCACAGCAGGTTCAGGAGCAGGAGTAGGTGTGTAGTTCGCTTGTAAGAATATTGGGAGGACCACAGAATTACAAAGCGAAGATGTTCCGGTATCGTTCTCCTCCGCTTCTCTCGCCAACTTGGATATAGATGCGGCTAAGCTTCGTAAAGCAGCTACCTGTTTGGCAAGAGTGGAACCAGAGAGAAAGCCATAGAACTGGTCCAGAATGCAGGTTGCTCGTGGTGACGGTGACGACAGTTCATTCTTCTGTGTCTGGAAGGCGTGAAGCCAATCGTCGCGAACGGGAAATAGGTACGCAGGCTTCTGAGCGATCTTCTTATTCGACTTCGGCATTGCTGTTTGAATGAATGTCCTGTACCGACCACCGTCCGTTCCTCTCGCTCCCTCTCTCTCCACCAAAAAACACTGTGCCTGTTGATGGTTTTGCAGACTTGCAGTGCTCAATTTTCTCTCGAAGCAGGCTTATGTAAGCGTCGCTCACAACGCGTCCTGGCGTCCATGCGCTTCCGTTCTGCCTTTTACATTAAACATCGTCACCCATTTTCCGTGGAACTGCATAATAATGCCGATTCGTATAAAGGCTTTTTGCTGCAAACGGATAAAGATATGAAGATCTATATCTAGCCGTGCGATTTTGGTCATGCAACCTAGGTGGCTGAGATGACCCTTGCATGAACGGAAACATTTGTAACATTTACTCCTCTCAGAATCTCTTGAGGGCAACCGTCTTTTCTTGAGGTTGATCTTGAGTAGTAGATCTGTCACACTCATATTGCACTGAACTTGGATACTTGTACATGGAAGTACCGGATAAACTATGATATTATGTAAGTGGTACATGATTTATAGATCTAAGTACCTGTACTAAGATTGATCAACTGCCATGTCCAGCATGACAGCATCTACTATTAGCAAGAGAGGGGCCAGCAAAAATTGAAAATCATCCCATGAATCAAGCCTTCCAGGGCTTGAACGGGTTGTCAACAGTATCCATGTACTTTTTCATGTCGGGGAAGTGACGAGTGATCAACGACTTGAAATTGCCTTGCTTTTCAATCCAGTTGAGTCCTTCCTTGGTATAAATTTCAGGCTTGTAGTCGTCGGTAAGGAAACGATCAGTGAAGAGACGACGCGAAGCCATGAGAATGAAGACTTGGAATGCTCTATAGGTCAAAACGTTGAAATTCGACAATTACCAGTGCAAACCAGAAGCGCACACAATCTTACGTATCACTAAATCCGTATCCGTCCGGACGAGGCTCTTCGGCAAGGGTTCCAACAAGGAGATCGACATCTTCGGGACTGGGGTAGATAGACGCAAGTAAAGCTTGGACCTTTTTGTCGGGATTAATGTCGGCAAAAGTTTTGAACTCGGGGAGTTGGAGAAGCCGGCGGAATTGCAGGTACCGAGGGATACCGCGCTCACGGTCTCGGAAAATCTCGGTCGTTCCCATATCGATAGTGTACGGTTCACCGGGCTTTGTGAGATTCATCAGCCAGGCCGGGTAGTTGTTCAAAGTCAATGCGCCCGGCATAGCAGTTCCAAAGGTGAAGACGAGGTCCGCAAGGTTGTTTTCTGTCATCATCTTGCGACTTCCGGCAAAGGTGATAGATGGAAGGTCGTAAACTCGGCCCGTGGACTTGCGGGTGTTGCGGTCGCGGACGTCAATTGTGTCGGGGAGAAGTGAGTGGAAGCGATAGACAGCAGTGAATTCCTCAGTGAGAGAGAATGGCTAATTGAACGACCGCGTATACGACGTTAGCGATGCCGTGGATTGAGACCGTGAAACTTCAACTTACCACGCCCATAAGGTCCTTCTTACCGCCTACAATACCAGTCAGGATGGGGCCACCTTGCCAGTCGTCCAATATGGGTGGCAAAACTCCGTCCCAGTTTGTCTGCATGGCCGTGGCCAAAATCTTGTTCTGGAGAATTCCGGGCGTCCATTCCACAGTGTGGATTTTGGCGTTGACGGCAGTAAGGACCAAACGAGCCATGTCGTGGAGCTTCTGGTCTGTCCAGGTCGGATACTTTGCCTTGAACATGTCGCAAATCGCATTGTGCTCACGTGTAAAAATGTTGTGAAGCATGGAAAGGCCTGACCACCAGTTGTCTTTGAATCCAGTAATCTCGATGCCGTCGTCGCCGAAGGGAAGCAATCCGTTTTCGGCAAGCACGAGTTTTCCATCAACCCCCGTGCGGATACGTCGATTGGTTGCTTCGTCCGTGCCGTAAATTTGACTCAGGTCCCACCAGTGGGTCACACGATTTTTGTATGCTGGAGGGCGGGAGCCATCGGTTTGGGTCGTATCGGGTTGAGAGCGAGAAACGAACAGTTTTTGACCTGTGCCTGACAGAGGATCGCCATCCGGGAGAGGCATATCGACAGGATTACCCCAACCACGGTGGTGGTCCTGGCAAATTGCGAACATATCAGTAAATTGGCTCGGATGTGTGAAAGAAACAATTGAGCTTACCATCCAGTCATGAACTTGGAATTGAATCCATGACAGAACAAACATATTGAGGGTTGTCGCTGGTTTGAATGTATCACGAACGAGGAGTTTTTGAGAGATGGCGCGAGGATTCGGTTCCAACAACGTCGCTTCGTCCGGGAAAGCTTTTGCTACGGGGATGTTACGGCCGAAGCGGTAGTCAAGACTGCCCATGGCCGGCTTTTCCAAGTCATTGCACGTGCCATCTAGCGTGCGTGCATAGCGTGCGTCAGCTGGACAAGTTGCCACAGGATAGTCAAGGGTCGTGTACGAGTCATGAAGGTTATCTTTCTCCAGCTTGCTACGGGTGTTGGCGAGATAGAGGAGACCGGCAATGAAGCCTTTCTGCCACCATTTTCCACCAAAGATTTGGCGCGCGATGCGGACGACGGGCATGGTGAATACTCAGTGCCGTGTTCTATGCTTGGCTCCGATCTGTGTATGAGGCGAGCTTGCACCTTGATGACAGGAAGAGGTGGACGAAGGACCCCACCTGGACCTCTTATATACGGGCTCGTTGTGCTCCCCTTGGAGGAGCAAACGGTAGACTCCGCATCGGCGTCATCGGATGTCCGCCAACTCGAGAACCGTTCCTTCCGCCAAATTCCGCACAATATGTGCAGCACGAATCATCATACCTTACAGTGCCGGAGGCTCGACCCTTGATGTTCATACATCAATTTTGGGATGAGGGTCCTTTCAGAGGCCCCCACCACTAGCGCACTCGTTTCACATGATGTTGGCCAAAAGAACAACAACGTAAAGCTGTCCGACCACACTCCCTAGTGTATACACCTAGACGCGGACGTCCACTATCGCCTACGGTGATGTTTTGGAAGAGCCTCACATTCAAAAAACTCTAATAAGTCTAATTGTTTGCCACAGAATTCCCCAAAGGTCCCGCAATGGATCTGTCCAACCATAACTGCCTCATCCTTCATGTTCCATGAAGGCAGGCTACAAAGCCGACATGGTCGCCTGATAACCCAAGGGCGGGTTAATTTGTGTGAGAGGACACTTTGAGCCAACTTTTTCGCATTCCACTTTGTGCATCCCACGGTTCCCGCCAAGCGAAGGTTAATTTTAAACTGTGTGCAGCACCAACGGAGAACCAAAGATGCACGCGTGTCACCTCGTAAAAACTCCGACATGACACACGCGTCAAGACCCTCCCAGCGTCGTTGAAATTTGGAGGGAACACTGGAATTTAGAAACAACACACACACCACGACCGCACACACGTACTACAACGACATGTGCAACAGAGGTGATTAGGTTGAAAAGAGAGAATCATCAAAAAAAAGCAGATGTCCCTGTTGAAAATTTGGTAACGAAGCTTCCTCAACCGCTGTTCCCTAATGTGCACACCTTGTTGACCGATGGTGTGCAACACAACATTGATGTCAACGAAAGTCCCGCTCCTGGTTGTCGTGTGCAATGCTTCGCTCACGAGGGTGGGGTGTGGGGTGTGGAAAAGGATCTTTTCGGAGGAGGGAGCCCGTGCCGGGACGGTGTGGATGTCGTTGGATGCGTTCTGTACGGCCTTGGCCGTCAAGTCCTCCCAGATCTAGAACTGTTAGATGAGTACTCCTTGGCATTCCAAAATGGACAGGCAGCATAAAGAGGACCATCCCTTGTGCACTGCGGCGTCTGATCACGTCTCATCCCCAACCTGGACACTGGGAATTAGACAGAACTAGAATCCTCTCATCACAATGCGTACCTCCACAATCCTTTCCGTCCTTGGCTTGTCCTATGGTGCAGGAGTTGCATCTGCTTATCCCTCCTCTCATGATTACACCCCGTTGATCGGTCGGCAACAAATTCCACCTCTACCTGCGAACTACGAGACGCTGCCTGCCCTCGAGAAGCAAGGGTTGATATGGGATCGAATCAAGCTGACTGCTAACTCTTCTCAAGAGTGGATTTCAGGTTTGGAAACTGCTTTCCTGATGACGACACTTCCTCCGCGCCCGCCATTTGACAGAATTAATGATGAAATGGTCGAGGGACGCAAGAAGTTTATTCGCAAGTATGTCTGTTACTGCTCCACCTTTATGTTGTACCAGTTGGTCTGACCCATTTGGGGCGCTAGCCGTGGCGCTCACGCGCTCGTCAAGCTAGTTCCCACCGGCAACAACCCGGACGTATACACCGGCATCTGGAATGAAGGAGCGAACAACGGCATCATTCGGCTAACTACATTGGAAGAGCCTCCCACAAAACCCAAAGCTGGAGATAAGGTGATCGCTCCCGGAGGTGTCATGAAACTGTGGCGCGACGGCATGCCATCGACAAACCTCTTCTTTATCTACTCTCTGGAAGGGCAGGAGAGTTGGAACTTCTTTGAGCATCCATGCAGTAATCACCTTGCGCCTCCTGAAAGTTTGAAGACGAAGGCGGGCAAGCTGGTAAGACGAAGATGTCAGATTGTAAATCTCAAGTTTTGCATCTTAATTTACAACCCGCCGGCAGCTGAACCAACGTGTTAGCCATTACTCTGAAATGACTGGGAACTCAGACATTGCTAAATTCAACACCGCAGGAACGCAAATTGCCAACCCTAAGGCACCATTTCAAATTTGGTTGGCACCCAGCGCCGAAGCCAAAAGCAACTCTCCCATTTTGGTAAGTCATAAGTCACGTACCCTTTGGGCCCTGTGTAACCGCCCACTCATTTACCTCGTAATGTGCAGGAGCCCGCCACGGCAGGTGCAAACTTTGCTTCATCTTTCAGCGTGATTCCCTCAGGCACTACTCTTTACCATGTGTACGCCATTCCCGAACCTGTTCAGCCTTACAACCCTGCTACTGTATACAACCCACAAGCTCTTCCTGGTGCGGCCCACATTGCGGATGTAGTTACTACTTCCGAGTTCTTATCTAGCGTGTATGGAGATGCCAAATTGCACTTCAAGCACACGTCGTTCGATGACGACTTGGCCTTGCGACCCGACTGGAAAAGCATTGTCCGGGGCGCCAGGAGTTAGAGCACTGTACCTTCATAGTATTACGTATCTTAGGGTAGACAAGGCGCTGGACCGCCTCCATCTGTAATAGGCTTTCGTTGTCATTTGATGTTTTGTTGAATTTAATCCCTCTGAGCTTTTGCTACATACGCGAAGCGGACACACGCTGCGTCAGCAAGATTATGTAATGCTACGTAATTCTGCTTATCTCAGCCGTAATTTGTCGCTGTGGTGGTTCCGACCTCCTTTTCCCTTTTAACGACTTGCAGGGCAGGCCAGGCGAGGAATAGCCGCACGAGGATATAGAAGGGAAGTAGGCGGGAGCAGCAGGAGGCAACAGGACAGGGCAGGACAGTAAGCAGGCTAAGGTCGCTACGAGGTCGCTCCATCACCGTTTCGTTCCCCCGTGAGCCCAATTGTATAGACCATACCCTTCCACTACCGCTCGTCAAAATGAAATCAATGGCGCACCAACCGGGACCAACACTTCCGACCCTACATCAACAAACACAACAGCATGCGTCCACGCAACAGTTTGTGCATCCTACACCGCCCGTTACTCCCATGCCGACTCCTTTACAGCTCTCGCAGGTGAATCAACAGCTGCCTCCACCGCCACCACCAATACCACGTCAGGCCTCTGTTTCTGGTTACCATAGATCTTATGCGAACCACCCCTACCACAGTTCCTATGCTTCGCAACTGCCGCCAGCGCCGCCATCTCCGGCACCGCAACAGCAACCGCCTTCGTACGGGCTTCAGGACCCCTCGAACCCTCAAAGTCCGGGACCATATAGTATTCCAATGGGTATGTATGGGGACGTTCTATACACTTATCCTTACGCATCCAGTCCTGCGCATCACCCCATGCAGCCCCCGTCCACCCAGCTGCTGCCACATTCGAGCGTACCCTTCAACTCCGCGCTGCCTACATCACAACAATCAGTAATTCCGCCATCCTCAAGTAGTTCAGCAGCACCAGTTACGTCGACATCGCCAGCAGCTTACTACCTGCCTGACTCGGCGACCAACGCAGTCCTCCCTTCCACACTACCCGCGTCCAGCCTTCCCTCCGCCGGTGCAACCACCCATTATGCCAATTCAGGAGACCCAGCACCTCCTTCAACGACTAATGTGAATACATCAAGTGTCATGGATAGCGATCTTGATTTAATGCTCGGTCCGCGAAAAAGAAATCAAGTGAAGCGAGCCTGTGGTAGGTGCTCGACCAGCTTCGCTGCCGTCACGATTGGCGAACTAATTGCTGAATCTTTATTTTAATAGTGAATTGTCAAAAAGCCTGTAAAAAGTGCGATAACGGGCGCCCCTGTTCTCGCTGCATTAAATTCGGCTTGGAAAAAACTTGCGCAGATTCAGCTCGAAAGGAACGGTCGCGATCAAACCTAGTCGGCCCATTCAGAAAGAATTTGGATGGTATATCGACCGCTCACGGTTACTCTTCACTTTCATCGCCACGGTCCGGATCAATTGATTCGCAAGAAGATGGTGAATCTTCAGGCTGGTCAAAGTTGGATATTTTATCGAGGCTCTGCAGCACAGTTCTTATTCACGCACACGAAATCGGGCGACCAAGGTCCGCGGAGCCACCGAGCGTACCCGAGCCATCCCCAGATGATACACCTGAGGTTCACGCTGCGCGCACTTTATCCATATTGGCGAGCAAAGCACGGGCACAGGAACGTTCCCCTGAATTAGATATGGTGACACCTGTCACACCTGTGGAATCCGACGAATTTGCAAAGCCTTTTGAGTACGATCATAAAAGCTTCGACCATAAGCAGCTTGTGCATGAGTTAGGGAAGACGGGCAGTTTCGGCAATCTTACCATAGAACAACTGGCCACGGGGGTATTTGGGGCGTTTCCGTATCTTTCGTATGGATCATTATATCCATTCGACATTCTTACGGCGGCAGCAGGTGGAGGCAGCAATGGAAGTGCTGCCATGCATTACTCAAACGGATCGAATGCGATCAACCCGAGCGGATTAAATTCACCGTACGATCTTGGTTCGGCCACACTCGCTGCCACATCGACGCCCGGGGCGACGCCGGGGGCAAGAGAACCGAACCCATTGGATGATTTTGCCGCCATTAGCGATACTGTGCGACGTATGGAAGATGAGGCCAGTGCCAGGAGTAAACGGCGTAGAACGAATACCACGAGCGTAAACCTACCGAATGTCGGGGGTCTGTCAAGTACGAGCATCTCTGCTCTTAACGTGGCGAACATGACATCTTCTTTAGTCTCTGCGACGTCTCAGGGTCAGGCGTTGGATTTGAAGACCTTCGCCCCACCTCTTGGATACTCGGCACCTGGTGCTTATCCGTCCACGCAAGTGTCGTATCATCGCGTCTTGGGTGCGGGTGACCATCGTTCGTCGCCCAGCAGAATATATTCACCACCAACGCCGCCAGAGTTCTGCATGCCGGGTGAAACGGGGCTATTAGGCGAAGAGCGCAAGTAGATCCTCCGATGTGTTTAGTTCCCACGTGAAACAGCGTTTCTCGTTTTTGGCGTATTTGTTGTGTTTGGATGACTATCGTTAGCAGGCGTAATTTTGTTTGGGATGTAGTTATCCGTATGTGATCCACCTTCAGCTCACATACGAGTCGTTCGACTTCTGTAAATATACCGAGAGTTCTATTACCGTCTCAATTCACTTCACCAATGGATGCATTAAAACCGTACATCAACCGCAGCAGAACTCTGAGTTGCATGTACGGGCCGCCGGATTGGCCCAAAAGCACATCCTAACCGCAAGAACGCACATGGCTGCCTATTATCTTTATAAAATTACAATCGTTGCCTATGAACTCCTCCTTAGTTCATTTTAGCTCATTACCACATTATCCGCAACCACGCCAAAGCTAACGAAGGCGTGCAAGTTGCTTTGGCGACATCGTACTATCTTAGCATCGGGCAAAAGCGTGCAGCGAATAGCGATCAAGAATTTTCATTCATACTGGGAAGTTTATGAGTAAATATGAAACTAATCTACATACGAGTGAGAGGGTTTCCCTGCGACGAGGAGAAACCAATATACAGGACTCTAATGAAGCTACGTTTAGGTACGTGAGGCTTTCACAATTAACACTCAACAGGTTCATCTTCCTCCATAACTACCGCGCACGCCGTTGTAAAGCTATGACTCCTCTTTCTCGATATACGACGTTTTGGTTGACGTGGAATGAGCGGCTTTGACATAATACCAGCCAGGAGTTTTGCATGCGTCAGATTGCTGTGTCCCGTTTTCAAGTTCACCGTCGAAGCGGCTGACTTTTTGGGACATGATGCGCTAGAAATGCCGTCACTTGCTAGTCCCACAGGTGCCACGGGCGACGAGTAGCTTCTTCTTCTTGTTGTTGAGGGTTTGGACGTTGCCGTAGTGGTGGCTCCAGAGGCTTTGGCTGCGCCATTAGTCCCAGACATCCATTGGCTGATGTTGACACATTCCCCCCATTTGATATCATTGGTGGAATCTACAGGTATGACACCGTAGGCTTGTAGAATGGCGATTTCATTGCTACATTTGTCCTCAAGGGGCGGCCGGGAGGCTGGTGACCGCGGGATTCGGTTTCTAGGAGAATTGATACTGGCATCTGGAGTTGTGGAGCTAGCTGTCCCGTTGGCTGAGGGGTCCATTGACGATGAATTTGTAGTTGTGTTGTTGAGTTGCGCCTTTATTTTGGTTCTTGTGGTTTCCGTTTTGTCATCAGGTAATGTGGGTGGGCCTGCGGCGGTGGTAGAGGTGGAGAGAGACTGCGAGAAATGTGACATGTGCGGTGATGTGGTTGGTAATTGAGAAGTGGAACTCGATGTCGGTGGAGGAATGCTAGACGACATCGTAACGATGCACATCCTGTAATCCACGTCTCGTCAGTTGCTTAGAGTTTGCTAGTAGTAGCGTTAGGTGGTTAATGTACGAGAGGCGTGAGTTGTTACAGCCAGTCTTTATGGGACGACAAGTGCTATCACAACCAAACAACCACGCAAACATCCTTTAAAACGAAAATCCATTAAGTGTACAACTCCCACCGTCCTCCGCCGCCCCCTATTCATAGCCGATCCAGGAATAGCATTGGCGCATCGCCGGCGAAATGTTAGAGTCAACGACCTACACGTTACTCTCATTCAGCAACAGCCGAGATACGACCCGTGCAGATGACCGCTCATTGACCCCGTCGGGATGTTGAGGACTCCATATATATCAGGGGTGAGAGAAGTCTCCCCGTGAAGCCGCATGATGGTTTTCAGACAGGCCGAAGGGTTGTTCAAGTTGGTGACAGCGCGTTACTCCGACTGATGACTAATCAGGACGGAGCTTGCAATATTGGTAAATGAACAATTCGGAAAAAACGATTCTGCCAGAGCTCGACAGCACTCCTGTTGGATTCATTTCATTGCGAAACGCATAATTACAGTGTCGCAAGGCACTTTCGGTTGGTTCCTCCTCCACTGGCGCCGCAACTCGGTCTTGTTGCTGGCAGCATCTAACGGCCTGAACAGAGGGATCCTGTTGCAGCAAACTCGGTGAAATATCATACTGTTTCCACATGGCACTTGAGCATGATATTTGAAACCCACAATGCGTCGGGTGCGAGACCTATATCCTTCCTTAACAAAATACATGCCAATGTCTTGGATGCGTCGACATCGATTCTGGAAGCTAGTCATGTAGCTATCGATAACTGTTTAGGGGACGCCACCACGCGTGGGGATATAACAACAGCGCATTCCAGGAGACAGGAAACTTGCAAAAGATAGTACGCAGGCGATACCATAAAGGATGGCAAGCAAGACAACAAAGCAGCGTGACCTGGATGCGGTAAGTCAGCGATGTTGTGTGTTCCTAGTTCCATTCGATCATCCATCTCACTTACCTGTGTCACATTTTGTCAACGCAAAGTTATGGAAGCAATACGATCACAACGCCAACAACCTTATTTCCCTTGCGGAACTCCAACATATCCTTCGTTCCACCCATCCGGCACTTTATGACAAGAAACCACTCTTAATGCGCGCTTACCGCGCTGCCGATCTCTCTAACGACGGGTTTATTGCCCGATCCGAGTTTGGCGACCTGCTCTATTACTTGGACACACTTGAGGATGTGTATGATTTATTCAAAGATCTTGATAAGGATGGTGATCGCAGATTGAGTAAGGATGAGTTTATTAAGGGCTGGAAGAAGCATGGTGGGAAGGGTGAACCGCTGGAGGTTTTCAAACAGATGGATACTAACAATGGCGGCTGGGTGCTTTTTGATGAGGTGAGCGTCTGCCTTCTTGCTTCACGTTTTCTCAACGCTGCTGGACGTTTGTAACTGAAACCTGCTCACCCGTTGGAATTAGTTTTGTGCAGCATTGGCAGAGAACAAAGTCAAGAGCAGGTAGATGGTAGCAGTAGATGTTGACATAGATTTGAGCACTGTTTCAACTTGAGGGAGCTAGGTTGCGGATACTGAGAGTCGGAACAAGCTGTCAGCTCGAGATCAGTCGTAGGATAATATATTTGTCACACATGGGGGGGTAACAGAAAACGACCACCATAACAATCGATGAGAAGAAAGAAAGACGCAGAATCGCCCATTTCTCACCCTCTCCTCCACCGCCTCGCAAATACACACGCATACTAACTTGCAAGTAAGTACTACCAACGGTTCTCCCACATTTGCTTTCTCCCCTTGTATTTACCATCCTCGGTGTGCTACGTAATTTTGCGCGACTTTAAAATGAATATCAAGCTTTTTTCCGCGTCAAAAAAAAGCCGACGGAGTTTAAGAATTTGAATCGCAAGGGCCATCACTTATGATGCGCCGGTTCGATTAGAATTTTGATAAGCTGCACTCCTCTTATGCTTTCCTTTCATATCATAACTCAAGTGTCGACAAAAGCAAAAGCGTGTCAGATCATGGCGCACTTCGGTTATTCTCTCTGCCGAATGCTTCCACAACTCATTGTTCATCGGCATATCGCGATGACTGCGTATGCGGTGGCGGCGGCGGGTACATATAGTACGGACCCGGTTGATGCCCTGGCATCCCGTACACTGGCGGCCGCTGGAAACCCGCATATCCCGGCTGCGGCGGGGAGGTCACGTTCACATTCACAAATCCATACGGTAACGATCCCATTCCCATGTTGTTCATATTCGCCATTCCCATATTTCCCATTGAAGTGATCGGTCCCATGCTCCCTGGAGGCGGCAAATACGTAAAGTTTGCATGGGGAGGGGGTGCTAGCGGCGACACGACGTCTTCGTTGAAATTCGAAAACGACAGTGTCGACAAAGAGGAAGCCGAGCTGGACGGGATGGTGGCCAGTTCGTCCAGTAAGCGTTTATATCCCATTTGATTGTCCCGCACTTCGGACATTTCCGAAAGCACTGCCCGCACTCGGTCAGCGAGACGTGTCTTCTCTTCCGTGTTTACACACGCAGACGCCAAAATCTTTTGAATCACAGAGACACCGTGCACTTGATCTGCTAAAATGGTTTCGAGATTCTTGGTTGATGTCCAAAAAATCTCGTGCAGTATCGTCTCGCGTGCACTAAGCTCAACACGCTGGGAGACGAGTTTGAGGATGGTGGCGCTGGCGAGCTTATGAGTGCTTAGTTGGGGCACGTGTGGAGCAAGTTTCGGTGCGAGCGCAGTGTACCGGCCTGGAAGACTGCTCGTGTCTAGTAACCAAGTGACCAGGATTGCTCCGTTAGGATTGGTGACGAGTTGCAAGGCGTTGACAATGATGGCCTCTGCAACTCCTTTCTGTTGCCGTTTGGTAGTGTATTGCGATTCGAGACATGCACGCATGGCACGCGCTCCAAATCGACCCGTGCCAATATCAATGCATTTGGAGATGCATGCATCAAAGACGAATTGATTGCGGTGGCTCCCAAGCCGAAGGCAGCACTGCACCACGTAGTTCCCAAATTGGTCGAGGAGTAAGGGGGGTGTGTATGTGGTAAGCGCGGTAACAATGAGCTGGATTTGAGCAGAGGTTTTGGCATAGTCAATCATTTTCTGAATGACCCATGTACCGTTCTTGTGGATTCCAATAGCAGCCATATGGGGGGCGATCAGTTCAATAATCCGTAGACGGTGCTGGTCGCTACTCTTTTCAATGATCTTCTGAATGACCACGTTTCCGATATAGTCTGATAGGCAATGTTTCTAAGCAACTGGGCATACACTTTCACCTCAAGGGCGTAACTCACCGGTACACAGATCGACCGTGTCATCAACGATCTCGTTAAACATGGCTTCCACATCCTTCATGGTCACATGTCCTTCCAACCTCTTCCTCAACTCTCGCAACCTGCCCTGATCCACGCGCCGGTTGGGTTTAGGTTCTGGAATCGGAGGAATCGCATTGGCATACGTTTCTGTCATGTAGGCAACGAAATTAATGATCTGACTGCAAAACATCATGACCTCCATTCTCGTAACCTACCCGTTCCTCCTCCATTCCAAAGCGCATCCAAGCCCTCTAGAGTCACACTGGAGTCCCGTCTCTGCTGCGTCTCTGCTGCTTGCGAGGCGCCCGCACCGGTACCTCCACTGGAATTCACAGTCGACAGTGCTTCGTCATACCCAGGCATCAAGACCCGCCCTTGCTGCGGTCCAGTGACAGTGGAATATCCTCCATTTGTACGGGCTGGCGAACCATAAAGGCCCACATTATATGGAACTCCCGCACCATACGATAAACTCGCACTGCGCTCTCTTACAGGTGACGTATTACCCGACATAGGGTATATGCCGAGACTGGTTGTCGAAGTGGAGTTTTGTTCCGCATCTTTGGAAGGAACTTTGGCATATCCAATCTTCACAACACTGCCACCGATTTCTTTTCCGTTCATGGTCTTCCGAGCTTCCATGGCGTCCTCGAGACGGAAAAAGTTGACAAACCCGCAGTTCTTGTGGGTCTGAAATATCGGTCCAAGTTAGCCAGAGTTCGTGAGGAGGCGCGACCTAGTTCAAAAGCGAATTCGCTACTGCACGCAGTTCACATAAGACACATACCAAAACCCGAGCGCTCTCTATAGGCCCAAAGCCTGAAAAGAGTGCCTCCAACTCTGCCGGATCAGTTGTCGGAACCAAATTCCCAATCCAAAGACTCTTAGTGGGTTGCATGCCCCCGGTATCATTGCAATTCTCGGCCTTGCCGAACCCAATCCGGACGATGCAATTACCAACACGTCCGCCCTGCATCTCGTCACGCGCTCTCACCGCGTCTTCAGTGCGTACGTAGTTCACAAACGCGCATTCTTTGTCGGGAAGAATGCGTAGGGATTCAATTGGTCCGAATGGGGAAAACAACGTGAGGAGGTCGGAAGGTGAGAGTGTCGGGTCAATGTTGCCGATCCAAAGAGAACGAGTTGGAATTTGATGGTTGTGATGCTCGCGGGTGGGAGAATCGAGGAGGTCCATCGGATAGGACATGTAACTCGGACTGCTTCTGCCAAGCGAGTGCTGCTAAAATAAGGACGCTAAGTGAGCTACTGCGTTAAGGAGCAAGTGCACATACGAGACGTGCGACATCAGAATTGAAGAATCCAAGTAAAACACATACCCTTTCCATATCTGCGACATCTGGGGCCATGCCCGTTTCCATTCCCAGTTCAATGTCTCCCCTAGCCAAACTGCGCCGTAGCGCCTGGATATCACTATCAGCGGTACTTTCCAGAAAGGCGATGCTACTGGCGCGCGGTCGATAGGAAGATGGCGCCGGGATATTCAGTGTCAAATTCTCTCCCACAGCAACACTATAGCTCCTTCCACGACTCGTATAGATGGTTTCCGATGGAACAGAGATGCTGGTGCGACTGGTGACTGAATACGACGTGCTGACGCCGGCGGAAAATTGTCCACGCGCAGATGCATCAAGTGGATCGTCGAGGCCCAGGTAATCAAGTGTGCGCGCTACGGCTGTGGTTTCGTCCTCACCACCGGTGCTGCCGGCGTAGTGGAGCTGAGGCGTGGGTGGGTTTTCTGAGAGCCCACCTGCAAGGTTGGAGGGTTGCCAGGTACTAGTAAAAAGCTGACTGGCAAAAGCCCCAGCTATTCCTGCGCGGGGCAAGCTGAGACTGCCGCTTCTGTTCCTGGCGGCGGTGGCGGGTGGTGATGGGCCGCCTATTACAGCTGGGGCGTGTGTCGCAGCCGGCGGGCTTGGCATGGTGGAAGCGACGGCGGCGGCGGCGGGATCATCATCGGGAAAGAGCTTTGGCGGAAAAAAGGAAAATGTTTCGGCTCTGGCTCGTCGAAAGTGCTGTGCGCTGCTGGAGGAGGGAGTTTTGTACGGGGGCAAACCGGCACGGCCGGGTGTCGTGGTGGTTGCAGCAGAGTCGGATTTTAAGGAATCTCCTAGAGGCGGCTTGTCGCTACTAGAGTTGTCGCGTAGAGCTTCCAGGTAGAAGGACGATGACATTGTTGCATGTGATCTATTAAGACTAGCGGATGATGCAGATGAAAGAAGTTCAGTGGATTGTAAAAAAGACGGAAATGGCAAGTTGAAATGTAAACTGACCTAAGTGGTTAGATCTGAAAGGAGGCCTTGAATCTTGGCGACAACTCGAGTCGCTGTGGTGTCGTTGCAAGTGTTCCTCTACGCTAGGTCTTTTTTGCTGGAGGTGCGGCAC
Source organism: Gaertneriomyces semiglobifer (assembly GCA_025558075.1). Taxonomy (NCBI): domain Eukaryota; kingdom Fungi; phylum Chytridiomycota; class Chytridiomycetes; order Spizellomycetales; family Spizellomycetaceae; genus Gaertneriomyces; species Gaertneriomyces semiglobifer. The sequence goes on along the minus strand of JAHLKF010000010.1, from coordinate 39,707 downwards.
CGAGCGACGGAAAGATCTTTGTTGTGAATAGAGATAATAATGGGCGAGTTTGATTCAAGGTAATCCCCAATGGTTCTTGAGCGAGACGTAGATTTCTGATATTTATAGCGTCCCTTTCCCTTCACACGACCAACGCTGTTGCAGCCCCTGGGCACGGCAAGATTGTGCAATGGACGATCCAGGTGAATGAGCTGCCCTATAACGGCGGTAATAGTCGCAGGAGCAGGAGCAGCAGCCAGTAGTAAATGCTGCTTACAGTCGCATTCCCACCATCAGCAGAGTAAACTCGCAAACAAGGAGCGAAAGATGAGACACGAAGGGGTCCTTTAACTATTTTTTGACAATGGACATAATAATGAAGGCAGAGATTATTGCGTATGCCATTAGCTCCTCAATGGCCAAAAACACTTAAACCATAAACATAAAAGCGGGAAGATTGATAGTAGGTGGGATAGAACGGCCGTCATTTGATTTGCCAGGGATGGAAAGAGCGTTTTATGTTGTTAGCAGTCGTCGGTCGATGAAAGTTACTCCGTGTCATTCGTACTTATATTCAGTTATCGTCGTTAGCATTAGCGACAATGAACATCATCTTCGTAGCTGTGGAAGGAAGTACACAGCTGCAGAGAGGATGAATTCGTAGGCTGCTTCTTGAGAAGGAAGGCAAAAGCGCCACCGTGAAACCCCAAAGGTCGTCTTCGTCAGAAATATGGGTCTTAGCATCTGTAGTGCTGCATCATTTTCACAACGGCAGAACATCGTCTTACGACGTCTGCAGCTGTACGTTGAAATACCACGGCCAGTACCGTTGGAGGTTTCGTCAGGTGGCAACCCCATTCTCGATAGTGGTCCGTTCCGAACTCACTTCAGAATGATTGAGCAAATGCTGCAGAGCCCATGGTGTGGTTATGAGAATTATACCACACGGCACAGTCGAAAACAGCGGCTGGCTCGAACATCCAGTCGGCCGATTCAGTTGATTTTGATGCATTCGCTCCTTCCTGGCTCTAGGAAATTCTCATGTTGGCTGCCCGCCAGTGCCTGCTGAGATATATCTCACGTAATGAAGACTCCCCTAACTCATTGCATCTGGCCCACGGTGCGAAAGGGCACACCAGGTTCAGAACGGCAGTGCCTCTCCTGGATATTCTCGGATACATAGTAATTCCATCGCATGACGGTCGACCGCAAGGATTAGACGATAATCTGACTTTCGCATATTGAGTTCCAAACCGCTGATTCAAAGCTGAAAGCGTTTTCCGCCTCGTCAGCTGTGTACAGACAGTCGTGTAGTTTTCCGTTACTACTTCCTGTAGGCAGTAAGTACCATGCTTTCCAGCAAGTTAGCAGAGATTTACGACATCCTAAGGCACTCCCACCATTCCGCGGACAAATCGCTTGTGCCGTTCGATCTACTGCTGAACAGAAGTCGGATCTTGGATCTGGGATTCTGGGAATCTGGGAACGGGACGCGGCGAAAATTGACGTGCTAGTCAGGTGCAGTCACGTGAGCCGCCCGTGACTGACCGCAAGACGGGGACCCGGGGTGCGCCGCCGTGTTTCAAAGCCACGCGCCAAAACTGCACATCCCCTGGTGTTTCAGATGTATGATGGCCTGCATTGATTACATGACACACAGGAGTTGGACGTGTTTGTGTACGACGTTTGTCTGTCTCTTTCATACCCTTGGATCTGTGTTTTGGTTTTTGTCTTCCTGCCACGGTGTCTTTTTGGCCTCTTGTCTCCATCTGTTTCAATTAATACACATATGCATATCCAATACTTTTACTTGGGCCCCACTCTGTTTCATGTCTCTTATTTTGTCTCATTTTGCTCGCCTCGTTCCCTTCCTCGCCGCCCTGTTCCCACCCCACGCAACCCCCGCCCAAACCGCCCCCCCTTGAATTGATCCCACCAGTACATGACAGTAGATAATACCCGCCCCACCACCACCACACAATTCAGAACCGCCGCATCAATTTCAACTTATGAGTATGTGTGATGAGACAAACTTGCCAAACAAGAGTGTGGTACCCCCCAAACACTCCTTCAAATCATTCAAACCAAATTGGCAAATTTCATCTTCTTCGGAGAACAACAACAACAACCCACAGCCATAACCTAAGTCGGTTGTCTCGCCCGGTCCCATTCGCCCCACCGCAATATCCGACCAACTCATTGCTTATCATCAACATTTGTCCATTGCTATCAGGGCATGTGTCTTGATCTCCTTGCGGCCACCCCTGTCTTGACCTCCACACCTTTGTCTACTTTCTGCGCACACATTCCTTAAAAGAGGCCTATCTGGTCATTGTCCCCCTCCTCCTCTTCCTTTGGGTCATATACATCGGTGTGTACATATTCTCTTACATCTTCCTTCTCTCCGTTCTCCCTCGGCCGTCCCGCTGCCTTGTATATATATACATACGGATTCTTTACCACTTGCCCTTCACCACAACTTCTTGCCTTCTACTGCTTCACCCTCCCCATAGGTAGTGAACGGAAAAAGGCTCTGTACATATAAGCCCGTTACTGCATACCTACATTCATCATGGCGCCGCGTTCTCTGCTCTCGACGGTCACTCTGTTGGCTCTCGGTCTCTCTTCTTCCTTCTCCTCTTTAGTGGAGGCCCATCCCAGCCCTCGAACAAACAACTACGATGTTCTCAACGCGCCATTAAATCTCGCCAAGAGAGCCGTCGACACCCTTCACTACCATGCACCCGAAGCAGCTTCCTGGAAGCCTGCACCCGGTGCGTCTTTCTCCAACGTCGAGGTGCCACTCGCAAGTTTCGCCGATAAAGCCTCTGGCTGGCTCACCAAGAACTTTGGTCCTGTTGAAAACAAGGCTCAAGCTGCGTGAGTATTCCAACAATGTTCCTAGTAGTCGAGTTACGCGACGCGATGAATTTCCCACGGAGCGCCTGCCACACATTTAAACAGCTAAACTAACGTGACTCGTTCGTGCAGATATCAAGATGCGAACACTGGTCTGTACCACTACTATGCGGTACAAACAGTGAATGGCCTTGAGGTCGTGAACGGAGTAGCAGATGTGCACTTCGACCGCTACGGAAACGCCCTGACCGCCGCGAACGGATTCGTCTCGGTCTCTTCCCTCCAACGCCGAGACACCATTCCCACTCCCGACATTTCTGCCACTGCCGCACTTCAAGCCTACGCAAAGACAATCGGTCTCGACCTTACCGGGGCGACCCTCAAAGAAGTTGCGAACGCTGATGGTTCCATCACAGTACAAGGCGTCCCATTTGCTCTCCAGGACGTCAAAGCCACCGTCAAGGCTTACAACACTGGTACTGCCCTCGAAAAGGTTTATGCTCTTCAGGTACACACTACCGTGTGGTTCCACGAAGCGTACGTCTCGGCCAAGACTGGTGAACTCGTCGGTAAGGCCGACTGGCAAACCGCCAATTTCTGGGAACCACCAGCCACCACCAAGACCGCCAAGCGTAGCATGCCTGAGCCTGTTACGGAAAAGTTTAACCCCACTGAGATGATCCACAGTTTCAAGAAGCTTGGCAAGCGTCAGGCCGGCGGAAACATTCCGAAGCCAAAGTACCGCGCCATTCCGTTTGGCGGCGCCGATCTGCGTTCCAGCCCGCCCGTTCTTCTCGACAACCCTGTGGATCTCAGGTTCTCCCCACTTGGTTGGCACGACATGGGTGACGGTCAAGGCCAACTTGCGATCACTGCCGGAAACAACGTCATTGCGCAAGAAAACCGTGCCAACGCCAACAACCCGTTGAACAATGCCCGTCCCGAGTCAGCCAACTTTGTCTTTGACTTTAGGGCCAACGATCAAAACCAGGCACCTCCACAGTACCAGGACGCCTCCATCACCAACATGTTCTTCCTTGCTAACGCATACCACGACGTGCTGGCTGCTTACGGATTCGACGAACAGGCTGGTAACTTCCAGGTCACCAATGCCAACGGTGGTGCGGGCAATGACCCTGTCATTGCGAACGCTCAAGATGGTTCCGGAACGGACAACGCCAACTTCTCCACCCCGCCAGACGGCCAGGCTGGATTGATGCGTATGTTCGTGTTCACCCAGACAAACCCACAGCGCGACGGAAACTTCCAAAACGATATTCCCGTCCACGAGCTCACTCACGGCTTGTCCAACCGTCTCACTGGTGGACCCGCTAACAGTAACTGCTTGAACTCTGCTCAAGCTGGTGGTATGGGTGAAGGATGGTCCGACTTTTTCGGAGTGTCCCTCAAGATGACCGCCGCTGACACTAGAGCCACCGACAAGGCTGTTGGTGACTACGTCATGAACAACCAACTTGGTGTCCGTGCATTTGCTTACTCTACCGATGTTACCCGCAACCCGCTCCGGTTCTCTGACCTCGCCGACGCTCGGTTCCAACAAGTACACAACGCCGGCACGCTCTGGAACACCATGTTGTTCGAGTCGTACTGGAACCTTGTTGACAAGCTCGGTTTCACCAGCGATTTCAAGGACGTCGCGAGCAAGAAGGGCAACACCTTGATGATGCAGTATGTCGTGAACGGCTTGAAGCTCCAGCCGTGTAACCCGACATTCATCCAAGCCCGTGATGCCATCTTGGCCGCTGAGCAACAGTTGACTAACGGAGAGAACAAGTGTGAAGTTTTGGCTGGATTTGTCAAGCGGGGAATGGGATTGGCTGCGAGACAACAGGGCAACACCTTCACCAATGACTTCAACTTGCCGGCAGAATGTGCTGGAAAGGTGAACAATGGCAACGCGCAGCCGGCGGGAGCAACCGGTCGTTAGAAGTCTTTGGCGAGTGATCTTTGATCTGATGCAGTATCGGTCGAGATGGTTGCAGTTGATCTGCGTAGAGTTCTTGCTCGTCTGAAATAGATAGGCAGACGAGACAAAATATATAGGAACGAATTAGCTAGAGTTAGAGATCCATCTCGGCAGTACTTTTTTTTGTGAGTTCATTCATTTGCTTCTTGATGTTTTTGGAGGATTACGGCTGTTTGTACATATGGTCTAGAACATGCGAGTCTATTTTCAAAAACCTTGTCCCACGCTCGATAACTTTTTCGACTATCTACTCTTCGTTTTTCATATTGCTCGTCCCAACCGTGTGATGAGTCCATTGACTTTGGGTTCCGTAATAAGACTGTTCAAGACGACCTCATCTACAAGGAATCTTCATTTTCTCACACATTGTTTTGCATCTGATTGCACAACAACCCATTCAAAGCAACCCGGATTAGAGCTGACAACGTCCGCGGGCGCCAGGATGCATCACTCTTATAAAATGAACGCCGTTCTCATCGTGCCACTGTCATCGAAGAATGAGAGGTAATGTAAATTGTACGGGCAGTTTTCCGAATGCTGCATAATCATTGAAAACGTATATAACAACATCCCGAATATGCGTACCCAGCAGGTAGGTGCAAAAGGACATGGGAAATGAACTACTTTATACACAGGGCCAACTATATAAACAACTTGGAACGATACATAAGGGCTAATTAGGCTGGAACAATGGCGAGGACGTTGCCGCAGCGCGTGCAACGATGCACTTTGTCCTGGAGACCATCAAAAAGCCACGCTTAGTTTACCAGCATTCCAGGCAAATCTACAAGATGATCGTACCTGACATCCACGGCACAAAAATGGGACCCAAAAGAATGGCCAGCAGATAATGCATAGCAAGATGGATGAGCACCAGGCTGCCATGCCCGGCATACGTGTCACGCTGGTAATTACATATTGCTGATCGAAGGGGCACCACATCCTGTTCAAGATTCGCATATTCCGAGTTAATAACCGTTCATTCATTCATTGCCTCAGGTCGTTCACGTGCTATTACCTAACAGGATGGCGGTCGCTCACGTACACGACTCCTTGCCTTACTTCATATGGAACTTGCGCATCTCCTGCGGCTGCGTACACTTGGCGATTCGCGTACGGCGCAACTCTCAGCTGTTCTCCGCCAAACAAGGGTGTGTACTCATCCACCACCACATAATCCGCTTGCTGTTGCCGCTGATGTTGCTGGACGTATCCCGCGGAGCTACTGCCAGAAGCACCTCCGGTAGCTGTTGTTGTTGCTGCTGGTTGTACCGTATGCGGCGGTTGGTGCGGGGCCGTATAAGGCGGTGGTGCCGATGGATAGGCAGATCCTTGTCCCTGTCCTGCACTGACGTTCTTTTCGTTTCCTGACATATTCCTTGTATCTCGGTTCGTTTTCGTGCGTCTTGCTTCCTTCCTTTTAATGCTCAACAAATCCTATAATAATGAGGTTCTGTGCCAAGAAGTGTGCAGTGGTTAGTCTGCGAAATAACTGTCAACGCACAGCCTGGGGTGTGAGAGAACGCGTCCGTGTTCGCAGCCCTGACGAACGTATGTCACGCGCGCAAATCTCGACTGACGGGCTGTAAAAAGCGACCTTTGCATGTAGCCGCCATTATAGGGCAGTACCGGATTAATGGAATTAAAGGACTTGCGTAACGACACACTGGCCTAAACGAATTCCTTCCTGGTGTTTGTTCTCCCTACATGAACTGCACTATCCTTGTAACAAACCACAACGCATGGCTAGAGCCCGTAACCTTCCATACTATGGTACTGGATCTGGCCCACCTCTCTCGGCGTTCTGCTCCAATTCATTCAGTGCAAAGGTCCAAAGAAACCGCCCTGAGGCAGCTCTCGGCTCTCCGCGCAGGTCACGTGCAACTACATTCAGAGCACGTGACTTTCACCACGGATCCGATGTCGTGTGTTCGGGTAAAAGTCTTCCTTTGTCTGACATTTCATAAGTTTGGCCATCAGCAGCAATCAGCGAGCAACTGGAAGGGACGAGCTGTTGCACCATTCGGCCGTAAATACCGACTTTCTTTCTTATTGCGATTGCAAGCGAGAAGTAGAGTTCTGCTCATGCGCCAGCGACAACGGACGGACGACTGCAGCTTTTATTGTCCATAAGGTGCGTTGCAAAAGTGGGCGAACATGGGAATCTGTTTGAAGAAACGGATGGTCTCGGGAGGAATACATGCAAGTTCTTGCTAGTTACCACAGACGGGATCGACGCATGTCTTACCCTGCAGGGACATTTTAGAGGACAGGAACTTTTTTCTCGAGGGTCGCGTCCGACTTCCATCCCGCGTCGTTAAATGGCATTTCGCTCGGGAATTTGAAAAGGCGGGACTGAATGGAATTCATAGGCAGCAAACTAAATATCATTTGTCTTGACCATTCTAGTCGTTCCTAGCCACGCGTCATGGAACCGTCAAAGAAACGACCCCTCTCTCCGGGTGCTGGGACATCAAAGCAGAACTCGTCCAGTTCTCATCACTATATCAATGATCCCTCTCTTTCCCTTCCGTCCCTTACCCATACCGCATCATCAGAGAGATTCAATCTACCGCCGCTGTCGTCGTTGACACAATTCGGCGGGCCTGTTCTAACACCTCCCATCCACGCACATGTGCGTGGCAGTTTGGCAAATGGGTCGCCTTCCCCTCAAAGTAGTGCCAAGAGGTTGCGTTTGGATGATACGGTAGCGGCGGCAGAGCGTGATCGGCCTAGCTTTGGCAGCCCTGGAGCTGCTGATGTAACCGCTCAGCAGCGACGGCTTTCACTGCACTCCAGTGCTGAATTACCTGGTTAGTTACTATATTGGCACGCATGCTTATTCAACGAGGCCACGACCACTATTCCAGTTTTCTAACGGTTGCTTTTGTAGATATCGCCGCATTGGCAGCTTTGACCAACAGGTCGGGGCATAAGTTGCCTCCACCGCCGCGATCAATGGTTCCGCCTGTTAAAGCAAACCCACAAGCCAATAACAACCGACTGCCTGTGCCATATTCTAATCCGAGCTCTGTACCGCACATGCTACCTTCGATGCCCGCGTTTAATTCAAACGAATCACTACCGAAACGGAGTAGAAACTCCCCCACTCCTCACGGTGTTGTTGCAGATCCCAGCAGGTATGGGCCCCCCATGATGGGTGTCGGATATCCACCAAATATGAATGTAGCCAATGGAAAGGTGAACTCGTCAGTGCCGGTTTCTATGCCGTCCATGACTCATGGAGGGATGCCAATGCCGCGGCTAAACTTTCCGCTACTTAATGCGAGCTCTCCGGTAAGCAAGATACCCAAACCTCCTCCAGTTCCTGGTTACGGGAGGGAGATGGCAATGGCTCCGGGGAATGCTAGCAGTCCTGCTGGTCTTAACAGTATGTACAGGTCTGGGTTTATTTCGGGATACGGTTCTTACATCTAATTCTTCACGTAGTGGCTCACTATCCGCATTCTGCTTCTACGACAATATCACCATTTAGTTCAGGAGCTTTTGGAGTACCACCTTATGGCGCAAACTACTACACGGACCTTCGGCGCAGTGCTCCCTCGCAGCTGCGACCGCCAAACATTCAGCCGCAGAGAGTGCCGCCGGCCGGACCTGCGAAGAGTCCGGTAATGCAAAGTCCATATCAAAACGTTACGGCTTTGTTGCAAGCTGCTCAAAATGAGTTTGGGACTCGGAGCTCGGACCGGCACGGTGAAGACGACGGTTTTGGGTCAGGTCAAAGGGAAGGTATGGCACAGACAAAGGTGTTGGCAATGCCCCCTAAGACAGAGTTTGAGGCAAAGTTTGAACAAGCTGCGAAAGAAGCGAAACGACGATGTAAGCCAGGTGATGTCGCTGTCGTTAACGACGAGAGGTTGCTGCGAGTTCCGAGGGGATGGCGCGAGAGGTCTTTAGGTGTGTAGCCCGCGTTTTATGATAGTTACCAAGCGCGGCAAAGGCTTCGTTACTGACACGTTTACCCAATTTTTGATTACAGGATACGTAGTATATAAGGGTCCGACCCTGCGTCACCCAACGTCCACGCATCCAGATGATATTCAGTTGTTTCTCCTTCCGCCCTTTGGTCCCGAACATCATTATGCTACCGTAGAAGTCCGAATTCCAGCAAGATGGTTGCTGTATCGGAACAATGTCGCTCTTAGAAAAGGAGCGGTGTGGGGAACGGATGTGTATACGGACGACAGTGATGTGGTTGCAGTTGTGACTCATGCTGGATGGTACAAATGTGGAGATGACCCGCATGCGCGATTGCAACGACAAGCGACTCCGAGTGTGAAAACGGAGCCACCAAGTACGAATGAATCAGTAGTACCTTCGGTTGAGTCTAGGGCGACACCGGCGGCCACTGACGGAATCGTCGACAACGACGCTGCCAGGAAGGAGAAGGACAGGGTTTCCTCGGCTTCTTTTCCGACACCTCCCACCCCAGCCATATACCGTCCGCTTGCCGCGTCAGCTGCTTTGCCCGACCACGATTTGATTGTTACATTACGCGTGCTTCCACGGCTAGTCAAGTACACTGGCTCGCTTCGTAATGGTATACACAGTCGAGGTTGGGGCGGAGGCCACGATGGAGAGAGTATCAGGGTTGAAAAGGTTGAAATGGTTGAAAGGGGGGTAGAGAAAAAGGGACGTGGAAACGGTGTCAAGCAGTGGCTGGAAGGGGTAAAGGAGTTTAAATTACGTACTACACGATCGTCTGATGATAATGATGATAGCGATTTTGGACGTAGCAGGAGTGATTTTGATGAAGGAAGAAGTGATACCTCGCAGTATAACGGGCATGACGAAGACGAGGAGGATGACGGCCATGTAGACGGTGCGGAAGGAAACAAATGGATGCATCAGTATGCGGAGGATGGATGGCCTGCTTCGGAACCTGCGGAAGGCTTTGGCGGTGTTACCCTCGTGTGGAGTGAAAATGGCGAAGCATGGTAAGTCCACGCAGGATGAATCGTTTCGTTTTGATGTCCACGTAGCTAACTATATCGTCCTTTTTGCGGATAGTTTGAAGTATTCTCCGCGCCTGTTGGTCAACTGGCCGCCATATCTACATGAGAAATCATTCAACGGAAAAGAAGTCCCGTTGGCCACACCCAATCGACCTACTTTAAGCCCAGCGGCATGGAAAGAGCTCCTATCATCACGGCCGTACTGGTGCATCAGATTAGGGTACTATGAAGACACCCTTGTCATGGATACTGCCGATCAGGAGCGAGTGGAGATAGCAAAGAAGCCGTCAGCAGTGGAACGGGAGATATATGTTATAAAACGTTTGGGAGGGACAAGTATTTGTGTCGAACCGGAAAGGATTGCGTTCGACGAAGATGAGTGTGTTATAATGGGGTCTGACGGCGCCGTGGAGCGCCGTTTCCCGGTTGTACGATTTTTTTGGAAGCGACAACAAAAGGATCGTGAAGAATCAAGCGTGGGTTAGTAGGAAAATCGCCCCTGGTTATGAACATGGTACCGCGAGTCCTAGTGAGACCTAGTGATTGCGAAAGTGTATATGTACGGTGCGTTTAATTTATGGAAACGAGCGAACGAGTCACAGCATATATTTTGTTTGTCCACTTCCAGCAGACCATTCCCCAGCCGAAGTGCTTTGGTGCGTCCACTGATCCTAACTCCGCAATATGTATTATCTTGTACTGTAAGGTATCAAGAAAGGGCTTATGGCCAAATGGGAAGGCGCCTGACTACGGATCAGGAGATTCCAGGTTCGATCCCTGGTAAGCTCGTTTTTTGGCTCAGCTATTGTTAGGAACCGTGGGAAGCGGAAACGAAGATTAGCCGCCTCCTTGACCAGGAAGCAAAAGATTTCCACGGAAGTGAAGCAAAAACGCGTTAGCGAAGTGACAGGGAAGTTTCCGCACAGAAGGCGGGGCAGTTTTTTGCGAGAGTCAAACCCAAAATACGCGTGGGACGAGGAATGAGGGTGGGGCCGCGACGAGGGGCGGGCAAAAGGGCGTGTGCGAGAGGTTTTGGGACACGCCCTTCTACACTCGGAACAGTTTTATTCCTATTTATATACCTCCCTACTCCCCCATAATCAATGAATAATGGGATTTGGGAGGGAGAGAGCGAAGTGATGAATGATGAATAGAATGGGAATCATAGTAAATGAGCAGAACATAAAATGGAGAGAATGCGAGTGGCCATCGCTTCGCTACGAGTAACGAGTAACCAGTAGTACGAGTGCATGTGCATGCGCTTGTAGTCTTGCACACAAACACCGCCGCTACTCCGTCGTCACGGACACAACCGCCCCCGCGACACATTTTCAAAGGAAATCGCCAATTTTCAGAGGGAAATCGACCGAGATCGAAAACAATTTCTGGATTAGTCACGCCCGGTTTTTCACATTAGCCCCTCGTCGTCGTCGCCCCTTTTGCCTTTGGAGAATTCCCAACTGGACACATCACCACCACCACACCATCGGGGCATTTAAATAGAAAAAGGGGGAACAAGGCCCCATTTGCCCCTTTCGCCGTACGTATTACTGGACGACTTTAACCTGGAGGACGCATAACGTTGCTGGCCCAATCCACCTGGACCTTCTATCCTTGAATGGCCTTCTGATTTTGAAAACACACAAAGTCTCGTCATCTATTATCCTCCGCCGTCACCAGTCGCCTTTCCGCAAGTTAAGCGGAAAAAAGACCGCTCCGTCAGTACAAACGCTACAGACCCACCCACCGCGCTCCTTGGCATAACGGTCACGCTCTCGTTGCCCGTAGCTTCTCAACTTCGCGAACGTCGGCGACACGCTTCCCGACAGTTGTCAGTCGTCTTGGGTGCGGATTACTAGCTCGTTTGCTCCCAAGGCCAGGTTCTGCCGCCGACGTCCCGTCCCACCGCCTACCACGTCCAAGCTAAGGCATACCCCCCTGCGGAACGGGTCTTTTGTACTTGTTAGACATCATCATTTCACGCATCAATCGCTTTCTGCGACTACCGTCACGTGTGCCTCCGTGGCAATCGCCGTTCTCCCGCTCCGCTTCACCATCAAAAAGCATACCATCTGGACAGCCAATGACAGCCACATCGGTCTTTCGGCGACTGTGTTTTTTTCCAACACGGGGATGCGCTCACAACTCTACAGATGACATTGTCTGCTCTCCGCTATGCCGATTTATCAAGGGCACCTTTTTCGCCGTCCTTCCAATCGTGCTATGGCTCGTTCTATTCGTCGGCGCACAATTTATCCCGTCAACATGGCGTCCAAGTATTTCGGTTGACACGCTACCAGCACTCGATGAGCTTCTATTCGTAAATTCATTTGGGTTGCTCTGTTTCAGCGCAATCCTCGTCTCCGCGACATGGTTAATCACTGGGTCACCTATATCCGCATTAGTAGTGTTTGTGCCACTCGTGCTACGAGGGTTACGGGATGTTGCCCAATTCCAATCCACGGCGGCTGATGTTCTTGCCTTTCTACCATATGGTGTGCTACACTACCTTTCGCCAGCTTTATTTGTTTTGTGGCTCTGGTGGTATGCTGGAATCCAGTCAGGAGTGGTGTTTGCTCAAGCGTTTGGCGTGCAAAATGTCTTGGGTGTTCTTACTCAGCTTGTTTTCCCAACGGCTGCTCCATGTACGTATGCACCCGCCTGAACATCGGCTCGCCTGTTTACTGTGAACTGACATCCGTTTTCCGCTTATAGGGTACAATGACAAAAATGGCTTCAAAGCAGCAGATTACTCTATGCCTGGTGACCCAGCAGGACTTGCTCGTGTAGATGACCTTTTCGGCACAAACATGTACAAGAGCGCATTCAACAACTCCCCACTCGTTTTCGGCGCGATGCCATCGCTCCACTCCGCATTTGCCGTATTGATCATGTTCTTTGCCATGCACTTTAACCGAAAGCTTGGGTCTGTCATGATGGTGTATATGTGTTGGCAATGGTGGGCGACCATGTACCTACGTCATCACTATATGGTGGACCTCACCGTCGGCGGTATATATGCCGCCGCTACGTACGGCATTGCACGTCGATTCCTGACAAGACCGAGCCTATGGGTTTTGAATGGGGATGGCGAGTACCGGCTATTGGATGTGGAAGGAGGAGAGGCGGATAAGGCAAGGACATCAGATGCCGGCGGATGGTGCGAGAGCATATTAAAAAGCCGGCGAGCAGCCAGTCAGGATCGCGCAGCAAGGTCGGAACTTGCGCAGTTGGATTCTGTAATCGTTGACGAGCGGTAAACCACGTATAATTCACTGAATATGTTGTAATAGTATGTAGCTACTCTTTAGGACTTTATAATATTGGAGTTTGCTTCAGCTGTTGTCCGGCAGTTTTTTTTGTTTTTTTTTTTTCATGCACAGATCACCCGTAGTAGGTGTTTATCAATCTGGTGGATGAGGCTTCGCTATCACGTTCGCGACGTTGGTGAGGCTGATGTAGGGTGGATGTCTTCCTCAGAAAACCATGTGGAGTTCCCAGTCTATAATCGCAAGTGTGACCTTTCTATGAAGTAATAAGAGGGTGGTTACAGTTGGATAATCACAAGCGTGAACGATATCTGAAATGATAGAAAGACAGAGCATGGTAAGTCTGCATCCAGGTTTCCAGGATGCAGCGAAAGTGCGATATATATAATCATCTATTGCAATTGTAGTGCTGGTGGCCAAAAACACAGGGATCAACGTAAATACAAGACATCTCTATATAAATAAGTGTCACTTGTACAATATGCGTCAGCGAACATCCTCTGATACGACATGAGTGAATTGCCCAAACTCCGAAATGCGACCCCTCCAACCCTCCTCGCCAGATATCTCTCTCCACTCCAGAGTATTTAACCCTCTTTTCATCCGCCCATGTGCTCACATGCCAACTTGGGGTCCACGCGACACACTGCCTTGACCTGATGCGCCACAGTCCTTAGGGTATTCAAAACAACAGTATTCCCTTCAATAAACCCGTAGGTGTGAAACGGGAGATCATGCTTCTTTGCAAAGGATCGGACCAGTGCGCGAGTCTTGCGGAGATTGTGGCGAGGAAGACGGGGGAAAAGATGGTGCTCTACTTGAAACTGCGACCAAAGAATAATTGTTAACGACTCTGAAGCCAAGAAACAACAGCGAAAGTTAAAGCGATAGTTACCTGCAAACCTCCATGGAACCAATCCATCCAAGCGGGGCACTCTACATCCATTGTGGTTCTCAACGCCATTCCAGCAAAGGTCTCTTCCTCATGGACATCAACAGGCATTCCATAGTGGCTCAGCGTGATTTGTAAATGTAAGAACATGGTCGAACAATAACTGATCAGGATATAGGCAATACGCCACTTCCACTCGGGGATGTAGGAAAGCAGTGGGAGAAACCAACACCAATGCAACGTCATGCACACAATTTCCAGAGTGCGGTGACGAATACAACGAGGTGAGAGGACGTGTGTCCAGGAAAGAGCATGAAGGTTGAATCGCCCAAAGCACAGGACAATGTAGTACAGGTAGTGCTGTATGGAAACCAAAAATCTGGCGGGTGCGTCAAAGACTAAGGTGCGATTGTAGTAAGTCGAGTGGATATCCTCGAAAAACTTTGTGGTGATGGCAAAGAAAGGCATGAGTTGAATATCCGGGTCATGATGAGTTGAGTTTGTCTGAATGTGGTGAACATTGTGGGAGTGTTTCCACCAACCCAGCGAGAGTCCGCCGAGAAAGTTGCCGAGGCAAATACCGGTGCGCATGTCTGTCGCGGAGTCGTGAGTAATACCCGAGTGGCCAGCGTCGTGAGCGATGAACGCAGACTGGTGCCTGCGAAACATTCTGTTTAGCATACTTATAAGTTTTTGAGTGATGAATGAAATACCTACCACAATGTCGCAGCACACAAGGCAGAAGCAACGTATGCGATATTGCACTGTCCCTTCACGACCAAGGCCACCATGGCGCCCCATAGCAAGAATAACTTGAGCGTTTCTCGTGCGTAGAACCAGTAATTTGTGTCGTATAATCCCTGCTCTTTGAGCTGCGCATTCAATTTTCTGAAATCTTCAGAAGCTTCATTGATGATCACATCTTCCGGAGCCAGTCTACCGATGCAATAGTGGGGCATCCGCGTCTTGATGGTTTCTTCCGGATGGTACGCCAGTACTGCATCAGTGGCGTCTTTACCTACATACACATGTGGCGTAAGCCCATAATATTGAAAACTAGCGCACGGATTCCAACTCACCCTTCATGTGCAATATAGCAAGGTCCCCACCGGGATGGACCTTGAGAAACTTGGTCAAGTCATATACCTTGTGGTCGATGATGACAAGGACGTCGCCCTTTTCGCCACGCTCGTCGATGTCAGCGCGAGTTAAGATACAAGCTTCCCTCTTGGCGGTACGGCGAGCAGCATTCTCAGCAGCGATCCGCTTGCGAGCGACGACATCGGTCTGACACATCCGATTGATGTGTTATATATATCTATATAATATATATATATATATCTATGCAAAGCACCCTGCTACAAAACCTAAAGCAGAGGCAAAGCAGCTTGAAGCAGAAGAAGAAAGGAGCAGAAGAAGGAGGAGCAAGAAGAAGGATGGGGATGATCGACACAAGTACAACGGGGTCCAACGCCCGAACGAGTGCGTCCTAAATTAGGTGCGCCCATTTTGTGAGTGGGGCTGTGTTGTTGTTGTGTTTGGCTGTGTTTGGATTGGGTGCGGGGGCGCTGGTTGCTTATTGCGGACGCAAAGTGTCTGTGTATGTGTGTGTCTTGCGCCCATTGATTAATTGTGTGATAAAAGGGCGGGTGTTTCAACCAGCCGCTGACTCCCGCGCGCACAATGGATCCGCCCGCCCGACAAGGTTTTTGAATTTGACAGGCCTGTGGGTTGGTGTCTGTCTATAAGTGCCAACGTCACACACATTTGGATGCGTGGGTGTGTGACTCCGAGGAATACACATGTATGCACATGTTATATATAACTTTCGGCATCTATTTATATAGGTGACCAGGAGCCAGAAGAGACACATCCTTGGGTGAGAGTTGCGGTTGGGAGGATCTGAATCGGGATCACTGCATTGAGCGTGGAACGGCTCAAAGTTTGTTGCGTTGATTGACGTTGCGGCCGGGCGAGCACGCAAATTTGCTTTTATGGAAATGCGCGCTGTTCCGTTCCATAATTCTAATTTTTGAGTTTGATCTGTGGCATCGACGCGGAGCCGGATTCGGAAGAAAGCCCTGATGATCCAGTTCGTTTTCTCGCGCGTAATAAGATGTAAGAGCTGCAAACACCGTTGGAAACCATATCCTAAGGATATCGAGTCGACGGGCCAGTGGTGTTCCCACCGTCTCGAGCACAATCTGTATAATATGTGGTGTCTGAGACCGTTTTATTACAGAACTGCGCAGGGACAAGAGCATCATTTGGCGGCCGACCCTCCATAGTTCCTGGTGGGCGAGATACTGAACTGTAGTAAACCCTTGGGCACTCACTCGCTCAGGCTGGCCGCGGGAGCTCCCGTCGCCACACTCCTCAAGGCAGCTCCGAAAATGAACAGGGCCATACATTGAACACTCTGGTATCATCCAGTGTGTTTTGGTAGGTACCGCTGCTCCAGACCTCTATCGCGGGCAGATTGGCCGGGCCCCCGCAAAACGCGACGCTTGGCAACATCCGACACAAACGGGACGCGCCGTGAACGGAAGCCAGCACTGTTAGCCGCAGAAACCCAACATTGTCTGACCGTTGTCACAAGTGACTCGTGTAGCTCCTGTGGCAGGGCACGCCCTGTCAAACTTCAGATTTGAAGTTAGCGTATGGACGATATCCCATGACATAGCATAGGAACGTCGGCGCCAGTCAGGCTGCTTGAAGAACAGCAGCCGTCGTTTCACATATGGAAGCAGCAGATGTGGTTGGCATCTTTATCGTTAAATATGTGGTCAAAACTTTCTTCTACAATCAAAACCCATGAATGGAGAAGGCTATGGAGGCAGAATCAGCATTGAGTTGATTGCTCACACAAAGTGCTAGAACGTGCGTCTCGCTCTCCGTGTCCCCTGTGGTCAAAATGGCAACTCTTTCTTCCAAGGCCTCCCCAGAAGGAAGAATGGTATCGAATGCTCGGTCGAGTTGCTTAGCGGTGAACTCATGGCCAGCAAAGACATCTTCGGCGTGGGTTGCTTTCTCTTCACCGCTGTCGTCCGTTGATTGGGAGGTGCTCAAACTGGACAACGATAAGTTGTCTTATCCAACGTGGTATTTATAGTACGCAGTCCACTGTTCGTCACTGGTAGAGGTAATCCTCCCACCGTCCTCTTCGTCACTCGAACTCTTTGTGCCCGAATCGTCTTGGAAAGGCACCAAAAGACGCTTGCTTGGTCTCCCTTCAATGGTGTCGCTTCTCGTTTCCTTGCATAGGCGATCGACCTCCCTTGATTGGAGGCCTCCACACTGAGATTCTTCCGATTTCCCCTGTTTGCGTGCCCACTTTCACCCCTTCCAATGCTGCTACCGCAAGCGTATATTCATTGCCGTATCGCTGAAGCAGAGCACAAAATTCTGCAAGGCTACAGATAAGAACCTCGGAAAATTGAATCCATCTTTGTTCAGCGCTAAGCAACAGAAATGGGTCCCGAACAATAACAGTAACAACGTCGTCAACCCAAACATCCAGATTCAACAAAACGATTGAACTCTCAAAAGGCAGCGGAGTTTCCTCTTTAGAATAAGGGAACACCTTCTCTTTTCTATATTTGCCTGCTGGGCGTCGTCGTTGTCGTCCGAACCAGTCCGCGCGCGTTCAACGCCAGTGCGGGGTCCCCGTGGCAGCAGTAGAGTTGGAAACAGAACCTCTGATATTGGGAGGGACTGGCTCAAGGCAGTTCAATCAGTGGCATCGCAGAGGACCTTTAGGGATAACAGGTAACCTCGACTTCTCGTCGCGTTTTGCATCCTGGTGCGCTCTTGGGTGTGACTCAATGTCTCATGACGGGTCGCCAACGGCTGATGCTTGCAGCTGCTATGTGGGCGACGTGTGGTTGAAAACAGCACCTCCGGTATGCGGAGGGGGCAGGCTCAAGGCAGCTCAATCAGTGGCATCGCAGATGGCTTTAAGGTAACAGGTAACCTGACTTCTGGTCAGGTTGCATCCTGGGCGGGATAGTGCGCTGTTGGGTTTGATCCAATGTCTCATGACAGGTCGCCAACGGTAGAGACCGCCGTTATTCTGGCGGATGCATTATTGATGACTAGTACGATGCCATCGGTGAAGGGCATGCTTTCTGGCAAAGCCTGGTGTTGATCGGTTGTTGACCTGTTTCTTCACAGGGACATATAAGAAAGGAATCATTAGGAGGATGCGGGCGCCATATGCATACACCCGCCGTGGCAGGTCGGATCAAAACAGGTACTCCTTTGATCCAATGTCAGTTGACGTGATCGCCGACGGTTGTATGTAGGGAGGGAACAATGAGAATCCCGTCGAGCAACAGTTGACTGAAAAGTTATAGAATTCGAACAAGAAAAAGCGAAAATAAAATCGTCGCCTACAGGATTCGAACCTGTGCTCCCAGAAGGAAATGGCTTAGCAGGCCACCGCGTTAACCACTCCGCCAAAGCGACTGGTTGTGTTCAATGATCAGCGTTCCCCACTCTCTGCTAATATTGACCGTTGCTTTAACACGATCCGCTCAACCCCAGTCAACATCGACTGTTGCTTTAACACAAGACGCTCTATAGATCTAACCACTCTCGAATCACACTGCGAATGTTGCATGAATTTCGAAGCTGTTCATCAATGACACATCTGTAAAGAAGAGTTGCTGGATCTCGGCCGCCGCGGGAAGTGGTAACTTGCGCCAGCAAGGAATGGGCAGATGACTTTCTTCGTCGGCGAGCCCGTCGGCGCATCGCACGCAGCTCCGTCTTGTGCTCTTATCCCTTTCAAGACTGTGTCCGTCCACATGGCGTCTATTACCGTCGTGTATCTCACTTGCCTGACAGCTAACCTCACATACCGTGCATAGCCATGACATTATATATAACAGGTCCTTTGATGTGTCACGAAAAGACCGCGCCTTTAATAGAAATATGCAACCTGTTTGATCTGTCAAACTGGCGGACACCTACATATACTTTTGACAGATCAACCGCCGCAATGGATGCCAGGTACGGCTCCTCTATTCTCGGTCCCATGGAATCTTTCACCGAACCATACTTTACCAGCACACTTATACGCTTTACCAATCTATCATGGCCCGTCTGCGCTCTGGAGCGATTCCCCCTCGTTCGTACTCGGTCGAGTTTTCTCGACGTTATCCCTTTGTGGTTGCCCAGCAGGTTTCCAACTCTCAAGAAGAGCACGGTACCACACCTCTCACCGGCGAAGCTCTACACAGGAACATTCACGATGTCATCATCAACAGGATGATCACTGACCACTTGTCGGTCGATCGGATGGTTCCGGCTTTGACAGCTTTTCTCTGTCAAGGTCTCAGTCGCAATGGTGACCGTTTGCGTGCTTGTGCTCTCGAATTGATGCGGAACCAGTTGCAAGTGTCCGACAAGGATATGATAAACACCCTCAAGTTGGTCGAGTCCACTGAAGAGCCCACTTCTGGGAGCGTTGAAGACGGCACGGAGCTCTTTTACATTCGCAGCTGGCCAATCACTGCCACCGACCTTGCCCATATTGTTGCCACCTGGGAGGAAGATGGTATTACACCTCCAGAAGCTTGGAACTGGCTTGGTACCATTCAGTTGGCCACCAATCCGGATACAGTCTTTCACATCCGATACGTCGGAAAGTGCATGGCACCTACCACGCCTCACCAGCGTTTCATCGAGGATTCCATTTCAAGAAATAGTGGAATGTTGCCAGAGTTTTTGACTGCTTTGGAACAGCACGCCCCTGATAGTTATGCTGCCGGCCGGACCTATGAGATTCAAGCCGCGCGACTCCCATCCTTTGCAAGCCCCGAAGTCCGGGATGACCGGGAACGTGCAATCATTGCCTACTTTGACAAGCGGACTTTGTTGAACCAGCAATCAGGAGGCTTTTATGCATCATACGTGCCCTCGATCGCAGACCACGTATTGTTCACGAACCTAGGCACAAGCTTTTTCACGTCGTTTGCTCAAACACTAGAGGTGGCACCGGACGAAATGGTTCGTAGCATTGATGGCTGGATAACGGAGTTGGAGCTTTACGCTGAAAACCACCCAGCCGAAACTGGTACTGCTCTTCACCCAATTCCGGTGGGGTACATGGAGATGTTAAAGCAACAAGCGATGCCATATCTGTGTCACGGACATGTCATTGGGACTATTCTTGGCAAGGATATCACCCGTGAAGATTACTTTGGTTGTTCATCGTTTTTCGGTGGTCGCTCGAGAGCTGGCCATTTAGTCAAGGATTTTCTCAGCCGGTTAGAAGCTTATGAGAAGAACCAAATGCGATGGGATGGAACATTTGAGACGAGAACGTTGTCATTCATCGATGTTTATCCCTGGCTGGTTCATCGAAACATCGCCGCCATCCTGGAACTGGTGACAATGTACCTTCGGATCACGCGTCCACTAGTTGTGCTATCAATGGGACAGTTGCCGTCGTCTTGTGCAAAGGCCAATTTTATTCATACTTCTGGCTTGCCCTCACAAAACTACATTTCTCAAGTTGGAATTCCAAGTATTCAAACGTATGCTGACCAAGATTGGCTTTTTGATTCGGCCCAGACTACTCCGCCAGCAGGATTCAGTTTCATCATGATCCCGCACCTTCATCCCGGCTACGACAAGTATGGACAACAACCAGTACAGCTACGCCGAGTGTATGACTTGACCTGGCAACTGTCGATTTACATTCTGAATCAAGCGCTGATTCTCGCAGGCCAAGCGGCATCTTCTGGAACGCCCGGGGACCATGACACGTTGGTGAACGCACTGTACCATCACTGTAGGTACGATGATAACATGGGGAACGTGCCGCTCAAAAATTTGTACAAACACTTGGAAGGGGCGAAACAGGACTTGCAGACATATCAACAAGACCTTCGTGCAGTCAGAGGACATGCATCGATTCCTGAATTCACACCACAGGTTCGTGCGTTAATGAGTGAACGTTCAAAAGAGCGCATGTTACGGGGTCAGCAAGCAGTAGGGGCAGGTAGAAGCAACGAGCGCCGACAGCAAGTTGATGGGCTATGGAAAATGCAGTTGCCGGATGTGATGCTGCACGTGCCACCCAACACGACTAATCGGGAGAGAGTTTGGAAACGGTGGGCGATGAGCTTGGACGAAGGCATGTTTTACTATGCCAGTTCCCTCAACCGGACACAATATTTGCGGCCGATTGCTGGCTTATCACAGTCAGTGATAAATGCAATCAGAATGTTCCGGCCGCAAGGTGTTGCTGTTGACGATGATGAGTGGATGAATGACCGTAACTTGGTAGATGAGGCACTGCGGGCCAAGAGTCGTCACATGGCTTCGTTCCTACCTGACGATTTCTTTACGCCTGAAAGACAACGGCAGAGGAGGGTAAATGCATTGAGGGGCCCTCTGTATGAATTTCACGAGAATCTAGAAGGCACCCAAGTTGTCATTCAAGCAAAGGGCACAATGGTGCTGCGTTGGAGGGACGTGAGCACCGTGCCAGCAACAGACATTGTCTTTTTGATCCAATTGCCAAAAGCAATGGTTCCGTTGACAAAAGACGATGTTCGCATCGTGCGATTCTTAGCCAACGGTATTGGCTTGACAGATGGTACTGGGAACGTCATCACGAGACCGGGATATGGGTCAAACCAAGGAGTATTCAGCCGAAATGACTTTCTTTTTCATGCACAATCGGCGGCTTTGGACAGATGTTGGAGGGCTAACGCGCCTGCCTTGCAAAGGCGCCGGAGCTCGGTGCTAAGTCGTATCCTCGGGACCAGTAACAACAATACCACAACAGCAGCACCTGTTCCAATGGCCATGCCAAAGGGACGTGGAATGATCAAGCAGCAGCACGGCCCAAGTCATGCAAACCGTCAACTGCCCATTAACCCAAATGACGCAGCTGCTCTCTTACGTGACTTTCTCAATGAGGAGTATGCAGCTGGAGGCACCTTTAATCTTGCGGACCCGTCGCGCGCACCTGGTCTTGCGTCTGCTTCGCTGGTGTCAAAATTCAATCAATACTTGGAGGATCGACATGACCATCCATACTATTTGGAATGGAAAGTGTGGTTCACTCCAGGACCAACGTACGGTCGAAACGTGCGTCATATAGTCGCAAATTTGAAATTCTTACGACCAGGCACCACGACCGAATCTCGTCAGGTTCGGTTGCCATCAAGCAATCGTCGACGAACGTACGACTATTCCGAGGTTGATCTGGCTGCCCCTTCTCCCAATGCCCCGTAGCGCGTTGTAGGAGTAGCATGTAGGAGTAGCACGTAGCAGATAGAAGTAGGAGTAGCACGTAAGAGTAGGCCGTAGCACGTAGCACGTAGCACGTAGGATGTAGGAGTAGCACATAGGAGCAGGACGTAGCACGTAGCAAGTAGGAGTAGCACGTAGGGGTAGGACGTAGCAAGTAGGAGTAGCACGTAGCAAGTAAGAGTAGCACATATGCATCAGCACATCGGCCTTTTGTCCTCCAGCACCATGAAAGAGCGTACGCGTGAGCAGTCAGTCAAGATCCCTTCACAATTAGACATCTTACAGAACAGCATACCGAGTCGTTTTCTTGGAGAGCGGAGAGTGGGTAGATCTATAGAGCGGATTGTGTTAAAGCAACAGTCGATGTTAACAGAGTAGGTAGAGCAGGTGTTGTGGTCAGATTGTGAAAACCGGGCAAGAGACTGTCTTCAGTCGTTTGACAAAATGAGCAAGTGACATGAAACTTCTTTCGCACTGTGTTTGAGTCAGTTTAGGGCAGATCATTTCTCAGAAGAGTTTGATAGCCCTTCAAACCTCTCTCAGCACAGTGCTCCTGATTCAACTTTTGAGTAGAATAGCATTCCTGAGTATATATCGTAGTGTGTGCGTGCGAAATCCGCGAAATCCGTGAAATCGCGTTGGCGAGTGAATTTCAAGTGTGACTTGTAAGCCTAGTGCAAACATGCAAGCGAAGCGAAAACTTTTTGAGTTGTTTACATAGAACGCCACTTACAAAAGAATATTTGTGGAAGTAACTATTTGAATTCGTCTCAACAGGATAAATACCATCGTTTCCTTCTGGTTAATATTTACAATGCGATTGGTATTTGAGTTGAGCGATGGCGTTGGCTCGTCAGCTACGCATGAGCTGGGAGACCTGGAGGTCGACCAAGTAACCCCTGGCTATCTAATCGTGTCAATGCTGGAATGTCTGTATCCGACGCTCTCCGCACTTGCATACACACTGCACGCAGCCACTACTGCGACTGGCCCTTGTGAGCCGCTTGATGTCCATCAAATATACTCATCCTCGTTTCTGCGCGTTGTTATTGGGGGATTGATCAAAGAGCAACTTGGTGAAGCGGCGTCACCGAATCCGTTGTGGAACCCCAACAGCCGCAGCACAACTCCCGCATCCGAAACACCCAGTTATCCATCCACTCCGACGACACCACCGACGACCACTCATTCATCCACTCCGCCGATCACCCCTGCCAATGTCGCCCGAGCATTGCGTCGTCGCCGCGATCCGAGAGCCGATCGCGAGTCGTTCCAGGCGAAGTTGAGGGCCCTTTGCTATGCCCGTGATCAACGGTGCTGTATTACGGGCGATCCGGAGAGTGAGCGTCTCCAATGTGCCCATGTTATGACACCAGAATACGCCGACGAACTTGTATGTTATCACTTTGCTTTATGATCAAACCCTTCGCGTCCCATTAACTTGCCACGCGTACGGTCGTATTTTATCTGTTCAACAGTTCTCCCAGAATCGCAATATGCGGCGTCTTCTCCTACGCATACCAACCATCATAAGGCGCAGTGGGCTGGTTGACCGTGCTGAAGGGTATGATGTGCGCAACGGTTTCATGCTGGTATCCACATTGCACACAATGTGGGATCGTTTCCATTGGTCTATTATCGCGTCGGCGTCCGGGGAGGTATGCGTTCAGTTGAGGTTCGAAATACAATTTTCGCATCTCATTTGACTATTTCCCACAGTTACGAACATACTGCTTCAAGCGTGGGGCTGTCGCTGCGGATGTTCCCATCAGAATGCCAAACCCTATGGATTTTCCAGGCAGCGAAGAGCATTTTATCAGCCAGTTCCCACCTCCAGAGTTTTTCAGGGAACACTTCAAAGAGGCAGTCAAGCGCAACTTCATCGCTGCCGGCAGGAGACCTTTCGACGACCTGCCACCATCCGACGATGAGATGTTGTGCGTCGACGAAGAAGAGGAGAGCGACCTCGAGGGTTTACCTTTAGAAGATAAGGTCATCTTGAGAGCGCTGGAGAGCAGCGATACGTTAGTGGATGAATCATTTCTAGTTTGACAGTGTACGTACTAGCAATGTAAGATTGGAGGACCTCAAGAGCAATATTCCATGCGGCTAGCATTCGCGGGTTGGTCGTGGAGCAACCATTGCAACAACTCCGATCAGGATCATCACTGATAGCATTTGCATCCTTCAAAAGATCGTTGCACTGTAATTACTGAATTTGTTCGGGAAGCTTCATGGCGACCAGCGTGCACTATGGCAAGAAATATTGTCCCTAGCAAAATCTTCCAAGTTGTACCTTATGTCACGGAGAAGTCATAAAGAAAGTATACCCAAAGTATGAGTGTTGCTTCCTGTATTTCGAAGATGCAGGGATCTGGAGGCCGTCACCCGCGTACCCTCAGCCCAAGCACGCTATCAGATACTGTCTCACGCGGTTTGGCCGAGTTCGGCGATCTACTCAGTCCGTTCACCCATTACTTCTCCAGCACTCCTTGCTGGATGGATCTTTGCTCTCCCTCTACCATACCATGCGACCCAGCGGCATTTTGATCGATCTTTCTGGGTACGAGTACGCCGATTGGAACCCCATTTTGCCATGACGGTTAATGAAAACAATCCAAAGGACCCTACATGTGGATTCCGAACCCGTTCCAGGCGCTATAGAGGCGCTGAAGAAACTTCGTGAGAGCAACATTCAAGTGCGCTTTTTGACCAACACCACCAAAGAAAGTCGCGAAACTTTGATTGGACATATCCGAACAAGAGGTAGGAGGAATTGTTGAATAGGAGAAGAGGCGCGAGTGCCCAAGTCAATGCACGGCTGCTAGGTTATCACAAGCCTGACCGCTGCCCGCAACCTCATCGCTGCCCGAGGACTCCGGCCCATGTTGTTCCTGAGCGATGACGCTGAGAGCGAGTTTGCTGGTCTGGATTGCTCGAATCCAAATGCTGTCGTCATTGGTCTGGCTGCCAAGAAATTTGCCTATCATGAGCTAAACAAAGCATTTCGGACCTTGATGGACAACAAGGATGTGCCACTGATTGCGATTCATAAAGCAAGGTACTCAAGGCGGCAGATGGGTTGAGCCTTGGACCAGGAGCATTTGTGAGCGCCCTGGAATGTGCGACGGGGCGAACTGCCGAGGTCATCGGGAAGCCTTCGCCGTCCTTCTTCCGGACGGCCTTGAACGAATTGCAACTTCCTGCTGATCAAGTCGCCATGATTGGGGATGATGTTAGAGACGACGTTGTCGGTGCGATGCAGTGCGGGATGTTGGGTTTTTTGGTCAGAACCGGAAAATGGCGACCAGGGGATGATGAAGGTGTTGAAGATATTACAACGTTCGAAGACTTTGGCGAGTGCATCGAAAGCATTCTTGCAAGCGAACAAGATAACTAGCAAATCTCGTATGCAAAACTAGTGCGCTAAATACTAACGAAACCCAGTCACATGTCGTCCCGCTTATCCCGCCATCCACGGCAATGGGCAGCTACTTCAGAACACGAGTCTTGTATCAACAACGGTACCTCTGTTTCTGAAAATGCAGTGGGCAAACCTTTACCTACATGCCAGACAACGTCCTCAACGTTAAAACTACTCCAACATTCCAGCGATATGTTAAGATGCGTATGTATTCATGTAGAACGACACTTTACACGAAGATGTAGAACAGAAGAAGCATTCGGGCAGCGAGGCAGACATCCCATTATACTTGTTCATCATGCGGAAATCCGCCATATCCGCCTGCCACGGTAGTCCGTTTCAGAGACATCACAGAAGGAGAGGAAGCCGTTCTTGAACGTGAAGAAACTTTAGGTTTCTGTTAAGTCATAACTCTTGAAAAGAGTTCTGTAAGCGTGCCGACACCAACAGCACCATAAAGCGCCCTTCATAGACATTGCCAAGAACGCGGATTGCACAAACCCCTTCACTTCATTAACCTCTTCCGAGTCTTGAGCCCGTTATGTTCTCTCCGATAGTTCCTCTCGTATTTGGCACATATCGTTGCTGGCGCTAGAATAAGAATGTACTTCTCTACCAGCGGAACACCGGTGCTCTTCCCGATTCCATTCGGCAGGTTCCCTGTGACAGCTCCATCCTCGTCAGCTGCTGACGTGGTGAGCTAATGTGAGCTCAGAATTCTTGAATGCAAAGCCCGACTTTGTCAAAGTCGTGACCCAACTGATCCCATTCATCCTCACTCAACAATCTTCTGATTGGGTCCGCCTTCACGACCCAACTGGTCCCACTCATTATCACTGAACGTTTGCTGGGATTTTGAGCTTTTGCTGAGATCTGGGAGCGTTCACAGAATAAAAGTTCACAGTCTCTAAGTTCTCAGAACAGGCTCACAATCTCCAAGTTATCAGGAACCTCATCGTCTCAGCAAAAGCTCACAATCTCCATAACTCTACAAACAGAATGTCTCTTTCACATTCCCTCATCGTAGCCGCCTGCCTCCGGGTCTCAAAGTGCACGACCACGCCAACTTTACCATCCGGGCACTATGATACATGTTAGCAACTTGAGAATCTTTCTTAAGCCAGAGTAAAGCGCGGCGTACTTACCGTGTATTGTTCGACCGCCTCGAAACCGCCGAACCCATGCTCGTCTAACCCTTTCCTAACCTCCCGCGAGAGCTCTTCGGTAATTGTTTTGCCCTCGGCAAAGATGACTCTGACGTGATGCTCCTTTCTACCGTCACATGTGTAGCCAGGTTGAATGATAAAAAGAAACCGACGTCAGCGAAAATCATCAAGCCACTCTCAGGCGCTTCACACATCGCGGGCCACTGTGTGGCCCTTCACTAATCACTCTCCCCTAATCCATAAAAACACGGGCGACTGTAACTGCTGATGTCCTCAACGCACGCACATGCTTCCCTTTTCACACTCGACACCTGCTGTTCGAGCTCTGGAAGTTCGATAGAGGGTGAGGCAAGCAGGCACAAAAGGTCCGGGAGGCATGGACTCACCAGTTATGCGTTGATCCTTCTGTTAACATGCCAGACAAGGAGACCGGCCAGCAACTGCGTGTGAGCATTGCCAACCAAAAAAAACTGCAAAAGCACCCAGCGGCGGTTTCGGGAAGCGAAACTCACTCAGAGGTGAATCTCCCACTCCGTCGATGTCCCTGTTGAGTCGAACGTTTTGCAGCCGGAACCGCGTTTCTGGTCGTCCACATAATGGGTGCACCAATTACCCCCAGGAAGAAGTTGCGGTCGAGTCACTAACAGTCGGTCCAGCTGCTTTTATGTCTGGGTCACTTGCCTCCATCTCGGAGTCATGTGATTCCTCCTTCCATTCCAAAGAATCGCCGCTGTCGTAATCATCGTCGTCCGAGAAGGCGAGGTAATCTGCTGCCCCTCGAGCATTGAAGAGTACAGCCTGTCGGAAGTGCTCTAAAAATACAGCCTTGTCGGGGAAGAGATCCGCAAAATATCTCGTATATGAAAATCGCTCATCCACTCTCGGCGTCAAGATTTTAGCCCCATGCGCCACGGAGGAGTGCGACAGCTTGAAGACGAACACTTTGAACTATGACAAAAATGTAGAACCGTGGTCAGCAATGTTCTACATTGATGTCATAGTTCAAAGGGTGCGATTTACCTCGTCGCCTTCAGGCACAATAGAAAACTTGAAGTCATCAAACGAGGAATGCACCCCTTTCCCCAACATGATACCGTTGCGAACATCCATGCCTCTATTATGTCGTCCAGAAACCATTGGAAGGTAAGCACAAAGGCGCCGATGGTTGTCCAACTATAAAAGAGAATCAGTAGTAGCACTGGTAACAAGTAAAGCATAGCTACAGAAGGAATACCCATTCCACGGCATATGCTGGCTTCAAAATATGGGCGCAATCCAAACTCCCAGGCTCCACCTCACCGGAAACGACACACGCTTGGTCCCGCCGTAAGCACCACTCTCTCATAGCCGACTGCAGATCATCTCGGGCGTTGCGAGTATTCCAATTCTCCGTCACAGCTTCAGCAAGGTTGCCGCCATTTGAGGAGCTGGCGGGGGTGCTCGCCCCAGATCGTTTGCCCGACTTGTTGGGAGTGTCACCTCCTGGGGTACCGGCTCGAGATTTGATCATGTCACAATAAAGCCTTGGTCCTGTCTCCACATCCGCAATGATGTCTCCAGGTTGATGTAGAATGATGTCCCATGGATTGGCGCACTCCGGCGAATACGGTTCGTATCCATCACCCACAGCAAGCTTGACTGAGAGACCGAATGGCGTGTGCTCTAGGGCAGGAAACACATACTTTAGCATAGTGTCAATTATCGATGCAGCCGGCGGCGCAGCGCAAGGCAATTCGACAATGTTTCGGCCGGCAACGCTGGAAACGCTAATGAAATCCATTGCGGTGATTCGAAAAAGGAACGACAAACGACAAAACCAGGGCTCTTCTAACAGAAGAAGTCCGCTTGACATGTTAGCAGCAGGCTGGAAAGACGACCTTCCTTCCCCAGGGTGTCCATTTTGGGGGCAAAACCATGGGGGTAAATACGGGCCGACGATTACGTAATCGCGTGTCGATATATGTCATGGGTGTTGCTGCTGATGCTCTGATCCTTCTAATAAGCTCTGTTATCTCTCAAGTCTAAGGTTGTAAGTTCTTGTTGCAGAGGATCCTGCTGAGGCTCTGGTCCTTCTAATAAGCTTATGTGTATTCAAGTCTAGGGTTCTAAGAGTACAGTTGAATGCCCGGCATAAGAGAACCACCCGACGGAAAAGGTCACGTGTCGGGTGTTAGGGCACCCAGTCACATGTCATAGCGCGAGAGAAGGGGGCATGATAGTTTGTAACACCTTTTTCGGTATCGATAACGCAAAAGTGGGTGCGGAAGCGGAGTAAATTTCGGATAGATTTCATAGATTTCGGATAAATTGCATAGATTTCGGATAAATTGCATAGATTTCGGGAAAGCGCGTTTTGATAGAAAAGAAAGGAAACAATGGAAATGTATGAAAGTTTCGTGAAAGAAATAGAGTTTGGATTGTGCGTGCGACCCAGGGATCGGAAGAGAGTGACTCATAGTACGCCACACAGCCACAAAGAGTTTCGGACACTCTGGTGTCGTTTATGGAAACTCATAGAAGGTTTTGGAATATTTTGAGAGGGTGTTACCTGACAGAGTCATTTATTAAATAGTCAGGTTGTACGTTGACAAACATTCTTCAACAAAGCTCTACCAGACCATCTCCGCAGACAACATTTCACCATAGAAAGAACGAAGATTGTCATGACCAAAGTCCATGATGATGGTACCAAAGAGGGACGCACATATTGCACAAAATAGCAAATGGACTTGAGGTTGATATTGCAAGTGTCCGGAAGGTACACCAGGCTTAAAGTAATGTTCCACATCGTAGAGCAATTTTGGCTTATCAGAACCTTCGAGAATCACATAGGTTTGATAGCGACGACGCCGAAGACCCGAGCCTCTTAACTTGGTGACATATGTTCGTTCATCGAGAACAGGACCTAACAAGCTTCCCATGGGACCAATGCGTTGAGCAAGACGGGTTCGAAAATGAGTGCGTAAACGTTGTGGAGTAAAAAGCTTCTCGAAGGTCCGAATACGATCAAACATATGGTCCTTGGCGCGGATCCCGAAAATGAGTTTTCGAAGCTCCACAGGAAGATCGTCAAAGGTCGCTGGCATGGCAGGTTGAGGAGATTGCTATTATGAGGTGCATATAAAAAGAGTAGAGTTTGTGAAATGGAAAAACCAACATGTAACAATGACTGTCGAAGGAAACGTACAAGTACTACACGGTCGTCATGGACGGATATTCAAGATTGAAAATGTCACAAACGACGGCCGCTTTGAGATGCAAATGTTTACCGGCATCCATTGGAGTGAAGATACGTTGGACGACGTTAAAGTTCAAAAGGTTCTTACCCAACGATTACCACCAGAGCTGAGGGAACGTGTTCTGCAATACACTGTGTTGACAATGTTGAAAGGACATGCGATTGCAGAGGCTGCTAGACTGGTAGACATCAGCCAACCGTTGTTAAGATGGTTTTTTCGACGGTTCGTCAGGGGTCTTCACACCGTGGATAAAGTCTCTACATTCACCATGATTCACCAAATGTTGCGAACATTCAACATCTTACACCTTGTCGCCGGAGCCGCTTTTGAAATTACTCGTGAAGAACGAAATTTCGTCGACAACATCTTTGATACGACACTGCAGTACTGTGTTTATCAGTTTCGGAATAATGCTGATTACTCCCCCTGTAACATTCTTTGCAATTACTATGATCAGGATCTTTCATTACACATTGCAGAACGCACTGTACAACATGTTACATCGACTCTGGAAGAAGGTAGCGGCATTGACTCGGAATCGATTCATTCGCAAGATTCGACATGGTCGGAGGATGCACCATCAATGATGCAAGAAGAGGAAGACGACGAGGATGACGATGAGTTTATTTTGGACGAATCGGGCGATGATCGTACATTGATGCACCGCCCCTTTGTTCCTTCACGTATCCAAGCATTTGTGAGACACAGAAGCATGCGACAGATGATGATTCGAGTGCGGGAACGTCCTACAGGTTATGGTGCGGCAGGCCCCATGCGTTTTAAATCCTTGGGATGGGGCGCGGGTTCCATTGGCACTACCGTATTGTACGAACGTTCCTACGGGCCGAATCAACCCCACATCGACGCGACCTCATCTCATGTGACAATGGAACCAGTCAAGCACCTAATGCATCCGTGTATTGTCATCGGGTTTCAGCAACGTATACCTTACAAGTATGGCGAAAACTGGATCGAATGGTGCCGCTTCGCTGAACTTGTCAAACTCAGCTGTGATGACGCTGAACTGTTTTTACTCTACAATGAGGATTCAGTGTTTGAATCAACGTTGACAGGGTTGCTTCCCATTCATCGTCAAAATGTTTTGCTTCATGTACGTATAGATGAATAAAGGACGCACATATATTGTTAACCAAAAATCATCGAATACATGGATGCGACATGGTTATCTACAGCTCCACGCACACGTTCACGAGTGTACCCATCATGCCATCTTTGTTCAACCTCATGGTTTGCCAACTCTTTCAGTTCCTTCTTGGTCATCTTGGCACCTTTTTGCTCTTCTTGCTCCTTCACAATGGAGGTGACAAACTTGGTGAACCAGGTTGGGGGCTTGTCCTCTGAAGGATCCAAATTAGGTTCACTCTTTGGTTTGCGGACACGTTTCGGTTTACTAACACCGTTGCTCACGGTCTCTGTCGGGGGAGACGACACTTGGTCCGAACGTTCTTCGGTTTCGGTTTCGGAACGAGGGTCCGACTTGGTGTCACTGTTTTCGTTTTCGGTGACGGTTTCTTGCTTCCGTTTGCGGGCTTCACGGCGTTTCGCGTTCGCGGCTTCCTTTCTAGCCTTGGCAGCATTAGCAGCTTCTTCTTCGGCTTTTACTTTTAAAAGTTCTTCCTCACGACGTTTTTGTTCTTCGGCTAGTTTCTCTTGGCGGCGTTTCTCGCGAGCTTCCTTCATCTTCTGTTTTTGTTCCTCTGAAAGAGTCCGCTTA
The DNA here is from genome assembly GCA_025558075.1 of Gaertneriomyces semiglobifer. Taxonomy (NCBI): domain Eukaryota; kingdom Fungi; phylum Chytridiomycota; class Chytridiomycetes; order Spizellomycetales; family Spizellomycetaceae; genus Gaertneriomyces; species Gaertneriomyces semiglobifer. The sequence goes on along the minus strand of JAHLKF010000010.1, from coordinate 7,910 downwards.
GGTTTCGTTTCAACTGACGCTGATGATGTCTCATCCAGTTTCGTAGGTGGGCCCATCGACTGGGCCGAAGCGACATACAAGGATGGGGAAGTCTTGGTAGGTGCAGCTGACTTTGGCATGGTGGAGCGGCGTCTACACAAAAAGAATGAATAATCAAGTGTGCACAAGAAGAAAAAAGAAAACGAGGTATCTATTGCGTCGGACGGTCGTGTGAGGGTGCAAGGTACAGTATGAGGTGCACGCTATCTCATAATCCTTTCATTTCATCAAGGAGCGACCCAACAGACCCCGCCGCAGCATGAGGGATCACCACTCCACCAGATGAAGCCCTGCTGCTCGACGCTCGACGTTCCGTCACACTGGTTCCCTGTGATGGTGGACCGTGATGACGCCCTGTGGGGCCAACCAAACGGGTCGTTCGGTATTTCATCCACTTGTCACTAGGAGAGGAGGTCTTCAAGTTAAGCACACCACCTTTCATTATTTTACCTGTGCGGTACTCGATACCCTCCATAGGATCGTCTTGATAGGTAACCTTGCGAATTTGATCAACGTTACCACCGTAAAATGCGTTTGGAGGACCTTCCGAACGTCCAGCAATGACAGGTGTCGTTCCATGTGGAGGTTGTCGGAGTCTCACAGATGCTGGAGTACGTTTCATGGCTGAATCGGTTTGAGCGGCCAACGTATGAAATCTTCCAAAAGGGTAAGGGGCTTGTATCACCGCCTTGACATCGGATTTCCGGAAGTCTTGATAAATGGTTTTTGCAATGGTAGTACGGGTACGATGTTCTCGCCAGTTGGCAACGGAAAGTAACGGGTTCCGCAACTTCCAACATTCACACGTTCTATCGGTCTGCGTGGTGCGTACACGGTAACGTTATCGATGCCCATGAGTGTCACGTTACTGTGTCCGGTCGCGCGGTGGAGAATCGTCTGGACCACGCTGGTGCGGATGGTCAACCGGGGGCGCCGTGGAACCACGCCTGCTCACAGCCTCAACAAGTGTTGTGGTGGTCGCTTTTGTTCCCTTGAAAAGAGCACCTGTGACACTAGCAGTGCGGTTCGGTGCTTTGATTCCCAAAGCTTCTGATACTCCAAGAAGGACACCCAAAACAACGGTCACAATGGTAAGCCAATCCGGTGCTTTGCAGGTCGTGGCAGGGTCACCGGAAACGTCCATAGCAGATGTCACGTCACTTGTCAATGTAAATGCGCATATTATTTAACACATATCCTCTAAAATACCGTGTCCAAAAGGCCACAATTGTTTCGTTTCTTTATCTTACACACCCTTCAACTTGTCTTGATCAAACGTGATCTTTTTGAAAAAACGCCGACTTGTCATATCACGACCCATATGATATGTAAAGGTGAATTGTGGCACATCAACGGTTCTATCGGACAAGAGAATCTCCAAGGCGGTGTTGAAATTGAGGATTTTGTTGTGAGCCACTTTGAGGGAGACGCCTTTACATTTGAAGGTAGTGTAGCCGTCGTTGCCACGTAACCCATACGTCTTGGGTCCCAAACCGACAAACTCGCGAATCCCCTAATGTTTCTTTTCAAACTTGTCCACTTCCCAGTCTCCCCAGATATCACCTGCTGGTACAAAATCCTTAGGCATATCGGGTGTCTTTACATAAATGATACTGTCAGTGTCATGCATAAGAACGTTGGTATCGAGCTTGAGCATTTGCTCTAACAGTAGGAGGCGTCCGTACGCTGGAACAAAGATGGCCGCTGGTATGTAACCCTTATGGAGATCAGGCCGGCTTTTTTCCCGATTGTGCTTGTATCGGAACAACGTGTACTCGTCAAAGCATCATAAGAGCTGACACGGTTCGTATCGTCAGTCACCGTCTGTAAGAAGCTTGACACATCTTCATCATCTTCTTCATGAACAATGATGCTCTGTTGATGGTCTACAGTCTCAGCATGCTTTCCCCAAGCACTGTTGAAAAGAATTTTGAATGTCTGTTTGACAGCTGGCATGTTTTGGAACTTGTGGGGTCAATGTCCATTCCGAACCTTTCTAGGTACTCCTGTTTGAGTCTCTGACCTTCTTCTTCAGACCGAAGCTCCCCACTGTTGTACAGTTTGAGTTTATAATTCGTGCAACAAACCCGACCATTTAGATGGTGCGCGCTTGTACTCGTGAAGGCGATAGACTCGAGAGATCTTGTATCCACAGGTGACCGCTTTTTGTAACTCGACCGAAGTGAAAACACCCTTGTTCAAAGGTTCCAAGGTCGCCAAACACTTGTTTTGTGTATGATCAAAGTGGACAAGGACAGGGTGGTACAAATCTCTTGGAGGTGTCACATCGCAACAGATGATCCCGAAAAAGGTTTCTAGGTATTGAGGTGTGGGTTGTTCAGTGTGTTCAACAACATGGATGCGTCGATTACGAGTGCGTCTCCTCTCTTCAATATGACACCTGCATCCGTCTAACGGTCGATTGAAATGTTTGTAACACGGATAGAAAGCGTCATCGTATATATGTATGATAGGCGGCCCCACCGGATAATCGTTGACCACTTGGACAAATGGATACATCGACACCACATCAATGTAGGAGATGCGCTCTCCACGTTCCCAGTCAGCATCAGAAACACGATGGTGAAACTTTCGAATGTCCGTTCGGCCACCGCGGAGCGCAGCACGATCAAAGTAATATTCTTCAGCTTCCAAGGCGCACCAGTTGTCGTATGCTGATTGAGCCACACTGTCAGGATCGTCCAGGTCGAGCTCCATCATCTTGCTGTTGTAACGTAAAAACAGATTGTGGACATAACCTGCTGAGGTTGGGTGCAACCATGGGGAGATAGCAAGGTCTTCATCGAACGCTGCCAGGTTTTCAGTACAAAGATCGTGGTATTTTCGAGCAATCTGAACCAAGACCTCCACGTCCTGTTTACAATACTTGACTATTTCATGGCGAAAGTTCCAATCGTTGCGCCCCACCCAAGTAGCGTACCAGTCGTTGAATTCCTGTAACTCGGCGGCGTCGCGACAACTGAAACTCAGGTCAAAGAAGCTCTTGTCCGGAATAGGTCCCACATAATGTTGATTTTCGGGTGTGTTAAACAGATGAGGGAAATGGCCCTTGTCAACATCCGCATTATTAGGAAAGAAATCATTTGCCAGATCCTTCAAACGACCTTTCAAATGGAGCATGGTATCCAGAAAGATCATATTCCCAACTTGGAGACGCATGAACTTTCCGCCGCGCAAGATCGGTTTGATACTGGTGGCTAAGCCGGTCATCTTGATTAAAGTGTTGAACAATAACCGTGAGTCGTATCCGCTAGCATTGTGTGCAAGACAAACGTTTTTACCGTCGTTGTGTTGAAGCATGAAATGAATAAACTCCTCTAGAGAATCCACAACACAGGTGTCGCCAACATGGTCGAAAAGGTTCCGGTAACAGACAAGATTGGGCACTTGAGTTTGTTCCGTTACGGTGTATGTTCTAACTTTACCCGTCTCTTGATCCAAGACAAAGTTCCCACCCTCATCCGATATGAAATGGAGAGACTCCGTATCCGGCACAGGTACTAGACAACTCTCAATGTCGTATGCCCAAACCATGTACTGGTCCTTTTCACCCTGCTCACCGTGGGACAGAAAGGTAGGTTTGTGTTGGGTAAAATCTTTCCATATGGTACATCGGTGCGATCGTAGTTCTGTAAAATTAACGTCCAGATAGCAAAATTTGCATTCATCATGTTACATACATGGCGATGTTTTGGTGAATAAGAGATGCCGCACAAATCGCATATTTTGTTTTCCACGAAACGTGCCATCTTACAACTTGGGGCTCTCCAGTCTCGTCGCAACAGGAATGTCCAGCAGATATGTAGAAGGTGCTGGAACATCAACTGCACCAGTTCCAGTTCTGAGCTCGTCGCATATGACTGATAAAGGCGGGAGGCGCATCCACAGAAACATAGTGACGTTTGACTTCATCCAAGTGAACATACACAATACGGTTGGGTAGGGCGTCAAAATCATAATCTACCCCTGACCAATCGTGCATCACCATGGACTTGAGCGTGGGGATAATCAATACGATACGATAGGTAGAATAGTCAGGATGTTTGACAAAATCCTCCAACTGGGCAATGGTCACTTCTTGAGACCAACCCAGTTTTGTCTGAAGCGCTGCAGCTTCACGAACCATAGGTGTACCCCGAACTACCATCATTCTTCCCGAAGGGTACAGATCCGGGCGAGTATAGATGAAGTGGAGCATGATCGCCACAGCGGCGCAGGCGACCGGTTGATCATTGTGATAATGGGTGGTGAGAGATGCTTGGCGAACACCTTTAACACCACGCAGACCTCTTTTTGTTCCCGCACCAACATTCAGAGTATCGCGTTGAATGTAGTAAGAATAGGCGATGGTGTAGATGGTAACTTCGGTTTGTGAATGTACGGCCCGTTCCAACATATCATCAAAGCGTCGATCAGTCACATGATGTAACGCTACGCCCGTTTCATTTACTGTTACCGCTGGACCATCCACATTTCTCAGTTGTAAAAATCCATGGACGCGAGTCATGATTTGAGTTGGTGTCCAATTCGGCAGGTACGCTTGAAGCTCAACAAAGATTCGACTCCGAAAAGATATCCCAAAAAGAGCTCGAACCCGATCATCATCAATCGCTTGATCGTTACCCAAACGTATAGCACGCATCGTAATTTCGATAGGACGACCATCTCGTGCACGGCGAACTGTGACCTCATAGGTAGGTGTCCTGGTTGCAGAAGGTTCAACAACTTGAAATGGTAGTGTACTCATCGTTGACAATGGTGTGTATTTTCTATTCAAACTATGATACACACAAAATAGTCGAACATCTTATTTTATACCAGAACTGAACGAGTAATCGCTACTGAGTTCTTTCAAAACTAAGCATATCATCATTGACCACTTGAAATGTATCCGAGGGCGGGTTGAATGCGTTGAGCGGGACGCTTCTGGAAGGTGCGCCGATCCTAGGTATTAGCCGCATTACAGCAATAGCTTTCGTCGGGTCGATGGTGAGTATTGACGCGGTAGGGTTCCGAATGGTGATATGGAGACCTTGCACTTCTCTTGTACCGACACAACCATTGGTGTTTGTTTCATGAGTAAAAGTCTGAAGCACGACCGAATGGGATGCGTCGGCCACATGTTCGATTTGAACTGTCATACCGCGTGGTACGTGAAACTCCAGACCGAGTGGGATCTCCGCAAAGGAGTAAGGTGTCATATGGAATGGTTCTGGAAAGGTCGTCGGGACAAAGAGCAGGAAGGTGTTCATACGATTGTGTTGTCGTAAGGGCCAATGGCACACGGTTGGATCCCGAGCGTTGACAATCAAGGGGCAGATTTGATCCATTGCAGGGTACAGATACAGGAGAAGTTGGTCTTCACGCACTTCAGGAACGTTCTCGAATGTTTCGCTACCTAAGAGTTCAAAGAACCGCGCGCGCTCGTACTGCCGATGACAAGGGTCAAGTCCTCTACGTTAGCGGGGCGAACCATCTTGTATTGAATTTATGGAGTTTTTACAACCGTATGGGTGAGCAAAAGAGGGTTCCAGAGAAAAGGGGGATGCCTACTATCTCATCTGCACACCCGTCGTTTTGAGTCTGAGGTCCAACACCAGTGTACATCGTCGCCTTCCCCATCATTCCGCTCCCGACAGATGGCGGTCGTGGGACTTTCATTGAAATGTCGTACCAGTCTGCCGAGTGGGTTGCGACGCTGCCACGGTGGTGCCACGACTCTCCCAAAGGCACCAAGTTGTCGTCGCTGTCGACGATACCGAGGCCGACGCGCTACTCGAAGGTTCTTCGCCTGAACATGTCTTGAACCGCCCTGCAACATTGTGCATGAAAGAAAAACGAGACAATGTGAGCATCCGTGCTTTTTGAACGGTGAACATCAGGTCGTACCAATTTTGTTCTTTTGAGTTCTATACACTTCCACTGATATTGTCGACTCTCATAGAGTAGTATGCTCACTATTTTACATTGTTTCACGGATTGGAATATAAAACGCGAAAGGTTCTCTGTGCCCCCAGAAGCTTTTTTTCTAGCAAACAACCTTAACCATCAAGAACCCCAGGGTCCCAACAAGAGCAACAGCAACGTCAGTAATTCTATTTCCCCCATTTGGAAAATGACTGTTACGACCTTCACACCATCGGCCCTGCTGGAGAACAACCCTGACACCACGTTTCAACCTGTGACACTCAGTAATCCCAATGCACCTAATCTGATGTTTACCAACCTGACTGTGCGTCCCTTATTGCTCGAGTTGGTGGGACAACTTGCCACAAACACCATCAACACGGATAATTGGAGCAATCACACGTTCGGTATCACCGTTAGTGCTCAAGACCTTAGTGCTTTGCAAACTCTCTTTGAACGTCTTGAAGGTTGTGTTACGGACAAAGATGCTGTGGCGTTCCATAGCGAAGATAAGGAGAAACGCTGGAACGGACGTCTCTTTGACCCCACTGAGACGACACCACGTATCTATGTCGAAATGACCACTGACACGACAAAGAAGTACTTCAAAGCCAAGAGCAACATCAAACTTATGCCTGGTGCACCGCCTAAAACCCTTTATGCTGGTATCCCGATGATAGTTCACTGTAGTGTTGGGGTTGGTTCAACAAGGGCATGAAACGCTTTGGAATGAACTTTGCAGCCACAAATGTTGTGTTCCCAGGTCTCGAGCATGAGAAGAAGCAGGAATGACTTAGAACATGCCAGACTGAATGTGAGGGTTGTTAGAACGGTTGGCCGTCACAGAGAGACCACGCGTGTTGTAACAGTGATTTACTTGTCATGGAATAAAAATTCATTTACTCTAAAGATTAAACTGTATTGCCTTTTCCAATTATTATCCAGAAAGATGTACTGATCAAAATTCTTCATAACACGGAGTTTTTTCGGCTTCTTGTAGTTGATGTACATAAAATCATAGTCCTGTTCTGTGCAGTACCTATATGCTTGCACCCACACATCCCAAGTCATTCCGCAAGTGTTCTCTTCATAAAGCGCTTTCAACTCGGATTCGTTCGTCACTTCAAAAAGAATCAAAGCGGTAAGGTTTACCCGCACGGTTTTGGGGATCTAGTAATACAAGTGTTGATATGACACATCGTCGGAGTTAGGTAATCAAAAAACACGCTCGTGTTTTGCTTACCTCACGGTACGCTTGCGAGACCAAAAGCAAACTGGCAGACGCGTGTCGATGATTCGTGTTCAACATTTTGAACACACTCTGTCGCTTATTGCTGAATAAGGTACTACCTACAAGATCATCAAAAATGATCAACCAACGGTTTGCGAGGTGTTTGGTTCCTCCCAACCCTTCTATTTCTTTGATCATGTCCCGCTGCTCTGTAAGCATGTCGTCCAACGTGGACTCATCGTATTCGCTGATAAAGTGACTGTCTGGTATATGCGGGTTGAAAGGTTTGTTACCCTGATCGATGATACTGGGTCTTCCCACCACCGGATTTTCACTCTGCCCCTTCTTCTTTAGAAATTTGACGAGTTGTGCATTTTCGGCTAATAACGGTAAACGGCGGACTGTTTCCCACTTTTCGTCACAGTGCAACGTTGGGCTGAAGACCGTGATAACGTGGAAGTAGCCCTGATAGAATTTGAGGATGTTGCAGATAAGCGTTGTTTTCCCACTCCCTTTCGGTGCAATCAGTCCGGCTGTGAATTCATGATACGGAAGAACATCGTCGCCAATGGGGGGAGGAGGGTGGTGAGCTGTTACAGGTAGCGGAATGGGTCGCACCTGTAACTCTTGACGGCGTGAGTGTTTCCGCGGCGCCATGGACTAATCAATGTTTCGTGTTTTTCGTGTTTTGTTTTTGTTGTCACCAGGTGTT